>JAMPIV010003705.1:612500-1080000 GCA_024509875.1 Oreohelix idahoensis
AGAAAGGAATTAGATTTGTGTAACAGATGTGTGTCAACTGAAAGTACTAATATCGAATGTGAATTTCTAGATCCAGTATATGAAAGAGGGAGACAGGAGAGATAAACAAGAGATAGAAATGGAAGAGATAGGGAGTAGGTGAGGTAACAAGAACAAGAAATAATAAGAAGAAATAATAAGAAGAAATAATATGAGGTCATTTTTTGTACTTTTGAATGGCGCATAGTGCTGGAGAGTAACAAAAAAAGAAATGTTCAAATTATCCTCTTTCCACACAACCTGCCTGAAGATATTTCTTCGAAATGTTGGCCGAATACCATCTCCAACCAGGAACTGCTTACACGGTGCCGTCAAAAACGCATGCACACCATCATAGCAGGCAGACGCTGGAAATGGGGTGGACATGTCATCAGAAGGGACCATGACACCATCACCAGAACTGCTATGGACCCCAGAAGGACGGCGAAGGCAGACCTAAGACAACCTGGCGGAGAACAGTGCAGGACGGAATGTAAAGCATGAACCAGAGTTGGCGCACGGCACGAAGGATGGCCACCGACCGAGAAAAATGCTGACAGAGTTGCTGCCCTATAAGACGCCACTAGGCGTGATGGCCACTTACTGCTTTGTCAGTCATGGGCTAAGGATCAAAGAAGAAGAAGATTTTCGACATCAGTAGTGTCACTATTATATGTCTAGTTCAGCTTAAATCCGTCCCAAGAATCTTCAGAAATAACAGCCTCCTTCCTTGGCTCCTGCCACTTAAGATAAGGAATCATTAATACATTTACATTTTTTGGAGGAGGCGGATAATTGACCTTCATTAACCTTAAGAGCAGGACTACTGCCCACTCATGCATGTCTTATAAGGCAAGGATGCAGAGGCGTCCCTAAAGTACTAGGCATCCGGGGCGGATCTTACCTTTGCCCCCCCCCCCCCCCCCCCCCCCCCCCCCACCCCGCCCCCGCCCCCCCGACCCCCCCGCCCCCCACCCACCCCCCCCAATAAAGAAACAATAGTAAGTAGCATTTTAACTGTAAGTACTATATCAATAGTCTCCGATGGCACCCCCTTCCCTGGCTCTCACCTGGGGCGGACCGCCTCCCTCGCAACCCCCTTAATACGCCACTTCCATCATGCAACCAACTAGTAGAACGACACATGTTCACAACTGTTACCCTATAGGGGTCAAGATGGGTCATCATACTAATGACGCTGGCAACCTCAATGATGTAAAACATATTGCTACAGAAACTACGGCTAAAAGAGCTTGTGAACGCTTGGTGCAGGATTACTGCAAAAGGACCAGCTGCATTAGTAGCTCTGTGCTCCATAGGATGCAAAGACGAAAGGGAAGGACACGAATCTTTGTGTTTACTTATCTTTACTTATTGCCAAATTGCAAAATAATTCGGTTTCCAGTTGCTAATTCTCATTCGTACTTCTGTATGTGTTATGCTCTATTATGCGTGCAAGTAATGCATTCATTGCTATCGTGGATAGTCTTTTGAACTCCGCCTAGGCCGGTCCCAAGCCCGTGCTGAAAAAGTGAGGAGGGATTCTGACTGACCTGCTTCATGGGTCTAAGGAAGTAGCAAGTAAACCCGTCAACTAGCCAGAGGGCATGCATGGAGGCCGTGATAGCGGCAGCTGCTACATCTTGCAAAGACACAACAGGCCAATTACCTGTTTGTCTTAAAATTTGATAACAAGTAACCACGGAGAAGAAGAAGACGAAGATGGCTGTATGCCGCTTCACCTATGTTCCAGTTTTGATTTATGGATGCGAGTCATGGACAAAGACTACAACTCACAAAAGCCAGCTCTATACCTAAGAAATGAGGTATCTGAGAAAGATGGTTCAAGTAACAAGAAGATACTTGTTCCGCAACCAGATTATACGTCACGGTCTCAAAAATGGGAGAAGATCGGCTGCCACAACAAATATTGGAAACCAAGAGTCAAGGATCCAGACCTCCGTTTTTTTTTTTTATTTTTTTTTTTTAAATGTGTAAACTCCTTCTCGACTCGTGCTTGTAAATCGTTCCTTGTCTAAAATACGCAACTTCAGGACAGTGATTTGTATCCAGACTGGCATTTAGACCACTTTGACAAAATCTACATCCCTCTTGTTTGACAGAAGACCTCAGTCTTCATTATTCCATTTGTACCATGCGCGTCTGTGACTACGTCTGTTATTTGTTGAAGCTGCTAGTGATGTACAGTCTTAGTCTTGCGTACAACTTCTGGTATATGTCTGCCGTTGCGATTGCAGTCTGCGCTGCTATCACTGTATGAACCAAGATGTTGTTCCAAGCATTTCTGTCATCCGTAAACGTAGTTGTCCCTTTATAACTAATAGCTCGTTAGTGATGTTTATATTGTTGGTGGTACTGGAGAGTTTACAAAGTAAAACCATTTTTGTCCTCACTGATGGCTGTTAATTCAGTATTGCGGATCGTTCCAATAATAGTTCGCCTGATATGTTCGTGTATATAAGGCCGTCACAAGTACCATTCCTAGAAGTACTCTGAGGAGATAGAAATAGCCTCAAGCTTACCGCCGCTTTCTTTGAAAATATTCAAGTAGACGTCTGAGAGTGTTGGAAGAGGAATGTTCGTATGTAAGGGAAGAAACTATTGCACTATTTTTCGTTAAAATATGGAAATGACACAGTGCAGTGTGCTCTGAGTGAAATCCAGGGTTCGCTGGGAGGACACCTTTAGACAATTTCTGAAGGACCGAGGACAATATTGGAGCTAGGCCAGGAGGAAGGCAGTCGATAAGATAGTATGTCGCTCTCGCTGACAAAACTCTACACCCCATGGTAGAAGAGAAACGACAAAATAAGTTAGACAGTATTTTATTCCCTTACCCTCAGTAAGTGTCATTTAAAATCAAACTAGCATGTGCCATTTGTCCTGTCCCGCTGTCTTCTCTAATAATCCATTCTTTCCTCTACCCTGTAGTTTCTGGGTCTCTGATAAGACAAAGAAAGGTTAGGACTAATGTGTCATCGGGCATATCGTAAGATGTGACTAAGGTTGTGCTTCTGACTGGCAACCTCATCATGAAAACAAACTGCAACATAATCCATAGCTACAAAACTATGTTCGTGCAGGCGTCTTTGCAAATGGGAAAGCTGCAGTCGTAGCTTCATGCTCTATAGGAAACGACAATGAAAATGTTATGATTTCCATTTCTTGTCTTCACTGCGATGTTACCATGGTTATCTTTGTCACGTTATTGTTTAAAAATAGCATCTAATTTTCATGATGTGCATCAATCAATACCATATAAGAATCGATTACATCATTCGTCAACGCAGAATATCTATATTATATATATTTTATGAATCATAAAGCATCGATCTAGGTTCAAATCAATACCTTCTTCTTCGTGACAACGCCAGAAGCAAAATTTAATGTATAAATAAAAATGTAAGGAACAGTTGCTTCACGTAATCACAGGAATAATAAGAAGTATGTAGTGGTAAAAATAGGAGCCATGACAACTTTCCTCTGGGGCAAAAACGTTACGACATCAGAAAGTACATTTTCGACAATGAAATAAATTATGATAGGAAACTCTATAACAGAACGTTACAATAAGATGCAATCTGATCATCAGACATAGTCCCTCCGTTGGACAAGTGTTTCGGCCCTTTAATCTTATTTACACTCTAAGGGGGTGGGCCCACTTGGGTCATGACTCCCAAGTGTCAGCCTCTTTGTGTTTTCGAGCCTGTGCAGGGAATTGAACCCACTCCACCTTGGTTGCGACTTTCAACTTCACTCCTGGTCTTATCAATGCTATCAGCTTGAGTCAGTTTTGAAAATAACCATTATACTGTGTCCTGAGTTCAATAGCCTGTTGCGGTTGCTGCATAGCCATCACAAGGCCCTCTCCGCAGTCTCACCGAGCCTCTTAAGTGCCCTTGTTCTTGACTGTCCTTTCACACCAATTAGTTTAAGTAGATCATACATCGAGGCAGCCACCAGACCTCGTGCACCTACTGTCATGTCTTACGTCCGTGACCAGATCATTATACTTGACCAGTTTGAGCGAATATTGCTGGTCTAATCTGGATTCAAATGGCAATGTCGGCTCAATCGTTAAAATCTGGTACAATGATGAGGAGTGTAGCAATATATCTGGTTGTCTTCGGGACAACAGAATACATCGCTGCAAAAGTACGTTAGTGCAAGCATCTTTGCAAAGAGGAAAGCTGCAGTGATAGCATCATAAGAAGCGACAATTTCTGGGTATGTCCCTCACCCAGGTAGATCTACTACCATCTCCCAGTCATTTACACAGTCAAGAATGGATGGTAAACTGATATTTGGTTCGCCATGTGCTGACTTTCCTTCCCTAAGGAAGTATGTATGTGGGGTACTTGTTCTGACTTTGCTGCTCGCTTTCATCCTTGTCAAGGGTTACCTTGCCCGGCGTAGATCCCAGGGTTTTCTTATGAGATAAATAGATAAGATCACGATTTAACCCGCTCCTTCCTTTGATCCATGAAGCACTCAGGTCAGTCAGAATCCCTCCTCACTTTTTCAGCACGGGCTTGGGACCGGCCTAGGTGGAGTTCAAAAGACTCTACACGATAGCAATGAATGCTATATCATGCAGGTCGTACAAGACCATTAACATGAGGTAGCGCAGGGGACTGGGAAACTCATCATTATAACAAAATGCTACATAAACCCTCGCTGCACGAGTATGTGAATGCATTGCGCAGGCCTCGTGCAAAGGGGCCAGTTGCAGTGGTAGATACATGCTTCATATGGAGCATAGAAGGAAAATAATGATGATAAGAATGATGATAATAATGATGACAAAGATGATGCTGTAGTTTAACTTGTTAAAGAAGGTGATAATGGGATACTGGCCATATAGGCAGAATGTATTTTGCGTAAAATTCAATTATTTTTAACGTGGTAACTAGACAGGCGCTAGTAGAGCAAGAAATGAGAAGACGACGATGGAAATGGATAGGACACACACTGAGAAAACCTATTGATAGCATTACCAGACAATGCCTGTTGTTGAATCCTCAGGGTAAGAAAGGTAGAAGAAGACAAAAGAACACCTGGAAAAGAGAAATGGAGACAGGTATGAAGGGGATGAAGAAGAGATTAAAAGACCTTGAACTGATGGCACGTGACAGGAAGACTGGGCAGACGTTTGTTGAAAACCTACGCTCCCTGGGAAGTAAAGACGTGTTACTGTAATTACCAATTAATTTACGACAAACCACAGTTATTTAACATTTGCAAATTCTTTGACTAATTAACCATTTTCTCTAAATACACAGCCACATCTAAAAAGCTTCAGAAATTGTCAGATTCGAAAAACGCAATAAACTCCTTCGCCTCACGTTCTTAAACTTGAAACACAAACTAAATTTTTATCACATTCTACATTCACATTTCCAGTCCATTTTCTCTAACTTATGCCCGCAATCAGCCAGTGTCGCCAAGTAATTTACCGGGAACTCCTGGAAAATCTATACTAGTTTTCTGAGGTAAGTATCCATTCCAAAGCACTGCTGGCGTTTATCGATCATTAATTATCCAAAGGAACTCAATTATAGCTGACAAATCGAAGTGGACAGACCTCCTAGCAGAAAATCTGGAGTATATCCTGTAACTCGACTGTGGAAGTGTAATGCTAGGATTTACTCGATATGTTGCAGGGGTAAAAGCATACCCTCCACTGTGGCAAAGATTTAATACACTGGATGGGCATTTTTACGTAATGTCTTCCTGTAAAGTCTCCTTTGACTATTACTTTACAAACTAAGGAGCCTAAAACAGTGTATGTTGATCAGTTAAAGGAGACCACAAAATAGTGTATTGTTTTGCTACATCGAAATAGCTGTCTAACTTGCATCGTAAACAGGGTAGTACTTGGCAAAACCTGAACAAGCATTTCTATTATATGCAACACTTAGAATGAAGGAACAGCAACTCTAAATAAATCAGATTTAGTACAACTAAGAAGCAGTTTTCAGCCAAAAATGTATATTTCCGTCGACAACGACGGGGAAAAATGGAAATAACGGGCCGGACTGGTCTTTTAGTCACGCAAAGTAAAAAAGGAAAAAACAATAGATATATTGTATTTTTTTTAAATTGTAAATTTCTATAATATTTTTAACTAACTGCTTAATGCTGAATGCTTGTGTTCCTTAAAGATAACAATGCCAGCTTTTAGCTTGTTCTAAGCTATTTTGTCATTCACATTAAAAATAGAATATTTATTATATTGTTAAAATTTGAAAATGTTTGTGACGTGTACAATTTTGGAAGTTTGCAGAAGTAACTGTACATTACCAAGTACTTCTGCAATGAATATATTGATGAAATGCAGATTACTTTAGATATTATTACTTTAACGGCATATAATTTCGCAATGGGATTTCTTTTTATAGAAAAGTATTGTATCGAACCGTAACTACTTTTCTTTAACAATTTCCTGTTATCTGACCTGCTGTTAACTTGTTTTTTTAATTCTGTATAATGCTTGCTATCGACACAAAGAGGATAGCGAGAGGAAAACGCTCGAAAAGCTTTGTCAGTCGGACGTTCATGTAGAAAGAGTTAAAGACATCAGAGACTGTATGAAATGGAAAGACATGATCGTCTATGCCCGTCTGCACGACTCTTGATGGTGATGATGATGGCAGCTACATTCTACATGCAAACTTTGTTACAGATTACGGAAACTGATACGTGTTGCCTACAGCTCTTGAAGCATTGATAATGTAAACGTTTCCTAAGAGTTATCCGCACTTGAATTCAACGTTATGGCTTCATTAAACTAGTTGTCAGTCATCGTGGCTGATAAGGTTGGGGAAGCTACATTTCTCTATCTGAGAGAACACTAAAACAGACTACGTAAAATCTCGTCTACTCAGCTGTAAATTGGTACATCACTTTGCTCTTGAGGAAGGGAAAGCAAGAGATAGTGAGAAAGGAAGCTAGTCACGCTACATCATAACGCTGAGATCTAGTATAGTGAAGTCTATAACACATAACTGCTCTACCGCAGTATCTGCTATAGGACTATCTTTATTATTTTTTTCTGACATAAATCTCATATTGTTTGACATTTTTCTTATCTCATGTTTGGTTAGAACGATTGTCTCTTGTGGCTATGGTGCAGGGTTCGAAACATGGCGGCTTCAAGATTCAGTCCTCCCAACTGTAAATGGATACCTGACTCTGATCTTGATTTAAGCAGAACAAAGGCAGCAAGGTAGGCCACTGGTCACCCCACATCTCGAAGTTGCACATAGTAGAGCGAAGTCTCTAACACTTCCCTGCACTACGGCAGTATCTGCTATAGGACTTTGTTTAGCATTACCTTGCAGGCAGTTATATTTTACTCTTTACCAAGTAAAACGAATACTTTTCTTCTCGAACATACGTTCTCTCTCTCTCTCTCTCTCTCTCTCTCTCTCTCTCTCTCTCTCTCTCTCTCTCTCTCTCTCTCTCTCTCTCTCTCTCTCTCTCTCTCTCTCTCTCTCTCTCTCTCTCGCCGTCATTCCTTTGAACCGTCCATCTGATGTTTCGGTTTTGATTTATTTCAATTAAAACAAAATTATCTGACCTTTTCTCACACTCTCTTCCTCGTAGCACTAACCTGTACCTCACACTCTTAAATACATGAGTGTCTATGTGGACCGTTTACTCAGAACTCAATAAACAAAAATCCTCTCGCGTCAGTGGCAACGTTTTAAGGGAGATTAAGAATTCAGGACGCTGTAATCAATGTTCACCGATATCTGGATGTTCATCTTGGATGTGAGAGACATGAGGAGTCTCACTCAACTCCTGATATCTCTGGATGGGCGAACACAGAAATATTGGTAATATAATGAACAATGTAAATTGTGGAAAAACATGAATATAGAGACGCTATTGATTCTCTTTAATTGGGCATAACGAGACACAGAACAGAGGGTCTGTTGAGTGATGTTAATGAGACAAATACATGGACAGACGATAGACAGACGATAGACAGACGATAGACAGACGATGGACAGACAGATAGATAGACAGACACCTCGTTGTTATGTGGCTGGTTACTCGTTATTGGGTTTACTGTTTATACTTTTATTTATATATTTATATTAATCGCCCCGTGTAGATCCAGGGGCTCTCTGATGAGACAAACACATGGACAGACGATAGACAGACGATAGTCAGACGATGGACAGGCAGATAGATAGACAGACACCTCGTTGTTATGTGGCTGGTTACTCGTTATCGGGTTTACTGTTTATACTTTTATTTATATATTTATACTAAATCGCCCCGTGTAGATCCAGGGGCTCTCTGATGAGACAAACACATGGACAGACGATAGACAGACGATAGTCGGACGATGGACAGGCAGATAGATAGACAGACATCTCGTTGTTATGTGGCTGGTTACTCGTTATCGGGTTTACTGTTTATACTTTTATTTATATATTTATACTAAATCGCCCCGTGTAGATCCAGGGGCTCTCTGATGAGACAAACACATGGACAGACGGTAGACAGACGATAGACAGACGATAGTCAGACGATGGACAGGCAGATAGATAGACAGACACCTCGTTGTTATGTGGCTGGTTACTCGTTATCGGGTTTACTGTTTATACTTTTATTTATATATTTATACTAAATCGCCCCGTGTAGATCCAGGGGCTCTCTGGTGAGACAAACACATGGACAGACGGTAGACAAACGATAGTCAGACGATAGTCAGACGATGGACAGGCAGATAGATAGACAGACACCTCGTTGTTATGTGGCTGGTTACTCGTTATCGGGTTTACTGTTTATACTTTTATTTATATATTTATACTAAATCGCCCCGTGTAGATCCAGGGGCTCTCTGATGAGACAAACACATGGACAGACGATAGACAGACGATGGACAGACAGATAGATAGACAGACACCTCGTTGTTATGTGGCTGGTTACTCGTTATTGGGTTTACTGTTTATACTTTTATTTATATATTTATACTAAATCGCCCCGTGTAGATCCAGGGGCTCTCTGATGAGACAAACAAACAAACAAAAGAATAGGATTACTTGACCCTCACAAGACGACTAATATGAAGTTGTTCATGGGGCTGACAACCCCACCATGTCAAACAAAGTGACTTATAAACCACTAGTGCAGGATCATGTGATTACTTGGTGCAGACGTCTTGCATGGGGACCAGCTGCTGTTGTGATCCCGTGCTCCTTAAGAAGCGCAAACGAAAAGGATTATAATGATGATTTACCAAAAGGTGTTTTTTTTTGGGTCTTCACCTAATTTACTCTCCGACAATAGGTAACTCAAGCCTGTCTCGTCTTACTGCCAAAGTTTACCTGTGTAATCTATTACTATTCTTGTTTACCCTTCCCAAATTTCGTTTTTCTCATGAAATGATTATTTTTTCATTATTTAGAGTAAAAATTGAATGTTGCAGCGCACATACATCCTGATTCTCTTTAGAATTTAGCGCCGAAAAAAAATGTCGATTGATTTAATATACAAATGGCCAAAGTGTTTTCTTTCAAAACATGGCTCTGTCGCTGATGTGTTTTTTTTTTTTTTGAAAGGGAAAAGGGGGGGGGGAGGAATTAAAGGAAGCAGGAGTGAACCCAGGCTGGCATATAATGCTGGGAGTTTGGCTGAGAGTAAAACGCTTTATTGATTTTCCAGCGAGGGTAAAATAGGTTTGATGTATGCCTATTTTCAATTTATATTTCGTCAGATTTTTCCTGCTTCTGTTTATTCCCAAAAGATTCCATTTATCTATTTATAGCACCGCTGGTTAATAAAAACTAGAAAAGTAAAAGCTGTGGTGAATAACGCTAGAAAGGTGAAAGCTAAGTGAAAGCTATGATGAATAACGCTAGAAACGTGAAAGCTGTGGTGAATAACGCTAGAAAGGTGAAAGCTAAGTGAAAGCTGTGGTGAATAACACTAGAAAGGAGAAAGCTAAGTGAAAGCTGTGGTGAATAACGCTAGAAAGGTGAAAGATTTATCACCATACTTATATAGGTTTTTTTTCCATAGTTTTCTCACGTTATGTCTTAACAACTAAATGCAACGAATACATGTATATCTTCTTCTTCTTCGTTCGTCCTGACAAGGACGTTGGTTGCATTGTGTCCGTTTACAGCGAAGCTGCAATATTTGCGCCTTTCGGCCGACACATCTGACTTCAGCACGGCATTTTTGGGACCGGGTTAACCTTCCCTCTTCGATCCCTACTCACTCAGCCAGACTGCAGTGATGCAGCCTGTTTCCAGGACCACCACTTGGAGGTGGCGTAGGGTCTTGGTCAGCTCTGGTTCGCTGACCCTGACGCAAGCAGTCTAACTATGGGTCGCTTACTGCATTCCTCACTGTTGACGCGTCTTAGGTCCCATACATGTATATAATACTTCCTCTTCTTCAAGTACCATGTCTGTTTGCATAGGTGATCATGTCTCCCCACAACTTCTTGTCTCCAGTGTTGTCTCCCGACTTCTTCCCATGCGATGATGTCAGACTCTCCAGTAATTTCGCTCCTTTTCGTTCTCTATCTCGTGTTCCGTTAGTTCTTCCTGTTCTCACAATATATTTCAGCTTTCGTTTTCTCATTACACGTCCAAAAAAAGAGGATTGCTTCCTTCTAATGTAAGCAATGAACTTCCTTGGTGAACTGGTTTCTTTCACGACATCCTCATGACTCTTTTTTAAACTGCCCTTGGTATTCTCAACATTCTTGTATAAAAACATTTCTCTGTGACCTCCAGGGCGCTTTGATGAGACACAGTCTCTTCTTTCTTTTTTAAAGCTGCAGATTTGGGAAATGAACGAGGAAAACATTTTTTATGTACATAACAAACGCCTTTAGAGTGGAGAGAATAAAAGTAATGAAATGTCAGAAACAGGGAACTCAAAAAAGATTTTTTTTTTTTTAAACCAAGCAAACAAAGAAAACAAAAATACGGTGTCCTAAATGTCAGACATACTAAGACACTGGAGACTCAAGCACGAAAGCTTTCCTCTTACAGTTGCATTAAATCAGGGGTTTTCAACCGTTTTTTGCTCATTGCCCTCCTTCTGGGCCTCCTTTCCCTTTTTGCCCCCCCCCCCCCCATAGCTGCTGTTAGCTGGATAAAGGTGCTTTACTATCTTCTGTGGCCCCCCTCATAGCTGCTGTTAGCTGGATAAAGGTGCTTTACTATCTTCTGTGGCCCCCTTCATAGCTGCTGTTAGCTGGATAAAGGTGCTTTACTATCTTCTGTGGCCCCTTGAAAATATGGCATAGCTCCGTGGGGAGGGAGCATATGGCTCACGTTGAGAACCACTGCATTAAAGGAACACAGCAATAACCAATGCACAGAAATTTAAACACTGGCTGTTATTGTACACAGAACCCTACTTCTGGTGTCTTGTTCCAGTTTTTAAGTAAATATGACTTAGGTCAGAATGTCCTGATTATATAAATAGATCGTTAAAAGATTTAAAAATAAGAGAGAGGATTAGAATGGACAGAAAGGCGAGACGAAGTGGCGAACGAAGAACAAACGAAAAGAAGATGAAATTGCCATGATGTATGGGTTTTCCGGTCCTGACGGACATGTTACTGAAATAGCCAGCTCGAATACAGTGAAGAAACAGGACAAGAAGATAGTATACATGTAACTTTCACAAAGATTTTTATTGTCAGTTCTATTGACCTAATAACCAATCACTTATAAAACATGTAATATGTGGCATACAAAATAACTCTACTCTTCAGACACCTATACATCTCAGATACAATCAAACAGCAGACCAAGAGAATAATTGTATCATCTATTAGCTATCAGCATGTTTGCAGTATAAAACAGAAGAATAAGATCATAAAATGTATGCAAGATGTAATAAATGATATGTAAAGTTTCCAATGTCACCATACGAGGCAAAATAAAGAACACAGTGAAAAGGAAGTTTGCGGCAACAGCACCGTGTTTCAAATACACTGAAGGACACGTAATAAACTGCTTTGGAGAATTCCGAATATAGCCAGAAATGCTAGTTCACAAACGTTTAACAACGTACGTACTGACTTCAGACAACGGGACCATGACACAAACCTGAAAAGATATGATATAACTCTAGCCACGGTAAGGTAGATGGAGAAGAGAACTGGAGACATACATATTGGATAAAAAGTTATCAAAGGACCATGTGCGTGCGGCACAGGGCAGACGAATAGAGTGAAGTTACTGAAGGCCTGTACTGAAGGCCTGTACTGAGGGCCTGTACTGAAGGCCTGTACTGAAGGCCTGTACTGAGGGCCTGTACTGAAGGCCTGTACTGAGGGAAGTAAATGAATAAATGAAAACAGATAACACATTCTTCACAAAAAATACCTCTCCCCATGACGCATTACCACGTATTTAAAAATAAAAAAGTAACAATAATATATGAAGTATAATTGAAGTGATAATCACACGCATGAAGGTCCGAAGGCCATGCCTTAGCAGAAGTCGGTTAATGATTCTAGAAGCCCTTGCAGTCACTCAGACTTTATTACACGTGTTTGGCTTCATCTTATAGCTTGAGACAGGAGCACTTAGCTTGGAGAAATAATGCTTCATAAGGGTGATTTACAAGTCCATATACATTTTCATCCGTGTCAGAATATATACATGAAGATGAATGTCACTAAACATTCTTACTGATGTGTACAAGACACTTAAGACTACTACTACTACTACTACTACTACTACTACTTCTTCTTCTTCTTGCCTGTTGGCATATTCGATCATGTCTCTCCACAACTTCCTGTCTCTTCTATTTATCAATTATGTCGCTGCCTTCTTTCCACGCCCCGATGTCAAACTGTCCAGTATATTCTCTCTTTGTCGTCCTATATTCCTTTTTCCTTCAATCGTTCCTGTTGTCATGATGTACTCCAGCTTCCGTCTTCTCATAACATGCCTAATGAAAGTGGATTGTTTCACGTGAAGCAAATGGAAGTTAACAGTTAGATTAGAACGGTACGTACTGACCAAATTCATTGTCAAACATCATAGACATCTGCTTGAATATGCTTGAAAGAAGCAGTAGTTAGCCTAAGGTGCTAGTGTTTCTCCTGGAATGGTACTGGTGGCAACCATAAGTGCATTCTCTGTTGTTCATATGTGTGGCACTCTTGCTGCAAAAGGTGAGCAGTTATGTTATCAGTGCTACAAGTATACTCATCTTTAGCTTATTAAACATATTGTGTATCAGCCCGTTGTAACCTTACCGAGTTCAAGTTACTACAAACATGAGGATTCGAGGAAAATGATAAAACAGCCATATACATATGAACTTGAAAGAGCTGCAAGTTTGAAAACTGAAATCGACCAGTGGAAAGCAAAAGACAAAATATACACTAATCTTAAGGTTTCGGCACTTTGCAGAGAAGGATTAATCACAACAACCAGGAAGTGAGTTACACAGAAGCAGACCCGCTAGATATGAATTTAGAGCAGGGGTGCACGGGTCAGCATCAAGGCTGGGCTGTGGAATCGAGTCCGAAGGTTGGAGTCGTGGATTCGGTCGTTTTTTAGCGGAATCGGTAAAACATTTCCGGACTCCGACTACGAGTTTTATGCCATATCTTCTTCGTCTTCTTCTTTAACCGCGTGACTACTTAAACAAACTGTAGTTGGAGTCGAGAGTTGGACTGTTACAATTTCAGGAGTCGGAAATTTGTTTGGCCGATTCCACAACCTGGTCAGCATAAGGTAGAACCCTATCTACAGATATATCACAGGCGATAACTTGGCACATATCTAGGTGGCGGGAGAGGCAAAAGAGAAAGATTTTTAAAGATAGAGAAATTTCGGACTTGTCCTCTCCATCCCGTCATTTAAAAAGGCTGCATCCTCATGATTAAAGCTACTTTCGCCGTGTTCCCAGTAAAACATTCACGAGCTATCTTAGAAAAAAAATCCCTTTAA
Organism: Oreohelix idahoensis; assembly: GCA_024509875.1. Taxonomy (NCBI): domain Eukaryota; kingdom Metazoa; phylum Mollusca; class Gastropoda; order Stylommatophora; family Oreohelicidae; genus Oreohelix; species Oreohelix idahoensis. The sequence goes on from JAMPIV010003705.1 coordinate 626,492, forward strand.
TCACAAACTGCACGAGAAAGGTAGAATTGCGATCTTTACTTTGAACTGAAGTTAACGTTCGACAAAATATCTATTACGGTAGTTTGAATTTTCCACCTGTCTGTTGATGAACCTGCAGGCAGCGGATCGTGATGCAGAGAATAACGTTACATATAGGCTCCGCTTGTACCAAATTCCACATGCTCTAAAACCTGAAAATATAACTTTATCAAGGCAGATCTTTAGAGAGCTCAATGTTCGTAAAGGAGATACCCACAGCTCGTGGGATACCTGCCGCTGGTCTCGAGATATTTTAATGACATGTCACGTGTTAGATTAAGTCACGTGCACTGCATTTAAAGCCCCAGGTGGTTCCCGAGTGTCTCGTATGAGACAAAGAAAGAATACAACTATTGCTCTTACAGATATGTCCTACAAGGTTGTCCCTGAGACACAGAAAGAATACAACTATTGCTCTTACAGATATGTCCTACAAGGTTGTCCCTGAGACACAGAAAGAATACAAATATTGCTCTTACAGATATGTCCTACAAGGTTGTCCCTGAGACACAGAAAGAATACAAATATTGCTCTTACAGATATGTCCTACAAGGTTGTCCCTGAGACACAGAAAGAATACAACTATTGCTCTTACAGATATGTCCTACAAGGTTGTCCCTGAGACACAGAAAGAATACAAATATTGCTCTTACAGATATGTCCTACAAGGTTGTCCCTGAGACACAGAAAGAATACAACTATTGCTCTTACAGATATGTCCTACAAGGTTGTCCCTGAGACACAGAAAGAATACAACTATTGCTCTTACAGATATGTCCTACAAGGTTGTCCCTGAGACACAGAAAGAATACAACTATTGCTCTTACAGATATGTCCTACAAGGTTGTCCCTGAGACACAGAAAGAATACTAATATTGCTCTTACAGATATGTCCTACAAGGTTGTCCCTGAGACACAGAAAGAATACAACTATTGCTCTTACAGATATGTCCTACAAGGTTGTCCCTGAGACACAGAAAGAATACAACTATTGCTCTTACAGATATGTCCTACAAGGTTGTCCCTGAGACACAGAAAGAATACAAATATTGCTCTTACAGATATGTCCTACAAGGCGACTAATAGGAGGTTGTCCCTGAGACACAGCGTCCGATTGGCAGAATGGTTAGAGCGCTGGTCTCTCGCAGCAGAGATGCAGGGTTCGATTCATAGTATCTACTCAGCTATAAATGGGTACCTGACTTTGCTCATGAGTGAGGGAAGGAAAATGCAGCGAGGAAGGGAAATGGTCACCCCCACCTCTCGAAGCTGGGCCTAGTTTAGTGAAGTCTCTAACACTTCATTCCCCTACTGCAGCATCTGCTATGGGATTACCTTTACCTTGACGTGCGGCAACCTCATTGCGTAAAACTGTTTGCTACAGCATTAGATTTGACTTCAGACAAGGTGATCACGAATCAAGGGTATAGAAACCCTCGTTGTATGAACATGTGAAATCTTGGTGCAGGCGTCTTGTAAGGTGGGTCAGTGTTACGTGCAGTCTTTGATATCTTACAATATTATACATAGGTAATTTTTTAGTGCTTAAGGGAAAGTCATTATTGAGTTACTTCCCTTGAACTCCGCGGATAAATACATTTTACTGCGATTTATTCGTTGTTTGGGTAATAATAGATTGTTCTTGCTTCAGAATATCTATGGCCTGAATTTATGTGTATTGTTTGTCTGAGTAGGACAAGTCTGTCTTATATCTGTATATCTTTACATATCTAAGTCGAACTATATGTTCTGTTGTCTCTAGAGAGGTCAAAGGCTATTCGGCGGATGTGTGGCTTGAGGGGTGTGATTTGGCTTCGTCCTGATAGGGAATGTGTGTGTTTTGCTATGTCGGCTTGATGCCTTGAAAAAGTGATCTCAGTGGTTTTGGGGAAAGTGATAGTCGTCTAGACCTATCGTGTATGCTTTACCCCAGTGTTTATTCATCTTGCCAAGGAATGGCAGTTTCATATTCCCTCTACCAAGGTAATCAAAGATACTCTTATGAACTCTCGATCGAAGCCACCATTGTCGATAATTACGATTTGAATGTTTAAGAGAATATATTTGACTCGATGAAAAACGACTTCGATTCCTAGCAGCACTATATTCTGTAGAATGCAGTCTATTGTTCATGACCAAATCTACAGAGCAACGAAATGTTGTATGAATGACTAACTTTAGAACAGATTCATTATCTGTATTCAAACGTGAGTGACAGTTCACGAGTGGAGCCATCTTGGAACCAAAAACATGTAGGACTTTCAAGAAGAGAAAAGGGATGCCCGTATTATCGCTTGATCAGTCCAGAGATCACTGCTACACATGAGAACCCATTGTTAGCGGTTCAATATTATTATATGGAAAAATATGTGCTGAACATTATGTTGAAGAATCGTTGCTAAACGAGATTAGGTTTAGAAGTCATCTGAAATATTGTTTACAAGCTGACGTGCTCAGTCAGTGACGTCAGATGATATATGTATGGGCGATACTGAGTGCTTGGCTATTGACAGTCCATTATACCATTATTCTACATGAGTGCCCATGTAACATTGCAAGACCATTTGTCCACTGTACTATGATGTATTATGGCAACCTGTGATTTGTCACTATCTGTGCTGTCGAGTGTGTACGTCCAATTAAACTTTAGAAAAGGTACACAGTCGTTGGTGTCGATGACTTCCGGTCATACATGAGTGTGAGAAGAGAACATTTGTCAACAACACGAACCCTTATCATCATTCGCACATTATACACTCCATCCATGTCTACACAACACTGCGTAGGTCAAGTTGACATTCCATACACTACAGTGGGGCAGGCAACACCATAGGGATCTTGTCAACTGATGATGATAGACGCCTGTCTTCCCGCCTAGGAGTGTTCTGGTGTACTTTATCAACATATATTATATCCAACTAAATATCAACTTTATCAGTCAGCTACACTGATGCACCATGCTCCATAAGAAGCGACTACGAAAATGATAATGATGACAGCTTTTAATATATTTGAAGTCGTGGTAGCACTGTGGTTAGAGCGCTGGCTTCCTAGCTCGGTGGTCCATAGTTCGATCCCCAGTTGAGGTGGGATTTTTTAGACCGCAAACGGCTCCGGGGTCAACCCAGCCTTTTGAAATGGGTACCAGAGTAACTTTGGGAAGGTTAAGGCGGCCGGCGTGATGCTGACCACATCACCCGTAGGGTGCCGATGGTCAAGAAAATATGGGCCTAACACCATATTCCCAATACGCTGTGACGTATAATGGAAATAAAGCCTGCTGTATCTGGCAGTCTTCCGTGACACGCCGTAGCTCTATGATTCGTTCGCTAAGGCAAACATTTGACAGACTGAATTACTCATACTTTTATCCACACCTCTTTTTCTTGAGATGTAAACAACAGACATATCACCAACTTCCGTGACCTGCCAGCATAACAGGCAGCGAGCTCTGATTTGTTGACCTAAGTTCTCACGCGAGCGGGTCTGCCAATCATCAAGATAGCAGACAGACGCACGTGAGATAAACAATTAACCCTTTGATCTTCAGATACAGAGAAATCTCTGAGCCGAGTAACATTTCGTCTCAAGACGCGAGCGATTTTGAAAGAAACCCCGTTATCGACGCGAGTGCCTTTGATGTCGGGCAAGCAGCGTTCTACGAGAAAAACGCGTTGCCGGCTTAGAAGACTTTTATCTGGTCCACATTTTCCCAAATTCTTTAGTTCGCAAGTTCATGCGAAATTAACACCATTAGGGATCTGAGTGCAAATGAATGTATATAAACAACGGTTCCTTAAACTCACTGATCAGGTGTCGCTCAGAATTTTGGGTAATCTAAGCTCGTTATTCTAGAACCATTGTGGAAGTGTGTTATTAGCATTTCGTGGGGATTGTTTTCTTTCTGATTGTGGTAATAGAAATTAGCATTTACGTGATTTAATGTGTTAAGTTTACCATTATAATTCACTTTGATTTCTAGCGTTAAAACTGGCGAAATAAATAACTATTTTTCTTTGCCAGAAGATACGGTAGTGACCGAATAGGATTCACGTTTATTTCAATTTGTGTTTTATAGTAAGTGACTATTGTTATACCTTATGACTAAACTAACAGGCGCCGACAATAAAATAACTATTAACGACAGACGATATTTGTAAGTGCGCGTAGGGGTAATTAAAACAATAGTTAACTGTGTGAGCTGATCGTTAACGCGCAGATGGGGCGGAAAGGTGCATGCTTTGGTCTGAACCTGAAAGCGCAGCGCGGGCGAAAAGCTGACCGTATAGTTGTAAATAAAGTCACCGAGTGCCTTTTAACTTTAAGCAGGATTGCCGGAGAAGGAAAGAGATCGTCTCGTCTCCGTCCGTGCACATATAGAATAGTTGCATTTCTTTTTCATAATGTCTTGTTTATTTCTCGCAGACCTGACACAGCGGCCAGCGGTTTTTTCTTTTTTATTATTGTCTCTAGTTACTGATGAGATTTATGTCGCTTTCTTCGTGGCTTACGAGTCCCAAGTCCATTTTGTGAACAGGACTGGCTAAAAGACAAATAAAACATTTATCTATTAAGTTTAACTGGACTATCAATTCCCAGATATATTTTTCCAATTTATCAGCCCACGGTAGTGGTATATGCAATAATAGCAACATCTAACTTTTGACAGACGCAGCACTGGATTTATTCAGAAAGTTGTGCTGTTTCAAAATCGGCACTCACCACAGAGCCAGCCGATAGGATTTACCAATCAATCACGTACCATCATCAGTAACAATTTTAGCAACTAGCTGTGTCCAAATACTAGAAGTATTTGTGTTTCCATTCTTTTCTGTGAACACTAGATCTCGTTTTTTTCTACCATTGACTATTCGTTGGGACACTATCGATCCAGGATTACCTCACCAAACTTGGCGTCCACCTTATAAAGTTATTGTCAAGGCTGGACTGGGGCCTAATTTGGCACTGTACCCTGACATTATCGATAAATATATTCAGGATAACTATACATTCCAGGAAATATCACCAAGATTAGGTAAGGAGAGAGAGAGAGAGAGAGCGTGGCCACTTATGACAGAGAGAGATTGAATATTTTCTTGTTAAGGTAGCTTGTAAGAAACAAGTTATTTTGCTTTAACAATTGTTTACTTTACGGAGCAACACGTATTATGAACTTCGTTTCTTTAACATCTATACTGTAACCTAGTGCTAAACCTTTAACCTTTGGGGTTACTAACATATTGGGTTCTTACCTTCTCAAGGAGGGGGAGGGCACAGGTATTCTGTTATTTCTCTATATATGTAATTCTGATTTATTTGATTCATTGGGAGCCGCGCTAGCGTAGTGGTTACAACACCGCTCTGGCGACCGGGTGATACAGGATCAAACCCGGGCGACGGCATTTGAGGATTTTTCGTCGACCGGGATTTGGACTGGATTAACTCGAGACCTGGTGAGGACATTTGAAGGAGTGTCGTCGACCAGGGACTGGCGGCTCCTGAGCCGACCCAGCTGCAATGGGTACCTCCGAAATCAGCGAGTATTTGCCTGAATGGCGAGGGACACCTGTCTCTGTACAAGAAATAAAGGGATACTCACGTAAAATCAATGTCAGGTTAGACATAAAATAATAACCTGAGAATTCGCCTCGAAAAAAAAAAAATTGATTCATTTAGATATTCTATGTTGTCAAGTTTAAATGATAATAAACAAAAAAAGAACTAAAACTTTGTGTTGGTCAGACCCATACCCATTTAGCCATAGGTTTTTCACGTTTGTGTGTCTTGTTGTCACATAGCTGTGTGTGTGTGTGCGTGTATAGTAAACTTATATTTCTCAATATAAGGGGGTACAAGATTGTCTGTTACTAAATTATAGTCGTACAGATAGGCTGGACTAGAGAAACTATTTAGTCCAGAGACAGATCTTCTCCTTAACTATTCACTCGTGAAACTCTATTTCTTACACCTTACTTCTCACGTATCATCACCATCTCCTATACTCAGGCGGGACCTTACATAACTTTAAAACCTATCTAAGCACGACATACGCCTCAATGAGCGTGTAACGGGATCCTTTACTTTAATATATTGGGACACATTTTCACAACTCCCTCGTCTCGTGCACACTCTACTAGCCCACGCACGAGTAGAATAATAAACCACTACAAACGGTTAACGTCAAACGTCGAGACTACATTTAATAAGAGACTGCTTAATGAAGTACTGGATTTCAACCGTGAAAAAAGTGGTATATTGATCAACGGATCAACACAAATAAGTAATGAATCTTATTGCGTATTGATCACGGGAATTCTCCCAAGGTAACTAGATGTCGTAAAACCTGAAGGCAACATTGATCAAGAATGAAGGCCACTTTTAAAGTCTTGGACCATTACTGTGTAGTAGTAGCCCCCGTCAGTCCCATGATTATGGGAATACGCCCATGAGGTGATAGCCCTCAGCTGCTTTTTCCTGTTGTTCCTTTAGGCGTGTTCTTTTCTCTTCTGCTTGTTGTGAGAGCTTTCGTTCGCCCAATCTGAGGTGGTGTCGTGGGGCGCAACGCCACTTGGTGTGATCGGCAGCTTTACTCTCTCAGATTGCTGGATTTATGTCCAGTGCCTTCATGTCTCACTTGCACACGTCTTTAAACCTCAGCTGTAGTAGCCCAGCGATAACCAGTAACCGCTACTTCCCGTGTCGTGCCGACATCATAGGGTGAAGCTGGAGTGTCCTCTGCAGGGGGCGAGCTTGGGCATAATTATAAGGAGATCAAGCTGTTGCGCCTCTCCACGTAGTCGGTAGGTACAAAGGAATGGCAACCATTGTTGTGTACACATTTTAAATCAAACTTATTGCTATATCGAGTATGTGACTATACATTTGAATGCACCGCCCCGTTTAGTTCTCTAAAGGGAGAAATAAATAATATGGCTACTACACCATCAAGCAAGCAGTACAAGGCGAAATAATATGAGGTACATTGGGCTGGCAACTACATCTAGTAAAACAATATTCCACAGAGACCACAGCTTCAAGAGCATGTGACTGCTTGATGCAGGATCCTTCAAGGGGATCAGCTGCCATGGTGGATTCATGTTCTGGAATGAGCGCAAAGAAAAAAATGATAATGGTTTGAACGTATCATTATCTCAACCCGTAACCCGTCATGGGTCGTAGGGGTGCCATGGTGGAAGCATCAGCAGACAGGGTCCTCCACTGCTCAACTTATAGAAATGCCTTTAAAAGTTTCTTTTCTTTAACAATTGTTTATTAGCATAACCATCTTGTTGCCGGATTTTTTAAAAGAGAGCAATGTCAGACCATGTTTTGGTGTTATAAAATACACTCGATTCTCATATCTCGGCTTAACTAGCTACAGTTTTCCAGCCCTGTAATAGCACCTACCACAAGTGCAGTTCTCTCGGAAATAATATTCATACACTCAATTTTTCACTGGAACTTTCAGAACAAGGTTATAACATTGACCCTGTGCTTAAAGAACCTGACAGTTCTGGCGCCGGAAGTCTTGAATGAACATCTACACTTACAAATCTGCTGTAATTGACCTAGACGAATGACGGCTGGAGAGGATAGAAGACCTGAACGTGTTTCCGGGGCTTCTTGGAGTATGAAATGGTACAACTTTCCAGCTTGTAGCTGTTCGATTTTTTTTCAAGTTAAAACACTTTCTGATAGTCTATGTTTCATATAGTTTCCTTACGTATGTTTGACTCGTATGTCTGTGACATCTTGCAGTTTGCAGTAAAATCATATTTTGTTGTCTAATTTTGGTCCATATATTTTTGTAGTCCATAAATTATAAAACTTTCCTATAGTACTATTATTTTTTTTTATTGGTCGTAGACAATTTAAATTGTATATGTCCTTGCATCGGCTGTTTCTGTAGCGATTTGTGTTAATGTTACGATTTTCACTGTGACGTACAAAGTCATTTTACGGGCATCTTTTGACATGCATGAGTGATTATTAATCCTGTTCTATCTCTGTCTCCTGAGAGACGCTAGGGGGAACTACACAGAAGCCACGTAACATCATCATTACTTCCCTTTTCGCTCTCTACGGAGCGTGGAGTCACCATAGCAACTAGTATCCCGGCAGTAAGCCCGCATCAAGCATTCTAGCGACTTCTACAGCAATCTGTTTAATGTGATGAGATTGCCAGGTCCATTCACAACTTCACTCCAGTCGCCTTATACGACATGCTTAAGGAAGCACTAGCCCTAATCTGTTTTAGTTCCCCGGGGAGCCACAGAGAGTCATAAGTCTGATTATTCACTACTATTACCTCATATTAAAGCAACAAGTCAGAGTTACCCTTATTTTGTTAAATTCACAACATGGAACAAAACTCACCAACTCTTATTAAAGGTACCCTTCTTAAAATCTTCTGAATAATTCAAGAGAAATATACTTGTTTTTTTAAAACTGTTCACCCGCTTTTAGATAACCCACAACCCTGTCAAATCATTTTTGACATCGCTGTATCAATCAAGCTCGTTACGCCTCTGTGTAACTCCTTTCTCTTCGTCATCAATACTTTTTTTTTAATCTAAGGAAGAAATGCAATCGCTAGCACAGATCTTTGTGAAGCAAGAATTAAGTGGAAGAAAAGAAATTTACAAAAATACAGATAAAAATTTCCCTCCCTTTTCCCCCTTATGCTTGAAGTTAAAGCTAGGATTTCGTTCGATTTTTCCTTTCAACTTTCACACATTTTATGGGAAACTCAATAATACAAGAGATGTTTCCAGTGGTGGAAGTGCGGAGAGAAAAGGAGAGAGGGCAGAGAAAGAGGTAAAAATTACAGAGAGTCAGGAGGGTGGTACACGAAAAAAAAAAAAAAAACGTCGAAAAACGAAACGAAATTAAGGCGCAAGAAAACCAAATCCCTTCCAAGTCAGGGTGAGGGAATTCTGAAGAAATTAGACTTCTGATTTTCAGCTTCTCTCCCGTGCCGAAGATCTGTTATGCTATTGTTGACATTGGGGAGACTTGGAGCATAACCTGATTCGTTGTTATTGACCAAAGTTCAGATTCTGATGTATAACATCGTGTGTGTGTGTGTGTGTGTGTGTTTATGACATGTTTGTTTTTTTAACGATGTTTGCTACTTTCTTTTGTGTAGCACGCCTCTCTCAACCATTTACTATACACATTGAACTGTTGGTTATATCAGGACGTTTTTTCATTTAGTGTACTATTTTCTCGATTGTGTTTATTATACATCTGTAATGTATTATTCCTCACGATGGGGTTTTTATTTTTTGGGTAATAGTTCAGTTTGTTTTATTGTTCAGAAGCATACTTGTGTCTATACGGGCATAAATTTAATATTGGTTTGCGGTTTATTTATGTACTTTTTCTACTGTGTTGTGTTATTCCTTTATGGTGACGTTACTTTGTTATTAATGTTGACGTTGTAAGATATTTACGAGTTAACTTTCAGAGTATTCTTTTTTTTTTTTCATTCATCCTATCGTCTTTTTAATTAAACTGTTCCTTTTGATTTTGAAATATATTGTTTTACTGACTTTTGTAGTGCGTGTGTACGTGTTGTGTAGAATGTTTATAAATGTGGGCGTGTTTACATGTGTGGGCGTGTTTATATGTGTGGGCGTGTGAGCGTGTTTACATGTGTGAATGTGTTTATCTGTGTAAGTTTATTTATTTGTGTGCGCGAGCGTTTATTTCGTTAGTTACCGACCGCTCCTGGCCAAGGATTTTCTGTCATCACCATCATCATCACTATCATCATCATCACTTTCCCCTTTCGCTTCTCACAGAGTATGGACCCACTACTGCAGCTGGTAGTGTACCATAAATGTGCACCTGACTTTACTCTAGAGTTAGGGAAGGCAACGACAGCGAGGAAGGGAACTGGTAAACCCACGTCATAAACTTAAGAGCTTGTATGGGGAAGTCTCTAACACTTCATTCTCCTACGACAGTATCTACTATAGGACTACATTTATTTGTTCATCAAGTGTTCATATCAACAGAAGTACATCCAAGTGTGTAATTATGAGATGCAGACGGAGCAGCAGCACTTGCTGAAGTCGTGTTTGAAGTTAACAATATACGCAACGTTTCTTGGACAGAAATAGATGATGGGAAATGAGAGACAGCATCTCACAATAAAGTTGTATTATAATAATTATTAAACACGGCCCGGAGATCAAAGTAATTATTATGACAGAGCCACAAATGAGGGTCGCGACCTGTGAAGCTAAAAGTCGTTAGAATTATACTGTTGAAGGTAAAACGAAATAGAAAGACGCTATTGAAAGATACACACACACACACACACACACATATGTAAATAATATTTACTTACTTAGTCGTTCCTCTTCTACCCTGGAGTGTAGAGGTTTGCCAGAGAGAACGCCAAACTATCCTATCAGCTGTCTTCTTCCTGGCCGGATTCCAATCTAGTGCTTGTTCCTGTAAATATTGTCCTCCCAATGAACCTGGGTCGTTCTGGAGGTCTGGATCCCTGGCTCTTGGTTTCCCATATTTGTGGTGGTACCTGATCTTCTCACCTTCTGATGTGATTAATTTTAATATTAATAACCAATGATTTTATCGCGAGGTGATGTTAGGACTGTAGATGCAAGTCCGGCTCCTGGGCAGGCGGGCAATCAATGCGAACGCACCGAGGCAATTTAAAAAAAAATTAAAATGTTGTTGCGCACATATTCTTTTGTGTGACGCACAGATTACTGTTGGTACGCATACAAATGTAAAATGTAATTATTTGTCTGATAAAAATATATTTATCTTTGAATTCATGATTCTTAGTCTAAGGGACAGAACTCAGATTAGTCGATGTGTATTCATTCTGTGAGTTATCGGTTCTTGTATCTTTCCTGAATATCGAACTTGGCGTATGAATCTAGACTTATGTCATATTTTGTGTCTGGTATGGTCAGAAACAGATTATTCTTGCTTAGGTTTATGCAGGGATGTTTATGATCCGAATCTATGTTTACTCCTTGTCGGTTTGAGACGATTCGGTCTTATATCGTGATATCTTGGTATGTCTAAGTGGAACTATTTTTCCTTGTACTGAACTTTGAGGTCAGGGAGTTAACGCGCATGCCGAGAGAAAAAGAGTGTCTTCCGGGATGATGGAATGCCGGGCGAAAGCCATGTTGAAGACGATTCCCCAGTCTGTGAGCTCTATGATTTGTTATGGGGAAGAAGATGATTTCTGATATGTTTATTAAGTCTACTAGTCCCCAGTGTTTATTCTATAACGCCAGGAGAGGGGCGTATGTGTTCTGCTAGTGTTTTTCTCATGCCCAGGTAAAAGAACATTTTACTGAACTTTTGTCGTCCTAGGCTTAACTGGGCAGATGTCTACATTAGGATTATCCATATCCAACAGTCGGGATGATATGTTACCTAGCAGCACTGTAGATGATTGTATGCAGCATTTAAGATGAAAGAATATGCTGATTCTTGTAGAAACATTTGTGTTTATGAACAAAGCTTCTATTGAAGATTTGCTATACATCTGTATAGTGAGCGATGCTCAAAAGGGAACCAGAAGCCATTTTGGATTCTAACTTTTTGTCGATCATCAATCAGAGAACGGGGATGCCCCCTTATTATCAGGTGATGATTAAGAGATCACAGTTATAAGGAAAACCCAATACTGGTGGGTTAACATTATCTTCAGATAGATTTGCTGAACTTTACCTAAAGGAATCTTCGCTAGAAAAGAGGTTCTGTCTAGGAGTCAGGCTTGAACAGTATTTATTAACTGACACGTTCGGTCAGTAAGGCCTGATGATTATATTGGTAAACAGTGGAAATCTAAGTGCTTGTCTACAGATGTTCCATTGTGATGTTATTCAACATGAATGCTAACTTAAGATGGTAGACCATTGATCAACAATATGCTGTTTATGTCGACCTGTGTTCCTGTAACTATACACGTACTGTCTAAGTGTGTGCGTCCTATTAAACAGTATGAAACGACCACAGTAGTCCAGCCATCCTTGACTTTCACCTGTGATTGGAGTGAGTGTCCTGTGAACCTGTCGAACTGTCATCCATTCGCGTTATCATTATTGATGTTTACACTCACACATTGCATCAGAATATACGCACTTAACAGTACACCTTGTCAGGGCCCCAACAGTCGGTAACCTGACCCATTTACAGAACATTGTGACTGACGAGCTATATCACAAAAAAACAGTCCATGTCAATCTGGTGCAAGAAACAAGATTTATCAATGTGGTAGGCCAGCTTTCTGGGTCAATCTGCACAGTGGACATTTTGAGAAGTCAACTACTGAGACCAGACCGTTTCCTGTGCCCTGATACGACACACCAGCTGTACTACTCTACAGTCGATGTCAGCATGACCTGCCCTATCGATCGTATGCAGTAAATAGGTCAGCGCTCGTTGAACAGACGGTGTTTACATAAAACAGACAGCATTACACATCAAAGTTGGAGCGTATATTTGACTGTGTTTACGAAATGTACAGTGCAACTGAAGCGAGAAGTCCTACTGGTGATTCTTAGAAACTGTAAACGGTGGATTTTCCTGCATTGCCATAGTTTGTGTTGAACTTTAATAATTTAGGCCAGAATTAATTGTTTAATAAAGTACCATAATACAGTACCATTATAACTGAGCCTTCTATCTGCAACACATTCTATCTGCAACATATTTCATTATATTATATGTATTTATGCTATATGTATATTGATGTTTATATGTTTATGAATGGTAAAGAACAGTGCTGTCACAATGACTGTACTCGAAATCCCCCTTGTGTTCTACTTCGTCTGCAAATTGTAACGTTTCACGTTGTTAGTAAAGGCCTACTGCATCATTACACGCTTGCTTCAATAAAACGTGTACTGCCTTTCTAAGAAAAACCTTGAGATACGCAAGCTGATTAATGACCTAAATTAATACTAGCATTAATTACACTACGTTACCATAAACGAACGGACAGATGGACTAAAGATAGAAAGAAGGGAGGGCTGAAAGCAGGGACACATGCAACACTAAACACGCGTCGCGCGATACACAATTGCTGCCATCACGCGTGTAAGGCCACATGCACTAGCTTTTTTTCAAATCGACAGTGATAAAAACACTACCCATACCAGAGTTAGGTTTTAAAATCCTGAAAAACGCTTATTAGGAAATATGACATTATACTGGTTTACGTTTGAAAACATTACAGTACCCAGACACCACATCGTTTTCGAAGTAAACAGGAGGTAGAAGAAAGTGCATATTTTGAACGCAGCCACTTAGCTCCTTTAAATTTGTATATTTGGGTTCCTTAGGACTTGCTGACAAAAAATATGTTAAACGTTACGCAAATAGTCTAGGAATTACCAAATTATAGCCAAAAGAAATAGTGAGGGATGTCAGACAACACCCAAATCAGAATCGCTCAGTGGCAGATTTTCACCCCACCATTGTACGGGAAATAGGCTGACATGTTACCTCCTATTTGATTGGCGGAAAATAAATGTAAGGCTAAACACGATTAGTCGGACTATAAATACTACTTCTTTGTTGTTAGGGGAAACGTGAGTAGGAGTACTTTTTTGAAAAGCTGTGTAAACATGGCATGATTGGTTAGACCTGCCAATATAGTCAATTAGAGGCGTCAGGTCAACACTACATTTGCAAATAAACTTACTACAGAATCAGTGCGTTGAGCGCCAGTGCATATTTTTCTAAATAAAAGCCTGGGACATCGGCAGATCGAAATTGTGCTATATTCATTGCCGGTCAACGTAATTCTGTGTTATTTCCATGAATTGTGGTAAGCTTGAAATATTTGACATCTTTTAATGAAAATTGAATGTAAATTGATAATTTATGTCTGTATATATGTGTGGTTCAGTAGCGAACATGAGGTGAAGCCTATATAATGCTCCAGCCTGAACAGAAGGTGTCGGAGGAAAGTAAAACTACATGGAATTGCCAAACAGTACACTGACACCTATATTATTGACTAGAAAGAAATAATGCTGGAATTGCAGAGGCGTGGTAACCATTAGGGAGGAATATACTGGTGAAAATTGTTTCAGATGAAGATAGCAGTTGGCCTACCGCTCTGAACTCAGTGTTTGTTATGTATTGTGCTCAGTGTAGAAATAGGGTATAAATTAGTTCTGAAGTAGGAGGTACAACCTTCTTGTTTCAGGGACTGTGGTCCTAAAGCTATTGAGCAGTACCTGGTCAGAGCTTTGCTGAATCCAGAGGCGGACAGCATACTCCTTGGTCCATATAGCAAACAGTGAGGTGTCTCCAGAACACAGGGGAGCAATCGAGCAGAGGAGTCTTTTCCTGCCGCCATCACGAAAGTTAAGCCTATGTGGCCAGCTGAGCTCAACATTATGTAACCCCATCTTAAACTAACATTGTATAAAAATAAGAGGGGAAATTAATTGTTTTAATGAACGGAACTGAGAACATCTCCAATACTAGTTCCAACAGAAATAAACACTTGAAGTCATGATGACAAATAACAACATAGCTTAAAAAAAAAAAAAAAACAACACCAGTATTACCTCATATTACTACTACACCACTGACACACATAGGATAAGATTAATAAAATATGTCACTACAAGATTCATATTGATAAATTCTGTACATATAACTTGTAATTAAAAGTGATTGTGATTCCTGGTTCACTTTGTATTTGAATCAGGACACATATATATTAATGAAAAGTGCTTAATACATATTGATATTTGAAAATTTACCAGTGACTCATTTAAGATAGTCTTATAGAATGGTACATGTGTGTGAGTGTCACAGTGTTGTCAAGTGTGGTGGAATAAATTGACTTGTTTATCTGTCTGTTGTTGTTGTGACTTACACTTCATCATATACATACCCTAGACATTCAACGTAGTCATCACTATATTCAAGAATAATTCTGACTGAGGTATAAATATGTGGTAGCAAGTAAGGTCATCTATAATACACTACCCTTATTAGATATAGATACCTTCACAGCTGATCTCAGTCCCCTATAAATATTTGTATATCCCACTTTACCACAATGTGATATTTGTGTATATTTCTGTGGGCGGTTGGTGAGGTGACTATTATATGGTATACCACGTAGAGAGGTCATATAATAGCGTTCTATAGGTGCAATTTTCTTAATTGAAAATTTGCATGCAACATTTGTTGCTATTTTTTGTTAGCTGTGAAGACTGTGCTTATCGTTGTTTTTGTGATATTTTTTCTGTTCTTTAGTTTTGTTTTGGTTTGTTTGTATTTGTAGGTCTCATCTTTCCTATAATTCTGTTCTATACAACTTTTTATTTATACACTGTGACGTCATTTGTTTTGTTTATTCCCTTGCAGTTGTCATCACAGATTCTGTGATTATTTTCATTGATTTCCCTATTTGATTTATTTGATTTCTGCAAATGTTTTCGTATTGTCTTTCTTATTTGTACTTTATGTATGTTGTTGGTTGACATATACTATAAAATATACTTGATCATACACTACTAGCTGTGTAGTGAACTTATTAGAAAGAATCAACTGAGGATTAATTGCTGTTATTATAGGTACACAGTTGATTATACAAGACCTTATTTAAAGGCTTGTTTCCTACAGAGATTGGGTCAAAGGAGCTGATTATTCAAGCTATTAAGAGCTTGTTTCCATTTATTTGGAGATAGATTTCATTATTGCTATATCAGGTATCTAGTCACATATTAGTATACATTATGTCGACTTTAGATTACTTTATTGAGCAAGGGAAATCCCTAGGCAAGACTGGTGATAAGTTAGAGGAGTATGCTACCACTCAATATGAAAAAGCACAAAAATTGGAAATTGATAAACTGAAAGCTGAAGAGAAAAAACAAAAAAGTGAGGATAGAAGATTGGAATTAGAATTTGAACAAAAGAAATTGCAGATGCAGGTTGAGGAAAAGAGATTCCAAATGGAAATGGAAAAACAAAACAAAGAAGCTGAACAAAAAAGATTAGAAAGAGAAGCTGAGGCTAAACAAAACAGATTAGTCAGAGAAGCTGAACAAAAAAGATTAGAAAGAGAGGCTGAGGCTGAACAAAAGAGATTAGACAGAGAGGCTGAACAAAAGAGATTAGAAGCTGAAGCAGAGAAGAGAAAAGCAAAAAGGGAACATAAGGAAAAACTGTTAGCATTTGAGTTAGAAAAATTAAAATGGACAAATATGGGTATTGCTAATCAGTCAACTGGTAATAATGGTAAACCTTTTACTTATAAGGTCAAGGTACCACCGTTCAATCCTTCCAGTGACGACATTACATTCTGGATGGATCGTTTTGAACGTTCTTGTCGAACTCATAATGTGGATAAATCACAGTATGCTAATCAGTTGTCAGAAAATTTGAAAGGTGATTCTCTTACAAGTTTAAGTTTGGTTGAAGAGGCTGACAAGGATAATTATGATGTTATTAGAGCAGCCTTATTGAAAAAATATCAATTAACAGAGGAAGGTTACCGTATTTTGTTTAAGAAAATGGTACCTGAATCAGGGGTAGAATTCTCAGAATTCATTGCTAGGACACGTCTTACATTTAATCGTTGGATTGAGTTGTCCAAAACAGAAAAGACACATGAAGCTCTTATGGACTTGTTGCTCAGGGACAAGATTATGTCAAGTATAAATAAACCATTCCTTGAATTCCTACATGAGCGTAAACCCAAGACACTAAAAGAAATGGAAGAATATTGTACCCAATACGTCACGGCACATCCGGACGTAGCTTTTAGCAATGCTAAGGTTAAAGAAAGTATGCCAGTTGCATCAGCAACACCATACAACCCTAATTACTCACACAAATTTCAGGGACCACAAAACAGGTTTGATAAAAAAGGTAACCATAATAGTTATCAAAACCAAGGTAACCAATCATTTCAGGGTTCTTCTGCGAAGTACTGGAGACGAGCCGACAGCCCTAGATTCAGGGGTGGTCATAATTATAGAAATTTCCGCAGAGGAAGTCATTATAGAAACTATCCAAGTCATCCATCATGGAGACAACTAGATCATAATTATAGAGATACTCATTATAATGAATATGATAATGGTAACCATGATAACTATGACTCAAACCCAAATAGGGGTTACAATAGAGGAAATAATAATGATTACAGAGGCAATAATAATCGAGGTAGATCACAATACAAAAAACATAAATCACATTATCAGGCAAACTCTGCACAGCAAGAGTCACATGAAGCCTATAAACAGACTAAAGATAATAATGACGCTAATAATATGGCATGTTCCGCTTTTGATTTTGGGAGAGCATCTCAGTGCCCACAATGCAAAACATTATTTGAACCAACTACGGTGTCCACTTTAAGTTGTGGCCATCCTCTTCCCGCTCTTCCTGCGTCAGTCGCGCATGATGGAAGAGGTTTTCTTGTCTTACATAAAGGTTTAGTAAATGACAATCCAGTCTCAGTTCTTTTTTATTCTGGATGCACCACAATTGGTGTTAGGCAGTCACTTGTAGATCCTTCTCGTGCCACTGGAAAAGTAGTCAAATGTGTAACATTTGGCGGCACCTTAGAGAAATACTCTACTGCTATCATTAGGATTGCTACTCCTTTCTTTACAGGAGATCTACACGCATGTCTTCTGCCGAATCCGATCGCTGATCTTATCATCGGTCGTATTCACGGAGTCAAAGAATGCACTCCACAACAAATTTCCGTTTGGGAAAAACAAAATATGCAAACTGCTAATGCTGTAGTCACTAGAGCGCAAGCTCTTAATATGCCTCAAATTTCATCTACTGAAGATAATGAAGTACATAACCAAGATGATCACTCGGTAATTTCTCGTGACTCGTTTATAAAACAGCAAGAAGATGATCCGACTCTAAAGAAATTCTTCACGCTTGCAACAAAAGGTGATCCGAATAAAGATACAAAGCGTAAATCTTGGATTACAATGAGGAATGGCGTACTTGTACGTATGGTGCAAGACTCCGCTAAGTCAAGTCATTCTCAGATTCTTGTTCCCAAGAATTTGAGAGTTAAAATTTTGCAGCACGCTCACGACTCTCAGTGGGCTGGACATATGGGTTTTTCCCGCACTAAGTCAAGAGTTCTTGCGGCTTTCTTTTGGCCTTTTGTGAACAAGGACATACGGATTTATTGTCGATCTTGTAAAGTATGTCAAGAGGTCAAATCCAAAGGTCCACGCCATGCTGCACCTATTCAGGCTGCAGACATCCCTATTCGACCATTTCAGAAAATGGCGATAGACATCATTAGTCCATTTAAGATCAAATCTGCTAGAGGACATCAATTTATCTTGACGTGTGTTGATATGTGCACACGTTGGCCAGAGGCTATTCCTCTGAAAAGCATTACTACTGCTGACATTGCAGATGCTCTTTGGCTTATATTTTCTCGTCTGGGATTCCCCGGAGAGATATTATCAGACCATGGCACCCAACTAATATCGGATACCATGTCTCAAGTAATGTCTACTCTGCAGATAGAAAGATCTTTGAGTAGTATCTATCATCCTATGTCCAATGGGATGGTGGAACGGCTAAATAGAACACTTAAAAACTTACTAGGGAAGATAACTGAGGATCATCCTCAAGATTGGGACAGGGTTTTACCCGCGGCCCTCTTCGCTTACAGAGAGGTCCCCAATAAACATACAGGATTTTCTCCCTTTGAACTTGTGTTTGGCGCGCGACCGCGCGGCCCTATGTCTTTGCTTCATGATCTCATAACCGCTGATAATACTACCGATGACACAAAATCTTCTTACGAATATGTCATCGCGCTGAGACAAAAGATTATCGAAGCATGCAAATTGGCAACTTCTTCTTCTGAATTTGCTAAACAGAAGGCAAGACAATTTGCCAATAAGAAAAGAACATTACGACAACTTTGTCCTGGTGACAAAGCATTTTTTTGCTACCTTGTAGGGAAAACAGACTTCTTATTTCTTGGAAAGGTCCGTACGATATAATCTCGAAAATTTCCGATGTTGACTACATTGTCGATATTGATGGAAAGCATAAAACCTTCCACATCAATATGCTTACGGAATTCCATGAACGTCCGGATTATTTACAGCCTATTTTCCAGGCAACGGGCGATTCACCAGTCCAACATGGTCATTACTCATCACTGTCCGTAATACAGGATGAGGAAACACGTTTTTCCGATGTTAATCTTCCGCTTCCGATGGTTCCACTTCATTCTAGTGAATCATGGAAAAATGTTACTGTCTCTCCTGATTTATCTCTAGGAGAACAGTGTCAAGTTTCGGCGATGTTACAAACATTTCAGGATGTCCTTACTGACATCCCTGGACAAACTCATGTCATTGAACATGACATTATTCTAACTGACCATAATCCTATTAGGGTCAGACCTTATCCTATACCTATACATTTTCAAGCACAGGTCGAGAAAGAGTTGGATGAGATGATAGATTTAAAAATAATTGAACCATCCACTTCTGCATATTCTTCGCCGATGGTTATTGTTCGAAAGAAAGACAATAACATACGTCTTTGCGTTGACTATCGCAAATTGAATCAAGTTACGAAGTTCGATGCTGAACCTATGCCTTTACTAGAAGAGCTACTTACTAGGCTTTCTAAATCTCATTTTTTCACTAAACTAGATTTGTCTAAAGGATATTGGCAAGTTCCTTTATCTGAACGCGCCAAACCAATTACGGCTTTTTCTACACCTAGAGGCCTTTTTCAATGGAATTTCATGCCTTTCGACCTTATGAACGCACCAGCTACATTTGTACGCATGATGCGTCGAATCCTATCTTATCGGTCAGATGTCATTGCGTACCTAGACGACATCTGTCTTTTCAGCGATACTTGGGAAGATCACTATTCAGGGTTAGTTGAATTACTATCTACTCTACGTGAGTATAACCTGACAGCGAAACCCTCTAAAGCCTACATTGGTTTTAGCGAAATTTCTTTCCTAGGCCATCGAGTTGGTCATGGTTTCCTAAAGACAGAGGACCATAATATCACTAAGATACTTAACATCTCTATTCCTAAGACTAAAAAGCAAGTACGAAGTCTCTTAGGTCTTATTCAATTTTATGGAAGATTCATTCCGAATCTATCCTCTATCATGGCACCTCTTTCTACACTACTAAAGAAAGGGTCGCCTAATATGGTCCACTGGTCACAGGAATGCCAATCCTCTTTGGATAAGATTAAAAATTTGTTTTCAACACCACCTATTTTAGTGTTACCTACTACAGATAAGACATTTGTTCTTCGTAGTGACGCTTCATCCACTGGGATTGGAGCGGCACTAACGCAAGAGTACTCTGGAACTCTGCATCCTGTAATGTATATCTCCAGAAAACTTAATGCTGCAGAAAGGAATTATTCGGTTTTAGACCGTGAACTATTGGCTATGGTTTGGTCAATTCTCAAACTACAAAGATTCCTTCTAGGCGCACATTTCATAGTAGAAACCGATCAGAAAGCTCTTACGGCTATACAGAGTAAAAACTTGAAGAGCTCGAGGTCTACTCGATATGCAATTGCTCTTCAACCTTTTCATTTCTCAGTACGAGCTATCCGTGGATCAGATAATGTGATGGCAGACATTTTGTCTAGATGCCCACATGATTCCACCTAACACTTCCAACTCTACAACAATTTTTCTTTTCTATATCAAGAGAAATACACATTGTAATTTGTAATATAGTGATTGTATCACTACTATCACTACGATCATTGATATATATATATATTCACCGATACTCGTTGATAATTTTACTTTTTTGTCAATCATGTACTTATAGTGCTTAAATATGAAATTGTTATATGCATTGTGTCATTGCCAGCATTGTAGTATACGTTGGTGGCACCTCCCTGGAAACATTTATGCTTAAGAGAAATGCTTTCTCTGAGAGGTTGAGATGTATTCTCACCAGTCGATCTATATTTCGACTTTGCTTTAATTTGGCTTATAAATTCCAGATATTTCTCATCTGCGCAGTATTTGTGCGTTGTGAGCCTATTGTATGTTGCTCTCAGATGAAAAAAAAAAAAGATTTTCATTTTTTTTCCCCGGGGGGTGTGGTAGGCTGTTGCGCACATATTATTTTGTGTGACGCACAGATTACTGTTGGTACGCATACAAATGTAAAATGTAATTATTTGTCTGATAAAAATATATTTATCTTTGAATTCACGATTCTTAGTCTAAGGGACAGAACTCAGATTAGTCGATGTGTATTCATTCTGTGAGTTATCTGTTCTTGTATCTTTCCTGAATATCGAACTGGGCGTATGAATCTAGACGTATGTCATATTTTGTGTCTGGTATGGCCAGAAACAGATTATTCTTGCTTAGGTTTATGCAGGGATGTTTATGATCCGAATCTATGTTTACTCCTTGTCTGTTTGAGATGATTCGGTCTTATATCGTGATATCTTGGTATGTCTAAGTGGAACTATTTTTCCTTGTACTGAACTTTGAGGTCAGGGAGTTAACGCGCATGCCGAGAGAAAAAGAGTGTCTTCCGGGATGATGGAATGCCGGGCGAAAGCCATGTTGAAGACGATTCCCCAGTCTGTGATCTCTATGATTTGTTATGGGGAAGAAGATGATTTCTGATATGTTTATTAAGTCTACTAGTCCCCAGTGTTTATTCTATAACGCCAGGAGAGGGGCGTATGTGTTCTGCTAGTGTTTTTCTCATGCCCAGGTAAAAGAACATTTTACTGAACTTTTGTCGTCCTAGGCTTAACTGGGCAGATGTCTACATTAGGATTATCCATATCCATATGTCGGGATGATATGTTACCTAGTAGCACTGTAGATGATTGTATGCAGCATTTAAGATGAAAGAATATGCTGATTCTTGTAGAAACATTTGTGTTTATGAACAAAGCTTCTATTGAAGATTTGCTATACATCTGTATACTGAGCGATGCTCAAAAGGGAACCAGAAGCCATTTTGGATTCTAACTTTTTTTCGATCATCAATCAGAGAACGGGGATGCCCCCTTATTATCAGGTGATGATTAAGAGATCACAGTTATAAGGAAAACCCAATACTGGTGGGTTAACATTATCTTCAGATAGATTTGCTGAACTTTACCTAAAGGAATCTTCGCTAGAAAAGAGGTTCTGTCTAGGAGTCAGGCTTGAACAGTATTTATTAACTGACACGCTCGGTCAGTAACTTTGTGTAGATGGTACAGAAATTTTCATTGGTGTCTTCACATTTGAAATTACCAAAGTTTGTAGTAACTGTTGAGGACAGATTTCAAATAGGATGCTGGAAAAATGTACATTAAGTAAGACGTGTGTTCTACTCCGTGTACACGCATAACTTGTACAGGCAAAGAGTCTTATCAGAACCAGATACATAAACAAATGGGATGCGAAGCGTCCAGGACACACACAAAACGATGCATATTACCAGTTCAACAAAAGAGAACAAGTGATAATCTTCAGACTCCACACGGACCGCAACAGATTGAGATACCATGCTAGAAATAGGAACTGCCTGTGAGTGTAACTGCGGCACCGATACAATGATTGCTAAACATCTGTTTCAAAGATGCCTAACATATGAAGGATGGGTTTGAAAAAAAATCGAAAAAAGAAGATTCGTCTTACGAGGACAAAAGACAAAGAAAATAGTCTACGTTACGGCCACAAGGCCTTCGTCAGGAAAGGAAAGAAAGTGAAGGCTAGATAGGACACATAAGAACTTAAATAAATATAAAAATAAAACCTAGGTACTTCCCTGAAGGCAAGGCATCGAAATCCGATCACTATTCACTGTCCGCTGATGGACAGCGTGGCTGAAAAGGAAGTGCATATGAAGAACATAGAAAGCACATATGGCCGACACTAGTACCTTTCCTGGAAAGACTCTATGGTAATACACATTACGTCAAGCTGACCACTGCTGTCTTCGAAAATATTCAAGTAGACGACTGAGAGTTTACGAAGAAGAAGATGAAGAAGAAAATGAAGAATGCCCCATGTAGTCCCCGGGTGTCTCAGAAGAGAGAAAGACATAATAGGGTTACTCAGGCGGAGTACTCACACATACCCTTACTAAGAGGTGATACATATGAGGTTGTACGTCGGGACTGGCTATCTCCTTGTGTAAAACACACTGCTACAGAAACTACCAATACAAAAGCACATGGGTGATTTGGTGCAGGTTTCCTGCAAGTGCATCGGTTGCAGGGGTGATTCCATGATCAAACGAGGAGCGGAAAGGAGCAGGAGGTGGAGGAGAAGAAGAAGATGAAGAAGGAGAAGACAAAAACAAGAAGAAGAAGATGATGAAGATGCAGCAGTTGAAGAAGATTAAAAAAACAGAAGATGATGAATAAGAAGAAAAAGAAGAAGAAGATGAAGCAGAAGAAAAAGCAGGTTTTATCGTTGCCGAATAGTCAGGATAAACATGATGGGGCTAAACATGTCTAGAAGGATAAAGAGAGAAAAGGTGAGATAGTGCCTTGACATTTTATTAACTGTGCAGTGCGTAAATCCACATACAGAATGAGTGAAATAACGTTACAGAAACCTTTGTTGATGTCATGTAAAAAATACAACACCAATTTATAATTACGTATTGGAAAAAAATAGGGGGTGGGAAGGCATCAGTTGAAGCCGGATGCTGCCTTCAGACGCCTGCTGGCTTGTTGTTGGCCAAAAGCACAATCAAATACAAATGTACTTTAAATGGCACAATTTTCAATCCTAATTTGGAAAGTGCTTCCATTTGGAAAATAATTATGGAAATTTAACTTAATATTATTTTCGTTCTTTCTTTCGCATAATCTGAAATGCTGATTTAATATGCGAACTCTTTCTTCCAATTTGAGTATTACTGAATGGATGCATACATAGAGAATTAGGCTCAGCTTTATGCATAAATAAAGAATGTGGATTAGCCTTTCTATACGCAGAGTGGCCCAGACTTAAATATAGGCGGCTCCGTCTTATGTATACTCTAAGGTATATAAATACGAAGAGTGGCTTAGCTCGGCTTAAATGTCATGTTCTTTCTCCTAAAAAAAAAAGAACTGACTAAATCATACATGATTATCACCATTATTTTCCTTTTCACTCTTTATGAAACATGGTCCCACCATTGTAGCTGGTCTCTTGCAGGAAGTCTGCACCAAGCAAACACATACTCTTACAGTGGTGATTTCTACAGCAATTACTTTTACATGATGAGGATGCTAACCCCATGCACAACCCCAAATTAGTTGTACACGTTTTTCCATCTCCACCTCATACAGAACCTCATATTAGTCACCCTGTACGACATGCTTGACGAAGGTGTAGGCCTATTATTTATTTATCTCATCAGGGATACTCGTGAACTACACGGAGCTAAATCATAAATAAGTGTAGATAAAGAAATAGGCCCAGCCTAAAATACACAAGGCCCACTCTCAGGCAAGCAAACACATAGTGTGGCTTAGTCTTGCGTGAACAAACACTTACAATGTGGCTTCATACACCAGAGAGAATGTGGTTCAGTTCGCTCTATACATGTACAACACCAGAGAGAATGTGGTTCAGTTCGCTCTATACATGTACAACACCAGAGAGAATGTGGTTCAGTTCGCTCTATACATGTACAACACCAGAGAGAATGTGGTTCAGTTCGCTCTATACATGTACAACGCCAGAGAGAATGTGGTTCAGTTCGCTCTATACATGTACAACACCAGAGAGAATGTGGTTCAGTTCGCTCTATACATGTACAACACCAGAGAGAATGTGGTTCAGTTCGCTCTATACATGTACAAGCCCCGTGTACTTCTCGGGGGGTGTCTGATCAGGTGAAGTTCTTCAAATTGAGCTTAGACTGATCTGTCGGCTGATAGTATGTGTGTTAAATGTCTATACTGTTACACGAAGGACCATGGGTAATAAGGAAAATTTTGCTCGAACACCGGAACACACGGTTTGTGTAGGAACGAGATCTTGTCCAGGCACTGGCCGCACGAAAACAGGTACAAAAGAAAATGGTAAACATAAATAGATTTAGACACAAATACAATCATTGCATAGTTTCAATTTGAACAAATGAAGGAAAACAGAAATATAAATTTGTGAAAGGTATAACGAAAGACTAATGGTTGATATTTGGCCATCAACTTCTATTGTATGCAATAGAATGTATTGGGAAACATACGGAGGTCGAAAGAAATCAAATCCAAAACAATAATACAAATCTTCAACACAAATGTCAAGTCAGTCATAATGTATTGGTCTAAAGCATGGAGAACAACAAAGGCAACCACACAGACGTTACATTAATTAACGGGTGTTTGCGTAGAATAGAACGATTGAAATGGTATGACAAAGTTGGTATGGTATCAATAAACGATTGCTCAATACTTCAAAACGAAACGTCCAAACGTAACTTGATTAATAAAGATAAAGTTAGTTGCTTATCCTTTACAGGACGTGGCAATCAACACCAGCTTTTATTGGCTGTTTGTGATTTTTCAAGGCAATTTTTTTTTCATTCAGTAGTTTGCCATTGCTTTCTGAACGGTACGGCGCTTATACCATTGTTAAAAATCCACACAAAGCGATCTGCTACCAAAACGCCTGCAGCAGGTTTCGAACCTGGTATATCTGGATTATGAAACTGCGTTCATATCCATTAGGCTACAGACGCCGACACTTGATTAATAGTACTCTCGAATTCCCAGATAGCAAGCAACATTTTTAAAAAGGTCCACTTTAAACTTCAATTCACATAAAATCCTTGATCATCGTCATATCACAAAATCTACTTAATTTTAATTCAGTCGTCCATTGAACATCTCCGTGCTTTTCTGTACATAAACATTGTATACACATATTCCTTGCCATGTTCATTGGCAGTTAATCCTATATATAAAATCCCAGCTTTTTCTGTCAGTGCGAAACGTTAAGGGATGCAACTTTGGTTGAAAGTTAGAAATTAATTGTATTGTTTCCCTTATATGTACTCTCCCCAAAATAGTAACATTTACCAAAGAAAAATGCACAAATGACGGTGTGTATGAACAGTTTGATTATACTGTATGGAAAACAGTCAACAACTCAACTGATAAACAGTACATGAACTGGAGACAGGAAGATGCGGAGATCCATGAGTTAAGTTGTACCAGATTAAAACAACAGAAAATCAAGATGCTCTTCTGTCATGTTCAGACTTAACATCAGATGTAAAACAAATACTTTGGTTTTTTTTAAAATACTTTTGAATAGGTAAAATTGCCGTTAGTTATTGGTGCTTTTGAATTTAATTCCCGTCTTATGACGGGCTTTTACACTAGACCTATATATAAATTCCCAGCTTTTTCTGTCAGTGCGTAACGCAAAGGGGTGCAACTTTGGTTGAAAGTTAGACTTTAATAGTTTTGTTTCCCTTATATGTACTCTCCCGAAAATAGTAACACTTACCAAAGAAGAATGAGCAAATGACGGTGTGCACAAAAATATATTTATAGAATGTGTGATCCCGTATACACATATTGGGATCCTCGCTGCTGTTACGTAGTTCGTGTACTGTGGTGATGCACAGTGGTTTTTTTAAATACTTTTGAATAAGGTAAATTGCCGTTAGGTATTGGTGTTTTTAAATTTAATTCCCGTCCTATGCCGGGCTTTTACACTAGTTATTAAATAAAGGCCAATCATAATGATTCTGACACGTCCGTATTATTTCTATATTTCCATATTATCCATATACATGTATCCGACAGTTTCCTGAAATATTATATCATTGAGAGACGACTCCTTCATAAGATTCAACACTGCCGGTCCATATGGACATGTTCTACACAATTCTGAAATACAGCTAATCCCGACGGACATCTTACACATAATCCTCTCCTTGCTACTCCAAACAATTTCACGTCACCTTCACAACCACGCATAAATACATTCGCATCCATGCGCTTTTGTGCAGCACATAGCTTTCGAATACAAGACCCGATGTGGTGCGCAAAAAGGCTCATAACAATGTCATTTAGATAAGTTTAAACATTTAATGGAGAGCTAAATAACAGACTGGTCAATACTAAGCTGTATTTAAAATAAAACATGCGCTAATCCAGTTGTTTTAAGGAAACATTGTTTTAATCGGTTAATAACTGTTCACTATCTTACGCCTGCCTCTATAATCTATATAATGCGATTTTGATCGTAAATGAAAGTGGTTAATATTAAAAGCTCGCCTTATGCCTTCGTGAGACAGCACAAGAGCACGAAAGACTTTTTTCTCCTTCTCCACAGGATTCCAAGTGTTATTCTGCCCAAACCCGCGACTCTTTATTTATTTTGGCTGCTTACAATCCTTGATTGCCTGTTCAGCGTGTGTGGGAATATTTCTCTCGACAGCAATTTGATGTTGATTATTTATTGTCTTTGCACTAGGAATCCATTTATAGAACGGGTCTGTTTGTGTAAGGACCATTATCTGAAGAAACAGACTTTAATGACATGTATCCCTGCGCTGTGACATCGGCAACAGAAGCCTTGTGTGGTGCACCATCCCGCATCAAAGGATTATTAACTTTGTTCTGGGACGTGTCCAGTGGGTTCAATACAGGTCCTTACGTGCTTTGAACTTTGCCTAATATAGCGTTTCGTGCAGTTCAGCAAGTTTATTCTGTCAGCGGATCCATCAGTGAAATTCTTAAGAAACAGACTCTTTCCGCAACATCAGCGGAACAAATCATGCAATAGTATGGTAGTTACCACATGAGTGGTTCGTATTCAATCACCAACTACAGCAATTTATTTGTTAATCAAAATTATTCTGTTTGCAGATATTATGTATCATGACATAGTCCGAAGGTGTTGACGTAATTGTTTTGCTTAGGTTTATTCTAACCGCATGATCTGATTTCTGATTGTGATATCATTTGAAATACCATTACATTTTGACAACAATGTCATTTCTTGTATACTATTTAAAGATTTATTTACATCGCAATCGGAAAGAGGGAATACATAATAGAATATAAAATTAATGACTGTACCGTGAGATCAGAACTATAAATTTGAGAACACAAAAGAAAGAAACGACAGCTGGTAAATAGTGTATTCTTACCAAATCTTTGCTACCAGTGTCAAACATGGCACCTGCCCAGAGCATAGAAGAGGAAAATCAAATCTTGTCAGATGATATGCTTAATACAAGCCATTAATGGTACCGAGACAGCCAGAATGAGAAATGATAACACCAGAAAACATTGTAGATATGACATCCAATATCAAGTATATAGAGAGGCACAATAAAAAATTAAAAAAAAATATTTTAAACACACGCTTTTAATGCACTAAAAAGCCAAAAATAATTTTTCAAGGAGTTTATAGCTTGCGGTCAAAAAATGTAACATCAAATTGACAAAAAGCGTGGGGCGCTTAAGCGCGTATTATATATTTTATTCATAAGTGTCCAATGAATTATAAAGCAGAAGTTAATTTCATGCAGAATCACCGCCCACGCTTTTTGTCAATTCGATGTTACATATTTTGACCCAGCAATAAACTACTTGAAACATTGTTTTTGGCTTTTTAGTGCATTAAAAGCGTGTGTTTAAAATATGTTTTTAATTTTATTCTTTTTAGTGTTATTTTTTGTTGTTGTTTTTAAATTTAAGTCAAATGTAATCGATCCGCTAATGACATCATTATTTGCATGCAAGAGAAGTTAAATAAAAGCGAGTAAAAATAGGACCACTTTAGCACAGTAAGTTTCACACTTTCATTACTTCCCTTGTATCGCTACCAATTGTATACAACACTCGTTAGCATTGACTAAATGAACAGCGTCCAAAAAAAGAAACTGCACATGCATGACCTCATCTATTTTGACATACTCAATGATATTTTTTCCTATTTGTATTTTAACCCGCTGTAGCTGGTGTAGGATTTCGTAATGTTATCAGCAGAATGAAATAATAATCAGAAAAGGTTGAAAATTATCCGAATAACTTGTACTTGTAATCTATAAATTACCGAAGATGAAAGAGCGGTCGAGAATTATATCCGTTGTATGTTCCTACAGTACAAAAAATGATGCGCAAAAACATGATTATTATTTTTATTTTTATT
This sequence comes from Oreohelix idahoensis, assembly GCA_024509875.1. Classification (NCBI taxonomy): domain Eukaryota; kingdom Metazoa; phylum Mollusca; class Gastropoda; order Stylommatophora; family Oreohelicidae; genus Oreohelix; species Oreohelix idahoensis. The sequence continues at coordinate 655,689 of JAMPIV010003705.1, forward strand.
CAATTCATTATTTTTACGACTGATTATTGTATTGTCATGGGGAATACACAACTATGCCAAGATTCAGAGCTATTGCTCCTCTGGAAGTGATTGAAAAATCGATTGCAACATTTGAAAGTGACACGACAGGGACACGAAAGTGACAAGAAATTGACATACAAGGCAAGTTAAATAAAAGCGCGCAATAATAAAAAATAAGTGGTTTGGCGAGAATGGTGCCCGATCTACTACCAATACGCGCACACAGCGGTAGAAGATCTTTTAGAACATGAGGAAGACAATAAAGCACATGGATAGACAATATTATATAAATGCTACAACAACACGGGCTAACAGCAGTCAATGCCACACACTTGACTCAAGAACAAAAGTTTCAGTCTCCCCACTACTCTCCGCCGTAAATATGTACAGAAAAACAGTAAAGTAAAGTAAAAGAAGAATATGAATCAAACTTGGTGAGAAATAAAAGGAGGTAACCGGGCAAATAAGAAGGCCGAATTTGGAACGATGTCGATATGACGTCATTTAATGAAGATTCCTGAAAGCGGTTAACGCTTTCCAATTAAGTATACATATATGGCATTTAGCTACTTTAGTCAATCTTTTGAACGTCGTGCAATCAGTCAATTCTGATTGACTGATTAGTTAGAGCGCAAGTTTCTATAGATATATAGACAGCAGTGCAGAAGTCACTAAAAGGTATGTCAGAAATAAATCTGAAAGCATTCATTCGTACTTAGAGATCAGTCAGATTGTGAGAAATGAAAGGTAGTTTGTCATGCAATCAGTCAATTCTGATTGACTGATTGGTTAGAGCGCAAGTCTCTCGCGGCAAAGATGTCGGGTTCGACTCACGGTATTGTCACGCTCAAATCTACCAAGCAGCAAATGGGTACCTACCTTTCCTTTTTAGTTAGGAAGGAAGAGGCAGCGAGGAAGGGAACTGGTGACTCCATCTATCGATGCTATGGGACTACCTTTACGTCAATCTTTGAACATAGATGGCGATGGATAGGACACACTGAGGAAACTTGTTGATGGCATTACAAGGCAGTCCTTCTTTTTGAACCCCCCAGGGCAAGAGAGGAAGAGATAGACGAAGACGCACACGGAGAAGAGAGCTAGAGACGGAGGTGAAAATGATGAGGAGAACGTGGAAAGAACTTGAGCTGATGGCACGTGACAGGAGGACTTGGCATGTGTTTGTTGAAGGCCTATGCTCCTTGGGTAATGAATTTTTTAATACAGAGTATAATGGCCGTTTCACAACGTACAGCCAGCGGGGTTTAAATGCAAATGTCTGATTTTGAAACGCACAATAACTGTCAGTTTATAAACTTGCGTAAACTCTTAGTTTTCTTAATTTTCAGACAGACGTTTAGTTTTGATAATAAAAATGTGAACACTAAGTCCCGTGTTAAAACATGAAAGAATGCTAAATCAGGATTAAAGACACCGGATGAAAGGTTGTTCACATTTACGAGCCAACTTTCTGACAGTCTAGGATGATATATAGACAGCAGTTCAGAAGTCACTAAAAGGTATGTCAGAAATAAATCTCAAAGCATTCGTTCGTACTTACAGATCAGTCAGATTGTGAGAAATGAAAGGTAGTTTGTCGTGCCACCTTCATTAATCATTGGTTCTTTCATAAAGAGAATTTCACATCCTTTATAGTAAGAATTTTAAATGTTGCCGGATGGAGCAGCTAAATTTTGCCGGATGAAGCAGCTGAATGTTGCCGGATGGAGCAACTAAAGGTTGACAGAAGGAGCAATTAAATTGTTCCGGATGGAGCAACTAAATGTTGGCAGAAGGAGCAGCTAAATTGTGCCGGATGGAGCAACTAAATGTTGACAGAAGGAGCAATTAAATGTTGCCGGATGGAGCAACTAAATGTTAACAGAAGTGTAGCGGGAGGTTATTTAAAAGTATATATTCTGTAAGAGTATGCCAGTAAAGAGTTCTGACCTTACAAGTAATACCCCAGTCTTAGAAATAAGCACTGGTGTATTGTTATCATAAAAATAGTCAGACTGTAAAAACCCTGGTCCAGTTGGTAAGAAGTAGTACCAGGATTTAAGGTGTCTCCTCCCTATGACTATCTTATGATTACTTATATTCTAGGGGATAATAAAGTGAACATTCACTGAAACCACAAATGGAAGAAGTGAATAAATCCTCAGGTACAGTTAAAATAGTTTAATAATTACACTAATATTCTATTTCTACTAGTTGGAAAAGAGTATACACATATATATATATATATAAAAATATTCACACAATTACTATTATTGTCTGTTTAGACTTCAAGATCTTAAATAATAAAGTTACTGAAATCACTGTTATTAGTCCTTTGAATTTAAGGATAACTGTCATCAGTTGACTGAGTTTCTGTATGGTTAATTATTGTTTTGAACTATTGGCTGTTTCACATGTATAGGTGGTCAGTGTCAAACAGGACACTTATCTTTCCAACTTGGTACTGCTGAAACTGTCCTTTGCTGATATCAGACTTGGTAGGCCCAACAGTAGGGATGCCAATGACCAGTTGAAGTTCACTCTTTGGGGTCCTGCACTTTTGTGGGATTACCTCGGATGAACTGCACCGGCTTCTGATACTGGACAGTCTGGTTTGAGTTATTTCATGGAACCTGCAACATATCAGCCTTGGCTAGTATCTGGCTAGACTTGTAGCTGACTAGCACAGATGTCAGACCAGTCAGTCATCAGATGTCACCGTTATACAATCATAGTAAGCACGGACATCATTTCAGTGATATAGCATTAATATTAACATGTCAATTAAGTGTAACTGACTAGCACATAAGTCAGACAAGTCAGTCATCAGGTGTCAAAGTTATACAGTCATAGCAAGTAACATCATTTCAATGATACAGAATTAATATTAACATATCAGTAATAAACATCATCTGGTTTATTCCGCTCCTATACATCCCTTCATATGCTATAACTTGATCCTTCCAAATCATATCAAGTACAAATTCAAATACTGATGCTATCCTTAGCATCTACACAAAAGTAATACATAAATAAAGAAAGTGAGTGACCACGTGATCAGGTTGCTTTCTACTGAAACTGGCTATAGAACACTCCAGTTTACCAGCTGTAAATGGGTAGTTGTGCGCTCGAACTAGGGAAGGCAAAGGCAGCGAGGAAGGGGACTAGTCACCTTAGCCTCGTAACTGGGATCTTCCATGATGAAGTTTCTAACACTTCATTTCCCTATGACAATCTCTGCCATGGGACTGCCTTTATCTTCGTAAGCGATAAAGCAATATGATAAATATATCTTCATTAGGCTGTGGGGCTATTTGTGATTAATTTTTGTACAAGCAACAATCATCCACAATGTACATGTTAGATCATATTAAAAATACAATACATATTATTAATGACTATTTTACAGGCACATTTTGTGAATTCTATATGAACCTGAAATAACAAATATTATACACGGTAGTTATCATAATTTCGCTTACCCTCAGACTTCAGATACTGGACTTAAAATTGTTTCTGGCGATCCGCTCACAATTCATGGATAGTGGCGAAACTCTGTCTCCAGTCTGGCTCAAACCTCTTTCGTTGTGTATCTCTCTCAGTTTACCGATCCGCTACTTATACGCAAAGCGCGGACGTATCGGAGAGTACCGACGTCACAGCTTAAACCTAACCTGAAAAATCCTTCCCGAACAGTGATTTCGGCCGATCTGTGCGTCGACTGAAATTTTGCCTTTATCATTCTCGGCATATATAATATCCATATTGTTCCATCTTATCTAGTTTTATACAGCTGATAAAACTCTATCTTCCTATCCATGTAAATTCCCAAACTGTTATTTGTTGATTTTAATATTTAGAACAGAAGTGGGTTTACATGCTTTTAGCGTAACTGTGGGCAGCCGAAATACGCATATATCTCCGTAAATGAGAACTTCCTACCGTTCCATCTTATATGCAGTTATACACCATCCTTCCCTGTACTGAAATGTAAAATCCTTTTCATACGGATTCCCTTCGTTTTATTTTATCGTTGGCGATTTCCTCTGTCCGATACACATTTCGCTGATACGCCGCCATTTTGAAAGCGGTCACTCGATCGTAGATGGGTTTATAAATCTAACTGAACCCATTTGCAATGACTTGAAACCAATTTTGCGACATAGCTCCCCCATATTTTAAGCTGGATGATATCTAGCTTAACTATTGGGTACAAGACAATTGCAAATCGACCATTCCGAGGTTAGTTTTCCTTCTTTCTATCCTCCTCAAGCTCTGTGGGATGGCGACTAAGAAAATCTGCGCCCACATTCTGTTTTCCAATAATATATTCATCCTTTACTATCTCTCTCCTTCCGGTTCGGCTTTTCATCCAGGCTCTTACTGCTGGTGAAACGGGGTCGGTAGGTTTCCCATGAAGTTTACCGCCCTCTTTTCGATGATAGTTGGATGTGGTTTTCCCTCGCAAATCCGTAGGTTTTTGATTTTCGCTACATGATTTGTTCCTTTTTTCCAGCGCATGGGGTTCAGACTGCAATTGAACCTGTGTGGGATGTTTCCTTTCCCCTCCCGTGCAAATCTCGGGAGTCCCCCTGATTGCTGGTTTGCTTGTAGATTTTTGATGAAGACTCTTCCGTCGACTTTCTGAATCTACATAGGTGCACTCTGGACAGGAATTTACATACTGATTTATGTCTTCCGTAATACCTGGCCAGTAGAACTGGGTGGCTATTCTTTGTTTTGTGGCACCATTACCCAGGTGTTCACTCAAAGTTGATATGTGTCCCCAGCCTATAACCTTATTCCTATAGGTGGATGGTACAACGATTTGACCATGACTTTTCGTCCCTCTTCCAGCTTTCCTGTACAAGAGTCCATGTTCCATATAGAAATGTCCTTTCCTTGGAGCTTTATGTGTTTTTGATAATTTGCCAAAACAGGGCTTCAACGTGCTGTCTGCTTCTTGAGCCCGTTTCATTTCAGTTGAATGAAATTTTACGTTGGTGTCCCTCTCTATGTTCCTGGAGTCAGCCTTGGTCTGGATTCCTGCCATAACCATAGGTTTTACGGGGTCTCCTAAGAAAACATATTTACGCCCCAACATTAGGGGGTAAAAGGGATCATCTATCACAGCTGCATTTATCTCCCCTTCCACATAGCGACAACTGACATGAATCTTTGCTATGGGTAATGTAAGGGGTGATGTTCCTTTTAGTGGCCCTTGAATCTCTACTGTTTCTGTGGTGATTTGTTCAGGGCACACCAGAGATGCACACACGACTGCGTCATAGGACAAACCTGTGTCATACATTCCTGTGACTTGTTTGCCATTCACAGTCACTATCTCCTGGGTAGGTGGGTGATGGAGGCTATTCTGACCCACAGTCAGTTCCTTCCTAACAGAAGTCCTCACCTGTAGACATGCAGCATGATGAAGGGGTTTTTTCCTCCCACATTCATCCGTGTTGTGGTTGCTCATCTTACAAAATTTGCACCACTTAGCTCCCTGTTTGTAGGGTTTCTTTTCCTGAGTCTGAGGGTTCTTGTCCTTATTATCAAATCTTGGTTTATTTCTGTATGGATGATCCTTCTGGTCAAACTGGGTATTCTGCGGTGGTGGCTTATATCCTTCTACCTGCTTCCTTTTTGTTCCTACCAATTCAGCTTGAGCTGTTTGGTATCTCTCTGCACATTTCAAAATGTCTTCCAGCCTCTCTGCTCCTTGTTCCATAAGGAATTTCCTCATTTCTTGAGAATGGAATCTTTCACTTGCTCTAACATAACCATTTCTTTCAGATCCTCGTATGTTTTCTGATACTTACCTAAACTACTCCATTTCAACAAATACGTTTCTAGCCTAGCTGAGAACTGGTTATATGTTTCTCCAGGTAGAGGTTTAGAAGTTCTAAATTTCTTCCTGTATGCCTCAGAGTTCTTTTCATACCGGATCAGTAAGGCTTGCTTTAGTATTTCATAATTTTCCTGATCTTCTTTGGGGAGTTTCAGAAACACATCATATGCAATACCTCTCAATCCCTGGGATAACTTTAGACTCCATTTTTCCTTTTCCAGTCCATATGTAGAGGCTAGCCTTTCATACCTATCCAGGTACGACTCAATTGCGTCCTCCTTTTCAACAAATGGATCTAGGTGGAAGTTCATGGCCCCATTTGCTGTGTTCTGAAAAGAGCTATTCGCAGAATGAGGTGAGCTATTACCATGGGTGATAGTCCCAGCCTGAAGTTCAAGATCAAGCTGTCTCATTTTCAGCTCATGGTCTCTCTCTGCTTGTAACCTCCTTTCTTCTCTCTCAGCTTCTAATTTCTTGGCTTCTCTCTCTGCTTCCAATTCTAATTTCTTGGCTTCTCTCAGCTTCTAGTTTCTTTGTTTCTCTCTCCGCTTCTAATTCTAATTTCTTGGCTTCTCTCTCTGCTTCTAATTTCTTGGCTTCTCTCTCTGCTTCTAATTTCTTGGCTTCTCTTTCTGCTTCCAATTTCTTGGCTTCTCTTTCTGCTTCCAATTTCTTGGCTTCTCTTTCTGCTTCCAATTTCTTGGCTTCTCTTTCTGCTTCCAATTGCTTTGCTTCTCTCTCGGTGTACTTTTCACATTCCGTCGTGACATACCGGATCAGAACGTCACCATCCATGCCAAGCTCTTTTCCCACCTGCAGTGTAGCAGACCTAAATTTGACCAAGTCAGCCATGATGTATCTGTAGTCTAGTAGGGCAAGCGATCTTACTCAAACTAATTTACTACAATATAATTAACTTATTTAAAATTAAAGTTAATTAAACTGACTTCACCATATATGAAACAGCTTTCTTTATCTGTACTCAATGGTACTCCTAAAAAATTATTTATTTCCTACTATGTTAACTCTTACCAAAAGTATATTTACAAAAAAGAAAATTTCCTACACAGCAGAAATAGAAAGATGGCTCAGGAATATCAAAGATATATCCCGCAGACGAGCCCCCACTGTAGCGGGAGGTTATTTAAAAGTATATATTATGTAAGAGTATGCCAGTAAAGAGTTCTGACCTTACAAGTAATACCCCAGTCTTAGAAATAAGCACTGGTGTATTGTTATCATAAAAATAGTCAGACTGTCAGGTAAAAACCCTGGTCCAGTTGGTAAGAAGTAGTACCAGGATTTAAGGTGTCTCCTCCCTATGACTATCTTATGATTACTTATATTCTAGGGGATAATAAAGTGAACATTCACTGAAACCACAAATGGAAGAAGTGAATAAATCCTCAGGTACAGTTAAAATAGTTTAATAATTACACTAATATTCTATTTCTACTAGTTGGAAAAGAGTATACACATATATATATATATAAATATTCACACAATTACTATTATTGTCTGTTTAGACTTCAAGATCTTAAATAATAAAGTTACTGAAATCACTGTTATTAGTCCTTTGAATTTAAGGATAACTGTCATCAGTTGACTGAGTTTCTGTATGGTTAATTATTGTTTTGAACTATTGGCTGTTTCACATGTATAGGTGGTCAGTGTCAAACAGGACACTTATCTTTCCAACTTGGTACTGCTGAAACTGTCCTTTGCTGATATCAGACTTGGTAGGCCCAACAGTAGGGATGCCAATGACCAGTTGAAGTTCACTCTTTGGGGTCCTGCACTTTTGTGGGATTGCCTCGGATGAACTGCACCGGCTTCTGATACTGGACAGTCTGGTTTGAGTTATTTCATGGAACCTGCAACATATCAGCCTTGGCTAGTATCTGGCTAGACTTGTAGCTGACTAGCACAGATGTCAGACCAGTCAGTCATCAGATGTCACCGTTATACAATCATAGTAAGCACGGACATCATTTCAGTGATATAGCATTAATATTAACATGTCAATTAAGTGTAACTGACTAGCACATAAGTCAGACAAGTCAGTCATCAGGTGTCAAAGTTATACAGTCATAGCAAGTAACATCATTTCAATGATACAGAATTAATATTAACATATCAGTAATAAACATCATCTGGTTTATTCCGCTCCTATACATCCCTTCATATGCTATAACTTGATCCTTCCAAATCATATCAAGTACAAATTCAAATACTGATGCTATCCTTAGCATCTACACAAAAGTAATACATAAATAAAGAAAGTGAGTGACCACGTGATCAGGTTGCTTTCTACTGAAACTGGCTATAGAACACTCCAGTTTACCAGCTGTAAATGGGTACAAAGTTGTGCGCTCGAACTAGGGAAGGCAAAGGCAGCGAGGAAGGGGACTAGTCACCTTAGCCTCGTAACTGGGATCTTCCATGATGAAGTTTCTAACACTTCATTTCCCTATGACAATCTCTGCCATGGGACTGCCTTTATCTTCGTAAGCGATAAAGCAATATGATAAATATATCTTCATTAGGCTGTGGGGCTATTTGTGATTAATTTTTGTACAAGCAACAATCATCCACAATGTACATGTTAGATCATATTAAAAATACAATACATATTATCAATGACTATTTTACAGGCACATTTTGTGAATTCTATATGAACCTGAAATAACAAATATTATACACGGTAGTTATCATAATTTCGCTTACCCTCAGACTTCAGATACTGGACTTAAAATTGTTTCTGGCGATCCGCTCACAATTCATGGATAGTGGCGAAACTCTGTCTCCAGTCTGGCTCAAACCTCTTTCGTTGTGTATCTCTCTCAGTTTACCGATCCGCTACTTATACGCAAAGCGCGGACGTATCGGAGAGTACCGACGTCACAGCTTAAACCTAACCTGAAAAATCCTTCCCGAACAGTGATTTCGGCCGATCTGTGCGTCGACTGAAATTTTGCCTTTATCATTCTCGGCATATATAATATCCATATTGTTCCATCTTATCTAGTTTTATACAGCTGATAAAACTCTATCTTCCTATCCATGTAAATTCCCAAACTGTTATTTGTTGATTTTAATATTTAGAACAGAAGTGGGTTTACATGCTTTTAGCGTAACTGTGGGCAGCCGAAATACGCATATATCTCCGTAAATGAGAACTTCCTACCGTTCCATCTTATATGCAGTTATACACCATCCTTCCCTGTACTGAAATGTAAAATCCTTTTCATACGGATTCCCTTCGTTTTATTTTATCGTTGGCAATTTCCTCTGTCCGATACACATTTCGCTGATACGCCGCCATTTTAAAAGCGGTCACTCGATCGTAGATGGGTTTATAAATCTAACTGAACCCATTTGCAATGACTTGAAACCAATTTTGCGACAAGAAGGAGCAGCTAAATGTTGCCGTATGGAGCAACTAAATGTTGCCGGATGGAGTAACTAAATGTTGACAGAAGGAACAATTAAATGTTGCCGGATGGAGCAACTAAATGTTGACAGAAGGAGCAGCTAAATGTTGCCGGATGGAGCAACTAAATGTTGACAGAAGGAGCAGCTAAATGTTGCCGGATGGAGCAGCTGAATGTTGCCGGATGGAGTAACTAACTTCCTTATATATTGCCACTGACTGCTTTGACGGTCGGCGGCTAAGGATTAAAGAAGGATGGAGCAACTAAATTTTGCCGGATGGAGCAATTTAATGTTAGTGGATGGAGCAACTAAATGTTGCCAGATGGAGCAACATAATGTTGGCGGATGGAGCAACTAAATTTTGCAGGATGGAACTACTACATGTTGCCGGATGGAGCAACAAAATGTTGCCGGATGGAGCAACTAAAGGTTGGCAGAAGGAGCAACTAAATGTTGGCAGAAGGAGCAACTAAAGGTTGGCAGAAGAAACAACTAAAGGTTGGCAGAAGGAGCAACTAAATGTTGGCAGAAGGAGCAACTAAATGTTGGCGGAAGGAGCAACTAAATGTTTGCAGAAGGAGCAACTAGATGTTGGCAGAAGGAGCAACTAAAGGTTGGCAGAAGGAGCAACTAAAGGTTGGCAGAAGGAGCAACTAAATGTTGGCAGAAGGAGCAACTAAATGTTGGCGGAAGGAGCAACTAAATGTTTGCAGAAGGAGCAACTAAATGTTGGCAGAAGGAGCAACTAAAGGTTGGCAGAAGGAGCAACTAAAGGTTGGCAGAAGGAGCAACTAAATGTTGGCGGAAGAAGCAGCATAATGGTGGCGGATGGAGCAACTAAATGTTGGCAGAAGGAGCAACTAAATGTTGGCGGAAGAAGCAACATAATGGTGGCGGATGGAGCAACTAAATGTTGGCAGAAGAAGCAACTAAATGTTGGCGGAAGAAGCAACATGATGGTGGCGGATGGAGCAACTAAATGTTGGCAGAAGGAGCAACTAAATGTTGGCGGAAGAAGCAACATAATGGTGGCGGATGGAGCAACTAAATGTTGGCAGAAGGAGCAACTAAATGTTGGCGGAAGAAGCAACATAATGGTGGCGGATGGAGCAACTAAATGTTGGCAGAAGGAGCAACTAAATGTTGGCGGAAGAAGCAACATAATGGTGGCGGATGGAGCAACTAAATGTTGGCAGAAGGAGCAACTAAATGTTGGCGGAAGAAGCAACATAATGGTGGCGGATGGAGCAACTAAATGTTGGCAGAAGGAGCAACTAAATGTTGGCGGAAGAAGCAACATAATGGTGGCGGATGGAGCAACTAAATGTTGGCAGAAGGAGCAACTAAATGTTGTCGGAAGAAGCAACATAATGGTGGCGGATGGAGCAACTAAATGTTGGCGGAAGAAGCAACATAATGGTGGCGGACGGAGCAACTAAATGTTGGCGGAAGAAGCAACATAATGGTGGCGGATGGAGCAACTAAATGTTGGCGGAAGAAGCAACATAATGGTGGCGGATGGAGCAACTAAATGTTGGCGGAAGAAGCAACATAATGGTGGTGGATGGAGCAACTAAATGTTGGCAGAAGGAGCAACTAAATGTTGGCGGAAGAAGCAACATAATGGTGGCGGATGGAGCAACTAAATGTTGGCGGAAGAAGCAACATAATGGTGGCGGATGGAGCAACTAAATGTTGGCGGAAGAAGCAACATAATGGTGGCGGATGGAGCAACTAAATGTTGGCGGAAGAAGCAACATAATGGTGGCGGATGGAGAAACTAAAAGGTACCTGACGGAGCAACTCTCATTGTTCTTAACACTATCCCACTAATAGAATCCCACTAATAAGAATCCCACTAATAGAATCCCACTAATAAGAATCCCACTAATAGAGTCCCACTAATAGAATCCCACTAATAGAGTCCCACTATGACTTGGTGTTCAGGTTCCTAGGATTCTGGGCTTTCAGTATTAATAAAGTGAGAGTTTTCTTTCTACTAATGTCATGTTATTAATGGTGAGGCAAACAAAACATCGTTCAGTTGGTAAACCTGGGATAAACAATATTACTTTTCTTTGTGCCTTCATTTTGTAAACGTGAAGCTGATAATAGAACTTTCATTTTGTAGAGGTCTAGGGATATTACAGCTTGTAATTTTGTAAGCTTCAGACGGATATGACATCTCACATTTTTTAAAGGCGACGTGGACATCACAACTTCTTTTCTCTTCATCATCATCATCTCCCTTCACTTTGCCAAGGAGTATTGACCTTTAACAAACGTATGACAAGCCTTCCAGTTGCACGCGCTCTGCTCAAGGTCTTCCTCGTGCCCTCTTGTCTGTCTCCAGTTCTCTTCTCCACGTGCTCCTTCATCTCCCTCTACCTCTCTTACCCTGGGGAATCCCGGAACCAGAACTATCTGGTAATTCTATCAACAGGTTTTCTCAATGTGTTTCCTATCCACCTCCAGCGTCTTCTTCTCATCTCTTGTTCCACTGGTAATTGTCTGGTCCGCCATCATCACGTACAAATTAGTGATCTTATCATTGCATTACAAATTGTTCTATTCTACGCAAGCACCCATTTATGAAAGTCTATGATGTTCTCTTTGTTTGGTTTGGTTTGGTTTGGTTTGATTTGGTTTTAAGTATCATCTTCATTGCTCACGGACAACTCCATCAGTGCTCCGATCTCCTCCCTTAGATCACACAAGGAGGATCTCAGCACATTGCATGAACTCCGTAGCACTAGCGAGGATCCTATATGTGTATACAGGAACCACATATTCTAGAAATATTTTTGTGGTGAGTAGGTTTCCTAATTTTTAAATTTTGCAAAGGCAGCGGCCGTATGGCTTACTTTTTACAACTTCCAACTGCCAAGGGACTTAACGTGCGCAACCTGCATCTATTTTCGCCCTTCTCCGAGAAGGTTAGGCATCCGATCTCACTACCCATGAGATGAGGGGGGAGGGGAGTATTACATCATTAGGATCCACTAGTTCTGAAAAATGTATGGTTCTCTATATTTACTTTCTCTTATATTTACAACGGGGTGCAGGAAAGTTTACTAAAAGCCAAAGGGGTTACGGTGACCGAAAAGGGTTGGAAACTACTATTTTCAGTGATGATCTATATAACGAATGATATCCAGCGGTGATCTCACTGAAAATACAACAACAAATTATTTATAACAATGATATACTGTTGTGGTGATTAATGATCAAGGCAATATTAAATTAACGCTGTGAAGCTGATGAATAAACATTATTAACTTCCTTTTTTTCTCTTTTCGCTCTTTATAGAGCATGGAGCCACCGCTGCAGCTGGGTACCGTGCAGGAAATCTGCATCAAAACATTAATGTTCTCTTGCAGCTGATGTCTGTAGCAACTTGTACATGATGAATCTGCTAGACCCAGCACTACCTTATAATAGTCTCCTCATACGACATGCATGAGGTAGCAATAGTTCTATCTATTCTTTCTTCATCTCCTCAGAGATAATGCTTTACTGTTGGTACATTATCCAAACATAGCAAAACAACGTACCAGACCTTTACTGTTGGTACATTATCCAAACATAGCAAAACAACGTACCAGACCTTTACTGTTGGTACATTATCCAAACATAGCAAAACAACGTACCAGACCTTTACTGTTGGTACATTATCCAAACATAGCAAAACAACGTACCAGACCTTTACTGTTGGTACATTATCCAAACATAGCAAAACAACGTACCAGACCTTTACTGTTGGTACATTATCCAAACATAGCAAAACAACGTACCAGACCTTTACTGTTGGTACATTATCCAAACATAGCAAAACAACGTACCAGACCTTTACTGTTGGTACATTATCCAAACATAGCAAAACAACGTACCAGACCTTTACTGTTGGTACATTATCCAAACATAGCAAAAAACAACGTACCAGACCTTTACTGTTGGTACATTATCCAAACATAGCAAAACAACGTACCAGACCTTTACTGTTGGTACATTATCCAAACATAGCAAAACAACGTACCAGACCTTTACTGTCGGTACATTATCCAAACATAGCAAAACAACGTACCAGACCTTTACTGTTGGTACATTATCCAAACATAGCAAAACAACGTACCAGACTGAGTAATTGTTTTGCAGGCAGAAGAACACCAACAACAGCGTGAGAGGAATAAGACTGTTAATTGTACTGTGTTTATAATATTGTTATGAAATCGTAATGAATAAACGTAGGGTCCTGTTAGTCAATAACACTTCTCCAAATCAAAGCAAACACGATTCCGATATAAAAATATTAAAAGAAAGTGAAAAATTATGAATAAAGTATATCTTATCTGTTTGTAAAAAAATCGTCTTACATTTGTGTTTATTGTACAGTTATAATGTGATATATATATATATATTTTTTTTTAATGACAAAGATTATGAGAATAAATGCAAGAAATTATAACAAGGTTGAACTTGAAGAAACACCACTAAAAAATGTAGAATCGTACACATATCTTGGAAGTAATATAGACAAAGTTGGAGGGACAGGCAGTGATATCAAAATAAGAATACAAAAAGCAAGAGGAGCTTTCATTGTATTGGAAAACATATGGAGAACAATAGAAATCAAGTCCAACACGAAAATAAGAATCTTCAACTCAAATGTCAAGTCAGTCCTATTGTATGGCTCTGAAACATGGAGAACAACAAAAACAACAACCAAAAAGCTACAAACTTTTATAAACGGGTGCTTGCGTAGAATAGAAGGACTAAAATGGTATGACAAAGTCACAAATGTGGAATTGATGACAAGAACCAGACAAGTGCCAGTGGAACAAGAGTTGAGAAGAAGACGCTTGCGATGGATAGGACACACATTGAGGAAACCTGTTGATAGCATTACAAGGCAGTCCTTGTTCTGGAATCTACAGGGAAAGAGAGGCAGAGGTAGACCAAAAAACACATGGAGAAGAGAACTGGATACAGAGGTGAAAATGATGAGGAAAACATGGAAAGAACTTGAGCAGATGGCAAGGGACAGGAAGACTTGGCATGTGTTTGTTGAAGGCCTATGCTCCTTGGGGAGCTAAAGGGTATTGATTGATTGATAATGAAATATTATTGCGTTTTTTTTTCGTTTTACAAGAAATCAGACGAGTAAATAAGATAGAAAAATTATGTAAATTAAAATGTCTTACTTTATTGTAAATTTTCAAAACTATTACAACAAGAAGTTGTCTGCCAGCATAAGTCTTTTAAAGTGTGGTTATATACAATTCATTCTTCTTCCAAACCGGTATAATCTTACCTCACAAACATTTCCACGCCCGTGTCTTCCATTCTCCGTTTGATCGCTTTCCAAGACTGCTTCATGGAAAACACTTGCCGTTGCGATAATCCAATGTCGTCATAATATGCCTGGGCAATGTTGGAAAACTCCCCAGAGACTGCTGTGTCCTTTATGCCATTGGAATCAAGAGCTGCCTTTTCGTTGACGCTTCCCGTTTTGCTGTTTAGACAGCCCATGACCACGCTACCATCAGAGACGAAATCCTACTTTTTTTGTGTGTTTTTGTTAAGAAGGATACTAGAATAAGTATCGTACTTTAAGTTAAATATATTCCCGGATGCACAAATTTGCCACTTTAAAAATATAAAACACCAGATTCAGCCTTATAAAACAGTGTTGACATCACTAACAGCGAATCCAGAGAAAAGAAGAAACGCAATCCACAACTGATTGTAGGAAGCTTTCCTATCCATCAATCCCCCGATCCGAAATAATATTATACCAAGAAAAAGGCACTTATTTGTGTGTAATGGTGTTAATGCAGATAATTAAGTAAACAGTAGGTTTAAATTGTGCCCATTAAACTTGCCTTGAAAAACGGAGGAAGAACAACTTAGTGAATTATTGTTCAGAACAATTTCTAATGAGATTCTGCTGAGATAGGCACCATTTTCTGATGTTTCGCAGAGCTTCGGTGCACAGAAGTATATTTCCCTTACACAGAAACTATATCAGCGATCTTCTCGTTTACTTTAAAGTTGTTGAAAGCTTTTACTGTATGCACATTTTCAATCTTCACACTGAATAGATAAAGACAAACGACATTAACATTGCTCAAAAGTAAATGTTTGCTGGCATCAAATTAAGAAAATATACCACACAGTAGTAAACTAAGAAATAAATAAGGGAACCCGAAGCTTGCGACCAGTTAAGTAAATAATATCATACATATGTATGTTGCAGGCACTCTTAAGAAATAAAGAGATATAAATCTAGACAACAGAAAAACAACAGAAGTTACACGCTTAACGGGGATTCGAACCCAGGACCATCCGAAAGACACCACCGCCTCGCTACTGGAGTGAATCATGAATAACCGCACTTACTCCTACTCCTTTATTTATATTACAAATGTCTGCACCATATCTCTTTAAGTGTATTATTAATTTATTTATTTATTAGTAAACCGAACAGATGAATATTGATTGAATTCACACAGATACACGGGAAAACACACCACTATTTTGTAGTACTGCTACATTTATGTAAGCAAAACAATCATCTTCGTCAATATCCTATTTTACGAATAGCACAGCAGGATCCAACCAGGCGATGAAAACATTTTACCACCATCCACTTATGAAACCCTGAAAGCTGTTTATGAAACACCCCACGCTTCAGACTCGTCTACTCCAGGCAAGATGTTACCAACTCCCCCTTTTCACCAGCGTCTACGCAAAATAAGGTTCCGTGTTTTCTGGCTTTGGCATATTTCTGCGCAGTGGTAGTTGCACTGTTTTGACGCGGGCATCTATCTATCTATTTATTATACCAGGCAATTAATCCACTTTGCCAGTGCCGTGAACATAACAAAATACAGGAACAATTAAAACAGTAGGGTTATGGTTACATATTATCCTGGTGTTCAACTTTTGAGTAAATGCATTAACGTCACGCCTACATCTCGGGTGTGCAGTGCTCAAAATGTAATGCCGTGCGTAGTTAATGCATCTATTTTAAACGATTGCTATTGAAACATTATATATAATTTACCTCCGTTACAGTAATAGCTCCCTGTGTTAGAAGTTTCAGCCAATTATAGACTTGCACTTTAACCCTTTAAGGTCCCTGGACTTGTAAAATTGAATTCTAATCTTTAGATGTTGTTTATAGAAAGCTTTTTGTTTTTTAGAATGTGACTGATTTGTTTTAATTAACCTTGCAGGCATTTATCTAGCTCTGAAATGACCCATATAAGAGCCAATGAACATGATTTTATTTTAAATTTTAATACAATAGGTCAATGGACGGCAACCCAGAAGCTTTTAGGATCTACTTTACTAGTACTGAGCCCTCTAAAGATCTACCATATATATATATATATATATATATATATATATATATATATATATATATATATATATATATATATATATATATATGAAAACATACTATGTGTGTGCGTGTGTGATTTTTAAAAACATGGGGGGAGGGGATAAATGGGATTGTGGACCTTACAAAGAAATGATCGCATTCCTATCTCATGCAGTTCACGAATATACTCGTATTTTAGTAGCCAACTCGAGAGGTTTCATTGGGAATGCGGGAAAAAGTACCTTTGTTCCCAGCGATAGCGCAATTTTAATTAAATGTCGGCGGGAGAGGTCTAGTCCTAAATTTCCCTATCTTTCTTTTTTTTTTTTTCAATGCAGTCTCTAAAGATCTACCAAATCGTTCACCGAGATCTACAAGGAGATCGGGATCGACTGGTTGCCGACCCTGCAATAGGTCATATTTGGTTCACACTGAGCCTTAAAGGGTTAATGAAGCCGTTGATGGAAAAAGTTCTAACTGGCAGTTCGCTGGAGACAAAAATATTGGCGCACATTTTTAAAATGCCAGTTTTCGTACAAATCAACAATGAAAAAATTTTAATTGGCACTGTTTTTAGTCATGTCTATCGTCTGTGACAAACAGTCACGAGCCAGTCTGAAGTTGTCGATATTAGCAAATTATTTCGATAGTGGCACGACATGTTATTAGCCAGCTAAAGCAATATGTATAGATCATGAAACAACAATATTGTTTCTATAAATAATGCACTTTGCCTAAAACAGATGTAGTAGCTTGGAGGCTAGGTTTTTCTTAACCGCAGAACAGGAATAAAACAAATTAAAGTACATAAAAATTGCGCATCTTTTATCATTTCCATCATTTTCCATTATTAGCAAATCGTGTAGTTAAATATGCCATGTGTCATTCCATTCTTATGTACTTTAACGAGACATTGAAAACGCAAAAACTACTGTCCTAAATGAAAAGCAAAGAGACATAACAAATGCACATATTTCTACTGTCATGTCATTTTTAGAGGACACTCGTGGGGACTGTAATTGTAATGCTATTTGCAGAGAACATCAATGGATACTGTAACTGTAATGTCTGTTGTAGTGAAACTAATGGATACTGTTATTGTAGTGTTATTTTTTAGAGAACACACATGAACATGGCCAGTGCTAGGGTGTTTGGCGCCCTAGACAAACAGAGTGTTTGGCGCCCTAAGCACACAGCTCGTTAAGCGCCTCCAAGCAGTTTATATATACACATTCATATATATATATATATATATATATATATATATATATATATATATATATATATATATATATATATATATATATATAAACCCATACGCTCAAGTACAGGAAACAATCACACATATATTCTAAACCAAATATAAGCATGAACGCTTAATTACAATATTGCATACAGGCTGCAGAAAATTTAATATTGTTTGTTTTGCTCGGGATAACGTTTTCGTTATACCAATGTTTTCAGTTAACTCGATTTGGTTGCGCTTCACATTTTGCAGCCCTAGGCGACCGCCCAGCTCGACGCACGGTTAAACCTACCATGTCCATAAAGGACGTTATGGTAATTATTTGTCGAGAGCACTCACTGATACTGTTACTGCAATGTTATTTATAGAGGAAGGGAAACCCGAGGCCTGTAAACGGTAAATTAATATGAAACAAACATAAAGGTATGTTTTCAGGCACTCGTAAGAAATAAAGAAGTAGAACACTAGACAACAGAAAAACAACAGACAATATGGGGGAAAATATGGAAAAGTCGTGCATTGAACATTGAAAGCTGCATTAAATATCGATTAAAACAGCGCGTAAGCCTTTCAATATATTCTTAGCGTATTGACCTCTGGCTATAAATCCTGATCAGTTTGACCACAAGGGCTCAATGACGGTGAAATAGAGCGGAAATGAATGAAATGACCAGGAGAGAAATAGTACCCTCGTCATGACACGCAGAAGACAGAACACAGTATAACTGTTTCTCCATTATGTTTTGGTGGGCTGCTTGCTCTTATTTATTATCGAGCCGACATTGTGTTATCCTAGTGGTTAAAATAAAAGAACGTAGTATATATCTACATTAGACAAACATAAAACTTGATGTTTTCATATCCATGATAGGAAACTCTTTACAGAGCGATACAACAGGAGGCAATCTGATCATCAGAAGAAGTCCCCCCATCAGACAAGTGTTTCGGCCCAGTATACTCCTTTACACTCTAAGGGGGGCGGGCCCACTTGGGTCATGACTCCCAAGCGTCTCAGCCTCCTGTTGTCTTGTATCGAAAATGAACCCATTTCACTTATGGTAGCAACTTTAATCCACAACTCCGCCAGCCGTGGAGGCAATTGTGAAAGTAACAAAGAGAAGACAAATTATTCCGTTCGTTCCGTCGCACACACTGAGACACCATCGCGAAGCCGCCGAGCCTAGCCACTGAAATTCTGACACTGACACCTCCTATAATATACATCGCCTGTTGCCCCTCAGTCACAGCCCGCTCACTAGTACACCACAAAACTCAGCGTTTTGTGGACTTAGAAAAATTCCTGGTGTTTTCTGTACCGCAGCGTTTATTGTCACGATTTCCATTGCCCATTGCGGTTGTTCCACAGCCAGCCTGATGCCTTTTCGGCAGTTTCACTAAGCCTCTTCAGTGCCCTTGTTCTCGCCTGTCCTTTCAACCCCAACAGTTTCAATAGATCATACATTGATGCAGCCACAAGCCCTCTTGCGCCCACTTCAACAGCCATGACCCTTGTAGTGAACCCCTCGTGTCTCAGATCCGCGGCCAGATCACTATATTTGGCCGCTTTGAACGAATGTTGCTCGTCTAATCTGGATTCAAATGGCACGGTCAGTTCAATCAGTATGACCTGAAGCGTTGAAGAAGAATGAAGCACTATATCCGGCCGTCTCCGCGATTTCCTGATACTCTCTGGATATGCCCCTCGTCCAGGTAGGTCTACCGCCATCTCCCAGTCGTTTGCACAATCAAGCGATAGGAAAAATAACGTTTAGAAGGCAATATTCAAGTAATTATATAGGCTTTGGATGGTCAAGAAAATATGGGCCTAACACCATATTCCCAGTTTAATTCTCATCGAGGGTAAATTCTGAGATAAATGCGATGGTAGAATAGAAGAAAGGGGACATATAAGTATGTGTTGGGAAACGCAATACTCAGGACAACGTGTCGTTTCTATTCTTCATCATAGTTATTGGTGGTACCAGCAGAAAGTACTATCTTTGGAACAAGAAGGGACAAGGGGCCTACGCTTTGTCACGTAGCGTTTAAAGGATAAGAGAATTATTTAGAGGAAATAATAGATCTGATGTGGAAGATTTGGCTCAAGGAATCCCTGCTGGGTTTTCCCACTTCCGAAGGGTGACGAAGAGGGTAAATTCTCCTAACTCGACAGGTCTGGAAAAGATTGTAAGGAGATATTTGGTCTCTCGCTACCGTCGTCCCCTTCTCAGTTATCTATTATTATTATTCTTTAAATTATATTATATTTTACGAGCCCCCCCCTCCCTTATAAAGGAAGATAAACATAGACAATATTCAACATCTAATGGAAGGAACAAAGCGTGGGGTACAGTATATACACCCAATTGGTTTATTGCAATAAAGTGAATAGATGGTGAATGATAGTATTGTCGATGGAATTAGTGTCTGCTGTATGTATTATGTGTCTCACAATTCAAGTGTTTTTCATCATGGATGACTAAACTAGGCATTGATGTAGTGAGGTTCCTTTTTCGTGGACTTAGCTTTTCAGCCCCTGGCTGATAGTGAAGTGTGGTTAGTTCTCCGGTCTCCTGACGTTGCCCCGGTAGGTCTTGAATGGTTCGGATTTGCCTTCTCTGTGCTCGACTCCGTATTCTGCGCTGAGATTGGACTGTCGTGCAAGGCTCCACCATAGACTGAAGACAAATACGACGGCTTCATTAATTTTCTAGCTTTAGAAAGCAGTCTTTCCCTAAGCCGTCCCTCTGCCCGTCACCTCAGATTTTAGTCTCTAACATCATATGTCTAGAGCCTAATCTTGAATTCAAGTTTCTCCTGTCTGTCCTTTATTATATTTCTCTGCCCCAGTGGCAGTATTATAATTCTTTAGACTGATTTATCGTCAGCTTAACCCGATGAATTATTATAAATGTCAGTTAAACCCACCAAATTTATCATAGAAATGTCGGCAACAGTATTCTAGTTCTGTGCCTCTAGCCTGATCGTCATGTCATTATGATGAATTTAACAAATAATTGGACATCCGTGTTTTTAGAATTGTCTGACAACATTATCACACACTTCATGTCTGGTCGCCTCGTCATATAATTTATAATGAATATATGTCACGGTCGGTCAACATTATCGTTACTATTAATTTCCGTTAGTCTAAACGTCGGGTCGAAAATAATCAAATAATATGGAAATTAATAGCTATATATATATATATATTCCCGTTATACATTATTATGAACATGTACATATCCCGTGGGATCATAAAATATACCCGATCACATGTGGCTGGATGTGATCGTAAAACAAAAATATGAATAAAGTAAACATACCAATCTTGCGTCGATTTTGCAATGTACTACACATTTCATCACATTATATTCTAGCGAGATTTCACTTACCTACTCAAAGATGGACGCTAACCCGCAATTAGACACGTGGCTTCAGTGCTTTTAATGCGAGAATTCGCCGATAATTGGGTTAGACCTAGCTGTCTCAAGGGTTCCGGGCAAGTGAAGATTGCCCGTGTTTGGCGCACTTTTAGCGGGACATTTCCGCTTGGACACGTGATCCATAGCGTGCATCATGTGACATTAGCGTCAAATAAACGCTCCAATCAATAGCGTTAAAAGTCACGTGGGGTTTTCCTAAGTGGCCTAAACTGGTTTTATCAGCTTAAGCAGTCTTAAATTAAAACAGGTTCCTAGCTACCGAGGTCATTGGTCAACAATGACGTCGTATCTAAAAATAGCGAGGAGAAAATACTGAATGCTAGGAGAATTTCCGCCAGTGACAATTCCCGGGACTTTGCGATCATGCATTGAGGATGAGAAAAAAACGATGTCACGTAAATAATAAAAAAAATGAAGAGAAGATTGGGCAAGTTGTCACACAAGCCCCTCCTCAAGTTTGACGTTCCGTCCAACTCCTCTTGTCCTGTCTTCCTCTTCTTTTCCAGTTTCTCATATCTCCTCGGTTGCGTCCGGATGTCTGCTCAAAAAATCTGCCCCTACGTTGTTCTTCCCAGGTATGTATTCTATGTGAAAGGAATATGGCTGCAACAGGAGTGACCATCTCATAAGCCGGGCATTAAGGTTCTTCGACGCTGCAAGAAATATCAACGGTTGGTGATCACACTGCACCGTGAACTTTTTCCCGTATAAATATGGTTGAAACTTCTGCACAGCCCATATTAGCGACAGACATTCTCGTTCGATGGTAGAGTAGTTCTGTTCAGCAGGGTTCAATTTCCTACTAGCATATGCGATGGGGAATAGAGTTGCAGAAGGTCTATCACTAGGCTGCAGGAGAGTGGCTCCTATCCCTATATTGCTAGCATCTGTTCGCAGCGTAAAGTTCAGAGTTAAGTCAGGCAGTCGCAGAATTGGCCTAGCTGTGAGTTTCTCCTTCAGCAGCGTGTAGGCATTTTCGCACTCCGCTGTCCAGGTTACTTTGTCCGGGTTCCCATTCTTGGTTAATGCGGTCAATGGCGCACTCAGGGTATTAAAATCTTTAATATATCTCTGGTAGAAGCCACATAGAGACACAAATGACCTTACATCCTTTTTAGTCTGGGGTCGTGGGGCCCGCTGTAACTTCTCAATATTACGCGCATCTGGGAACATGCATCCATGCGAGATAGTGTGTCCCAGGAATTCTAGTTGCTCGCAGGCAATTTGACATTTTGTAGGGCGAGCGGTGAGTCCTGTTTCTCTAAGTCTTTCGAAGAGTAGGGAAACTGCGTCCAGGTGCTCCTCAAAGGTGTTCGTGGCAATAAGTATGTCGTCCATGAAATTACTTATCCCAGGGTGGTTCAGGGGTTCCAGTAGCTTCCTCATCATACGAGTAAAGACGCTTGGGGCGTTGCTTAGCCCAAATGGCAATACATTAAACTCGTAATGGCCTTCAGAAGTACTAAATGCTAACATATGTCGAATTTCCTCTTTTACCGGGATCTGGTAGTACCCTTTGCTAAGGTCTATCTTCGAAAAGTATCGTGCTCTACTCAGCTTGGTGAAAAGCTGATTCTGATCCGGTAAGGGCTCCGCTTGAAATTCCGTTACAGCGTTGAGCCTTCGGTAGTCTATGCAGAGGCGATGTTCTCCTGTGGATTTTCTAAGCAACACTACACTCGCACTATAAGGCGACTCTGATTTTGAGATAATATTTTCCTTAAGCAGGTACTCGATTTCCTCACTCAATGCCTTTGCTTTAGCATAAGGAACAGGATAGTTCTTAACTCGTACCGGGGCGAGGTCTGTTAGCTTCATATCAAATTCTATCAGGTTGGTCATGCCAGGTTTATCCGTGAGTGTACTAGTGTGTTTTCTCAACAACTGTTGAACCCGTGCCTGCTGATCCTCCGTTAAAGTTGAACTAATCTGAACATCTTGATGAGTTTCGCACTGACGAAGAGGGTATTCACAGGAGGTCAGGGGTTCTGCCTCAGTTTCCGTCGCAATAGCCAGTGTCAGGAAATGTGCTGGTTCTGCACCTGGTCTTTCATAATATCGCTTCAGCAGGTTTATGTGGTAAATTTTCTGCTTCCCCTTTATGGCAATCTTGTAATTGGTGCGCGACATTTTCTCAACAATTTTATATGGACCTCTCCACCCGATTTGCAATTTATTATTGCTACTGGGCAGGAGTAATAATACCTGTTCTCCTACTTCTAGCTCCCTATCCTTCGCAGTGCGGTTGTAGTAACGCGCATGTTTACGACGGGCACGGCGTACATTTTCCTTTGCCAGTTCCCATCCTGTTTTAAGGCGTTGGGTCAACTCCTTCACGTATTGGGATGCAGAGGTGACCGTCTCATCAGCTTTATCATCTGTCCAAGTACGTAACAGTGCCTCTAAAGGTCCTTTTATAGGTCTACCAAACAGCAATGTGGCAGGAGGCATCCCAGTAGAATTGTGGGGTACTTCGCGGTAAGCAAATAGTGCTGCGGGTAAGTATTGATCCCAGCTCTCTGGTTTTTCCTGCGCAAGTTTCCGAAGGATGGAAATAAGGGTCCCGTTAAACCGCTCCACCTGGCCATTTGCCTGGGGGGTGGTAGGGAGAGGTGTGGATATGTCGGGCCTGAAATATCCTAAACACTTCCTCGGTGAGTTTTCCTCGGAATTGGGAACCATTATCTGTCAGGATCTGTGACGGAAACCCTAGCCGAGTAAATATGGTGAGCAGAGCCTCAGCAACATGCTTAGAATCACAGGCGGGCATAGCAATTGCCTCTGCCCACATGGAGCAACAATCCACTAACGTGAGTATATAACTGTTTCTCTTTTTGCTACGAGTAAGTGGACCCACAATATCCACCGCTACTCGTTCGAAGGGTGTGCCCAAGATTGGCATTTCTCCCAGAGTGGCTGGGGCCGTCCAGTGTTTCGGCGCTGTCCTCTGGCACTGCGGGCATGATTTCACATATCTCTGGATATCGGCGTTGATACCTGGCCAATAATAATGACATGAAATACGCTGAATCGTGGCACTTATGCCCATGTGGCCACTAAACGGAAGGGCATGGCCCATTTCTAGGACCTGGGCTCGGTATGCTGATGGAACCACAAGTTGCCCATGTTCCTGTCCTCCATTTCCTGCTTTCCGATGCAACAGCCCATTTTTCTTGTAGAAGTCTCCCTTTTGGAGAGGAGTGTGCGCTCTCGGTAGTTTTTTTGTAGCAGGGTGCTAGAGATTGATCCTCCGTTTGTGCCTTTTTTAATTCCTCAGGAAGGATGTTGGGTGGGGATTCCAACTCCGTATTCCGTTTGGCCTGTCCTCTAGTGGTGACAGCCGCCACAACCAGAGGGTGAATGGGTTCTCCCAAGAACACATACCTACACCCTAAGATCAAGGGATAAATAGGGTCGTCCAAGATCGCTGCACGGATTTCCCCAGTCACATATTTTGATTTGACCTTAATCTTGGCTATGGCCAAACGCATAGGTGCTGCACTTTTAGTAGGTCCTTGTATTTCTATAGTGTCTTCTGTCATCTGGTCAGGCTTGACTAGGGATGCACAGACAACTGCGTCGAATGCAAGGCCTGTATCATAAAGGCAGGTCACCTCTTGGTCATTTACGAGGACTGTCTCAACGACCGGGGGATGTCGGGGTTTGTCCAGAGGTTCTTCCGGTCCATTTCCCCTTGCGGCACTTTTACGTAAGCAGGCAGCATGATGAGGTGGGTTTTTCCGGTTGCACTCCTGCGTATTGTGGGTGATGGTTCTACAGTGCTTACACCATTTTTTCCCCTTGCCTCTGCTGCTGGAAATTAGATCTCTGAGTAGTCTTGTAGTCTGGCTTGTCATGCTTTTTGAAGTTAGTATACGGTGGTTTCACTTGGGGGTCCATGTGTGACTGAGCTGTCTGTCTAGGTACGTAATCTGGTTGTTTCCGTCTGGGTGGTGGATTCTCTGATAGTGCTGCCTGATATCGTTCCGCTAACTGGACTATGGATTCTAAAGTGCTGGCCCCATTCTCTGTCAGGAATCTTCTCATGTCGGAAGTCATGGTGTCCTTCAGTTGTTCGATCATGACCATTTCCTTCAGGCCTTCCCAATCATGAGTAAAATTCCCTAGGGCACCCCACTTCTCCACGTAGGAATCCAGTCTCGCAGCAAACTGAGCAAAGTTCTCTCCGACTTCCCTCCTAGAGTTACGGAACCTCTTCCTATAGGCGTCAGCATGTAGCTCATAACGAACCAATAGTGCCTTTTTCAAAGAGTCGTAGTCATCCTGTAAACCTGGAGGAAGCTTGCTATACACGTCATAAGCAGTTCCTCTAAGCCCTTGCGACAGTTTCAGGTTCCATTTGCTCTTCTCCAAACCAAACGTGGTGGCAAACTTCTCAAATTTGTCGAGATACCTATCGATCGAGTCGGCTTGTTCCGAGAAAGCTTCAAATGGAAACGTCAAAGGTCCCAAAGTTGACATGAGTGAGGATGGCAAAGGTCCGGTGCCCCCTGCGTGCAAGGAAGGCATATCATCTGACCGTGGCGATAGGTTGCCTGAGGAGGTAGATGCGGTCGCACCGGCTACTGGTTCAACTCTTTGAGCTTGTCCCTGCATCTCTAACTGCTTCATCTTCAATGCATGCTCGCGTTCATCTCTCTCGCTTCTTTCTCTAGCGTCTACAGCTTTTATCCTCTCATCTATTTCTGCTAACTTTATTCGCTCTTCTCTTTCAGCTTTCGCTGTTTCTCGAGCGTAATACTTATCAGTCTCGACACTGACATAATTTGCAAGGTCCACCCCACTATAACCTAGATCTCGACCGGCCTCCCCTAGTGCTGCCTTAAGCTTAACTATTTCAGCCATCTTTTGCAGTTAAAGTCCACACTGAGTAAGCTAGTGCTACCTTCCAATAGTATTTCTAACAACAAGTAAATACTAATTATTTATCCGACTGCTGTAGAATGAAATTACTACAGTTATGGAGACTTAAGGTCTGTAATTCAATGAAATACAAAATCAAGAACTAACTTAATTAAACACAACATATATAAAGGGATTCACCAATCAATGCCTGAATTTCTAGAAAAAATGTTTTCTGTCTTTCTAGAGCTCACTGTGTGAAAATACATGTGTTAAAATGGTATACTGTAATGACTGAATGGATGATACTATCCCAGAGGTATGATAAAATACATAAGTTCAAATCCCGGACCGAGACACCAGTGTCACGTAGCGTTTAAAGGATAAGAGAATTATTTAGAGGAAATAATAGATCTGATGTGGAAGATTTGGCTCAAGGAATCCCTGCTGGGTTTTTCCCACTTCCGAAGGGTGACGAAGAGGGTAAATTCTCCTAACTCGACAGGTCTGGAAAAGATTGTAAGGAGATATTTGGTCTCTCGCTACCGTCGTCCCCTTCTCAGTTATCTATTATTATTATTCTTTAAATTATATTATATTTTACGAGCCCCCCCCCTCCCTTATAAAGGAAGATAAACATAGACAATATTCAACCTCTAATGGAAGGAACAAAGCGTGGGGTACAGTATATACACCCAATTGGTTTATTGCAATAAAGTGAATAGATGGTGAATGATAGTATTGTCGATGGAATTAGTGTCTGCTGTATGTATTATGTGTCTCACAATTCAAGTGTTTTTCATCATGGATGACTAAACTAGGCATTGATGTAGTGAGGTTCCTTTTTCGTGGACTTAGCTTTTCAGCCCCTGGCTGATAGTGAAGTGTGGTTAGTTCTCCGGTCTCCTGACGTTGCCCCGGTAGGTCTTGAATGGTTCGGATTTGCCTTCTCTGTGCTCGACTCCGTATTCTGCGCTGAGATTGGACTGTCGTGCAAGGCTCCACCATAGACTGAAGACAAATACGACGGCTTCATTAATTTTCTAGCTTTAGAAAGCAGTCTTTCCCTAAGCCGTCCCTCTGCCCGTCACCTCAGATTTTAGTCTCTAACATCATATGTCTAGAGCCTAATCTTGAATTCAAGTTTCTCCTGTCTGTCCTTTATTATATTTCTCTGCCCCAGTGGCAGTATTATAATTCTTTAGACTGATTTATCGTCAGCTTAACCCGATGAATTATTATAAATGTCAGTTAAACCCACCAAATTTATCATAGAAATGTCGGCAACAGTATTCTAGTTCTGTGCCTCTAGCCTGATCGTCATGTCATTATGATGAATTTAACAAATAATTGGACATCCGTGTTTTTAGAATTGTCTGACAACATTATCACACACTTCATGTCTGGTCGCCTCGTCATATAATTTATAATGAATATATGTCACGGTCGGTCAACATTATCGTTACTATTAATTTCCGTTAGTCTAAACGTCGGGTCGAAAATAATCAAATAATATGGAAATTAATAGCTATATATATATATATTCCCGTTATACATTATTATGAACATGTACATATCCCGTGGGATCATAAAATATACCCGATCACATGTGGCTGGATGTGATCGTAAAACAAAAATATGAATAAAGTAAACATACCAATCTTGCGTCGATTTTGCAATGTACTACACATTTCATCACATTATATTCTAGCGAGATTTCACTTACCTACTCAAAGATGGACGCTAACCCGCAATTAGACACGTGGCTTCAGTGCTTTTAATGCGAGAATTCGCCGATAATTGGGTTAGACCTAGCTGTCTCAAGGGTTCCGGGCAAGTGAAGATTGCCCGTGTTTGGCGCACTTTTAGCGGGACATTTCCGCTTGGACACGTGATCCATAGCGTGCATCATGTGACATTAGCGTCAAATAAACGCTCCAATCAATAGCGTTAAAAGTCACGTGATGTTTTCCTAAGTGGCCTAAACTGGTTTTATCAGCTTAAGCAGTCTTAAATTAAAACAGGTTCCTAGCTACCGAGGTCATTGGTCAACAATGACGTCGTATCTAAAAATAGCGAGGAGAAAATACTGAATGCTAGGAGAATTTCCGCCAGTGACAATTCCCGGGACTTTGCGATCATGCATTGAGGATGAGAAAAAAACGATGTCACGTAAATAATAAAAAAAATGAAGAGAAGATTGGGCAAGTTGTCACACGCTTTAAGACGAGGGACCAACTTTGTGGACTCTCCTTGACATTTATGGGAAACGAGCTACACCATACAACCTTGACCAGCGACGAGCGTGAGCAGTGTAAACAGAACCCATCAGCGGGAGCAGAAACTACTATTGGCAGCTAAGTGCAAAATATACGCTGCCAAAGTGAACTTTTTTTCATCAATCAATGATGAAAATTTTCTTCTAAACTATTCAATTATTTTCAACCAGTTAAAACTTAAGTGATTATTAAATTTTGTTATTTGTAATGTTACAAATTTAACTTCGATTTAATCATTTTAAGGTTACTGCATGTTTGTCTCAGTCAATTTACTACACACTCTAAACAGAGCTATACCAGAATAATAAGAATTCCACTGAGTAAATCAGGGGTGGGGCTTGAACGAGCTGAAATTAAGAAGTGCTTAATTCATTCACAAAAGTTGTCGGCAGATTCTAGAATTAACGTGCTCAGCCAAAGCAGCATTGTTTTCGCTTATCTGAATATATTTGTGATAGAAGTGTCATTACCCTTCTATCTACATTTCTGCCAAGAGTAATCTTGTGCGAAGGTAAACACCTCTGAAGGCCCATATTAGATACTATTGAATTTTGGCCACCGTTGGGCCACTACTGCAAAGCAGGGGAGGCAATACCGTCACAAACTGGAGACAGACATGAAGGGAATGAAGAAGACAAATAAAGACCTTGACCTGATGCTGCGGGATAAGAAGACTTGGCATGAGTTCGTGAACGCCCATGCTCATTTGGGAGTTGAAAAGTGAAAGGAAGAAGAAGTGATTTAGAATATTTTTCTTCAGTTAAATGTCAGTTGGCACAGGTGATTAAACCTTTTCTTGGGGTTTGTGTGGCTAAGAGGTGTGGCGTCCACTTCTAATTCTGAAGGTACTGGGTTCGCTTTCAGTACAAGAAATATCATTTATGGAAATATTTTGTCAGAACTAGTGGTTCCTAACGATGTCATACTCCTCCTGTTCTAGTGAGCAGTGAGATCGAATCTCTAGTCTTCACGGATAAGGGCGAAAAAATAGGAGGATAAAGATCCCTCGGCAGTTGTAAATCGTAAAGAATTGGCCATAATTTTTAAAAATTAGGAAACACACATTGGGATCCTCGACGGTGCTACGGAGTTCGTGCACTGCGCTGAGATCCTCCTGTGATCTAAAGGAGAAGATCGGAGTTGTCCGTGTGCAATGAAGATTGTTCTTAAAACCAAACCAAACCCCTTGACAGCTTGATGTCTCCAGTCGTCTTTATCGATTTTCTTGTTAACTTGTCACCACGCCACGATGTCAAACTGTCCACTATCTCTCTCTCTCTCTCGTCGTCTATATCTTTTTGTCTTCAATTGTTCCTGTTGTCACAATATATATTCCAGTTTTTCTCTTCTTATAACATACCCAAATAAAGTAGATTGCTTCTATCTAATATGAGTAATGCGCTCTCTGTGCTTCTTTCAAGACATCCTCATTATTTTTTTTTTTTGGCTGTTAAATTAGCAGGCCAGCATAAATGTCCCTAGAGACTGAAAAGATGTGGTTTTACGGAAGAATGTTTAACATATCATGGACAGCAAGAAAAGATGTGGTTTTACGGAAAAATGTTTAACACATCATGGGTAGCTAGAAAATATTTTGCATACCACAGCGTACGTCTAGAGCTCGAAAATAGATTGTTGTCGCTACAATATTGTTAAAGTTCATTAAAATAAAGTATTACGCTTGATCAGTTGACAATCTATGGCTCCAATGTCTATGACTAGACTGTTTGTAGAAAAACGGACTAATCATTGTACTAATTGATAATAGAATGCAAAAAAAAAGCACCAGAATACCTCTTTCGCTACCAGTTTAAAACACGTGGTACACACGAAGTATTTACATTATTTATACAAGCTTATGGCCACTTACTTTCAAATTTTTCGTTCCAATACGGAACTGTATCGAGTGGGTGCACTATGCGGCCCGCGGGTAGATCTAAATGGTAGCTTGGCGCATGACGCGGTTCATGGCTTAGAATGAGTT
The DNA here is from genome assembly GCA_024509875.1 of Oreohelix idahoensis. Taxonomy (NCBI): domain Eukaryota; kingdom Metazoa; phylum Mollusca; class Gastropoda; order Stylommatophora; family Oreohelicidae; genus Oreohelix; species Oreohelix idahoensis. The sequence goes on from JAMPIV010003705.1 coordinate 686,201, forward strand.
AAATGTAAGAAAAAGCATAAATAGTACTTTCGCCACAGTAGGAACAACTACAAGAGATATTTATCAGGTTGAACATTTATTTCTTCATTAACATCTAGTGAGGCAAAGTTTTTTTTAACGCACATTAATATTAATGATATAGATTATTTTAGACAACACAATATCCTTATAAAGTTTCAGCAGTAAAATTACTGAAGAAGATTAGAAAAATATATTTACACAAATATGTGTTATAATATGTAAAATACTGCGGGTCTTTCAGCTAAAAACTTAGCAACAACTTTAGGGTATCAAGGAATGTGTGGTCTTCTTAATCCTTAAATAACACATAAAAAGAGACATTATGAAACGTCTTATTTATCGCTGCACATGTCTGAGGCCACCTATATTGTTAAATTATGCCGCTTTGACACTGTTTGTTCATTACCTGTTTAAAGTTAACTGAATACGCATCTCCGAAATACAACTGGTTGAAGATAAAAGAAGAGTGGATATTAAAACATTTGGGCCCTTTATTAAAAAGTTGTTGAGACTTTTCACGCCTGCATGGGAACGTATATATATATATATATATATATATATTTGAATCTGTGTGTGTTCTGCACAACATTTGCTCACATGTGGGATATTACTCACACTGAGACACTAGGAACGATAATAAATATTTAGCAAATATAGGAAATAAGTTGCTGTGATAAACTTCATTTACAAGAAAAAGTGGCACAAAATAAATCCAGTGTCTTGCTGACAGGTGTGAGCGATCATGCCTCCTCATAACTTTATGTCCGTGGTGTTTTTTATTTTTTCTACGCCTGTCTCTAACGCCAGGTTTCTAGACATTTTAGTATCCTCTGTCATTATCTTGCACTTATCTCCTCTTCCATCAGTTTTTCCTGTCTTTATTTAGCGAGCTCCTTATCTCTTCTCAAAACATATCCAATAAAATAAAATTGACTCTATCGGTCTGACCTCCTTTGCAATGTTTTACCTTTTCACGCCGGATTTCTATTTTCAGGATATCTTCATCAATCTTATCAGCTGTTTGATAAAAATTATACAAGCATAACAACATCGTTTTTATCCATTGGCCACTGAATATCTCTCAGGAATTGCGCCTCTTTGGTGAAACTATTACATTTATTGTTACTCCAGCCAAGTGGGAAGATTATGTTATGTCAATGTTTATAATCATCATCAGTCCATGTCGTTCAATGTGGAAAACAGGGTTTTGTCAATGATTATCATCACTGGTGTCTATTCTGGGACGTCTGTGTTAGCTCTGACCACGAGGTCACCCTTACCTTGGCATTCCTTCTCCCCCCCCCCCCCCCCCCCCCCCCCCAAGTTCTTCTCAAGACTTGGGTTCCTTACTCACATAGTTTTGTAATGGAGAATTACAATTACTGCATGGTTTAAAAAAAAACGCAATAACAAAATCAGCAATAAATAGAAATAAGAGTCAAGTAGAGAAAATAATAAAAGTACGTACACAAGTTCCATTTGTTAAAGTTTTCGCCTTTTAAACAAGCATAGTCACCATCAAACTTAAAACTAGTAGAGATGGACGAAAAAGAGGATGCATCCGTCGTGTATACAACCAGCGCGCTATAGGAACAATTAGCATTCTTCGACATTTGCTGACGGGGACAGAGTATCTGTAGACTACAGTAATGTTGATTCTGATGAACGATAACACATCCAATCTTCCATTAACCTTTAATCATTAGGTGACCGCCTGGCCAAAAAAAAAAAAAAAAAAATTATGTTTTAGCTAGACAGCACCATCAAAGACTACTTTGTAGTGTCAGACCAGAACAACAGATAGGTAAGGACCAATAGAAATCTACTCCGCGTGATGGAGAATCAGTTCTGCATACGATTGGTTCTTATGATTACCTGCATGAACGTTTAAATATTTATAAAGGTAGTTGTTACCTGATCAGGTTCACGACGTAGAGAATAAGAAATAATTGCAGAAGGTGCATACAAATCCTAGAAGGCCATTATGACAATAGGAAAGTGTATGCTATGAGGATTTGGGGATAACAAGTACAGAAGTTTGACATCGGGGTCCACAATATGGCACACGTTGGATTCAACGCCGTATACGGCGGAAGATAAAATAGACCGGAAGTTAAAGAGAGACATGGTCTTTGCCCTATTTCTGATACTTAGTGGTCAGTCTTTAGACAAATTTAGTGTCAACCAGCAGCTCTAAGCTGATTTACCGAGATTAGGTGCGAGCCTTACGGGTGAGTGCAAAGTAAAGAATCAGTGGTGAAGGTGATGAAACATGCACATGACAGTAAGAGATTATCATTGGACATTACTGCTGGTTCTTAAAAATTCATCCATATTCTGTTGTGCTCTGTGCAGCACAGTTACTGCTGTTCTCCTTGCAGGAATTATGCACCAAGCAGTCACAAGCTCTTGCAATGGTAGTTTCTATGGTACTTTGTTTTTTACATGATGATGCTGCCTATCCCAGACATACCTCATATTAGTCGCTTTCAATGACACGCCTGAGATGCAGTAGTCCGATTCCTTCTTTCTTTCTTCAGAGACCCACGAGAACTACACAGGGCGTTCTTTAAAATAACGTTTAGCAATCTATTGTCTACGTCCCAGGAAGTAGCAATCAACAAATGAAAGACAGAAAACAATAACAACTTTGACAGTGAAATGTCTGCTACCAAGAAATGAGTGTGAGACGAGATGCTTAAGAAAAGCCATTAAGTACGCGCATAAAGGGAGTGGTGTTTTACCTTGTTTGATGCAATGAATTTTCTGTTGCAATGAGTTTTAACGTAGTGTTAAAGTTTAAATGTCGTTTCTTTCCAAATTTTTACAAAAGCGTGGTAATAATATACATAGTTGTAACGGAAATTGAATGAGAATTAATAAAATATAAAATTGGGACACAGGGGGTCAGAGTGGCGGAGTTCGTGCACTGTACTGAGATCCTCCTTGTGTGACCTAAGGGAGGAGATCGGAACACTGATGGAGTAGTCCGTATGCAATGAAGATAATCCTTCAAACCAAACCAAAATTAAGACAAAGCCACACAAAAACTTAGTTCAAATACACCAGCGCCGATAGCTGGACGCCTATTTATAAGCAGCTGTGAAAATCGGCCCCAAATACTGTCCTCTCTTTCCTTATGAGTTAATGCTACCATGAGAGACAGGATGAGAGATCAGAAAAAAATGTACGAACTACAACCTCCATCAAGTATATAGAGATAGAAAATTAAGTGGTTTGGCCATCTCATGAGAAAAAAGCTAGAACAAATACAGAACATGCCTTCAACAGCAGAAGACCTGGTTTTAGGGCGAGGGAAAGACTAAAAGGTGTATTTATAGACAGCATCACAGAAATCCTACAACAACACAGACTCACAGAACCCAATGCGACAGACTCGCTCAAAACCGAAAAGATTCATCTAAGAACTACGCTTCACGAATGGAAGTGGGCTTAAATAGTAAACATCAAAGATTTTTAAATTTTTTAAATTAAAGCTTTCTCGGAGATGAAGCGGTCGTGGGAAAGTGATCTATGTTAAATATAGAGTTTTTGTTTCTAATAAGTCAACATCAGATACCCTAATTGTGAGAGCTGGGTGGATCTGGTATTTCTTTCAAAATTAAATAAATATAGACATATGATAGAAGCTGATAACTAAAACGTGAGTGTTCACACACGGGGTTTCTTTCATTTACTGTAGCACAGGTTATCAAATTCTCGTTTCTATAAACGAATGCGATATGCTATTTCGCGAGCTTTCAACTGCATTCACGAGCCAGGAGACAGGTTCTTAACATCAGCCAAATCTGGGATACAAGTATATCTCGCAGTGACAATCATCTCTGTGTGATGTAGTGATACCGATGTCTGTATGGTAAAAAGATAACTTTATCTGTATGTCGTATGGTTAGTTATATCTGCTCATAAAAATACAACCCTCATAGTTATCACATGCCGACAACAGCATCTATGCTTCCAGTTTTTTAACCATGTCTGCAAACACTTGCTGAAATCTGCGGTAACAACCACTTTCCTTAATGCCGAGACATCAAACGCAAGAGAGGTCTAGGTGTCTGTCAAGCGAGATAGATGAAGGATAATCAAGTTTATTTTGGTTGAGACTTTATTTCAGACAGGACATAAATATCTAAGGGTGTCTAGCTGGATTGATGACATCTCTAATGTTATGTAAACACAAGTAGCCTTGATAGCTTACTCCCGAAAAGGAAAGGGCATATCTAGGGTCAGACAAAGTTGTTTATCATAACTACTACCCTTAGATTTGATACATAGAGAAAGGACAACACCGAGTGTGTGATTTAAAGAATTATAGAAAAGTACAAAAGACAAATGCAAGGGAAACAATTGATGAAAAGAAGCCGCTGGCGAAGGATAGAACACACACACAGTGTGGACACGTGTTGATGTGTTACAAGTCAGTTTTTGTTCTGAAATTCCTAGGATAATAGAGGTAGACTGAATAACACATGAATTGCTGACATTTCTAATGTTACGAAAACACACGTAACATTGGTAGTTTACGCCCGAAAGGAAAAGAGCACATTTGTGGTCAGACCAAGTTATTTATCAAATTGGGGTTGGTACATCGACTTGTTGTTGTTGTTGTTGTTTAACTAGGGCAGCTGAGCTTCTCGCTCTTTAGCAGCCAATACCAAGTTGAAGACTCCTTTGGTATTATCTACACTGTAGATCTAGGCTTTTCCTGTGGCTTTTCTGCCATTCCGAAATGTGTAGAGTTGAAGTCATTAGTTCCAGTTTCTCCAGCTTGGCTTGCATTTAATGGATCATCACATCTAGTCCTGAGCTAGGAGTAAGAAGTGCGTGGTATACTGTGCATCTCCGACATCCAAGGGGGCTCTCTAACTATTCAGAGCTAAAATACTGTACTCTAGTTCTGGGCTCTCCCAAGAAATTGTCACGTCCTGCACAGAACCACTTTTCAGCTTCCCCTGCCAATCACTAGGTCCACAGTGAGATCCTTCTGCATGCAGTCAAAGCAAAAGTATTACGTCTGGGGATCAAGTGACTTCACCAAGCTTAGTGTGCAATGCTGAGTTCTCAACAAGTTTCACCACAGGGGGAATCCCTGGAAGTGTGTGGGTGATTTCAAGTGTCAATGGGGATGCAGTTAGCCTCACAGACGTAGGTTCACTTCCACGTACATATATTGTAGCATTGTGCATAGCTGGTGGTCATATAAGTGATGAAAACATCGGTGGTCTTAGTGACATTAGATCGGGGAGGGTGATGAACATTTCTTTTCTTAAGGAAATTGTGAAGATAACGACGTGGTCTTAAATGGCATAATTTAGACTTTGGTGATGGCATCATAATCCCCAGTGACATAATTTGAAAGCCACTTTAATACATTTCGATAAGCGGGGGTATTGATCAATGGAAGTCAGAGAGCAAGAAGCAACGGAAGAAAATATTTTGAAGCTGGTTGCCTGAAGACTGTCAAGTTTGATGTCTGGAGGTGGTTTTAGGGACGATTTAAAATGTGAAAGTGTTTGATTTTATGAATTAATTTAACCAAGAAGAAAGGGGAGACAAAGATATCGAAGTAGCAATGCTTGCATCTAATGATCTGAATGGTGTTTTTTCAAAAAGACTTATTGTGGTCGGTAATTAAATTATGACAAGGTTTTGTATAATGATGTTTAAATACTCAAATATCTTCAGAAATGAGGTCTTTGAGTTAGCCTAAAAGAAAAAAAAATAGATTGCAAATGTGTATACGAAAGGCAGACTAGATAATACTGCTTTGATAAGGAGACAGACAAAGAGACCGACTTTCGGAAAGACAAATAGACAAGACAGGTAGATAACCAGAGACAGACAGACAGGCAAGCGGACTGACAGACAGAGAGGCAGACAAAAAGATAAATAGATAGATGGATAGATAGATAGATGGATAGATAGATAGATAGATAGATAGATAGATAGATAGATATATAGATAGACAGATAGATAGATAGATAGATAGATAGATAGATAGATAGATAGATAGATAGATAGATAGATAGATAGATAGATAGATAGATAGATAGATAGATAGATAGATAGATAGATACACGAACGGATGGACGGACAATCATTTAGACAGACGGGCATATAGACCGACTGAAAAACACAGATACTGACGGACGGACAGACAGACAGATAGACTGGAGAACGAGAACAACTGGCGACATGAAAATGAAGAGGTTTAGACATTTACAGTTGAGAAGCACTGAAAAAATACCCTAGCACTAAGAAAAGCAAAGGAGGAAACCAAATGTGTCAACCCCTATTAGTAGGGTTAACACTACCCGTAATCTTGCTATCACTGGACATTTTTGTGCCACGTGATTTGAGTAAAAATTGCCGAAGAAAATAGAGAACTAACTACATTAGTAACAAGGCTGAAATGCCAGGCAGAGTAACCGTTTTTTCCTATTTTTCCTGACACAGTTATCTGCTACCAGACACTGTTGGCATTTACAGTAATTTAGAACGAAAGACGTCTCACTTAAGATGCTGTGGCAGTTTCCCATTAGAGTAACTGTCTTTGGATGTCTGGAATGTGTAGCTATTTCTCTTGCCCTTGCTTGTCTATGTTTGTTGGTATCTGGAAGGTCCTGATTGTGATTTTAAGAAATGTTTGTGTTTATTAAAGCATCGGTAGAGACACAACACATACGGACAAAAAAGACAGACATAGAACAAAAGGAAAGGGAAAAATATTATATAGAACACATGACTGTAATTATTTCTCTCTTTCTCTTTCTCTCTCTTTATCTCTCTCTCTCTCTCTCTCTCTCTCTCTCTCTCTCTCCCCCCCCCCTCTCTCTCTCTCTCGCTCGCTCCACATCTGCATTTGTTGTTTCTGTTTGGGCATCAAATGGGTTTTTAGAGCCGGCCTTAGGGTAGGGCGACCACAGCGATCTCCTTAGGCGCTAACGGCGAGGAGGCGCAGAAGCTGGCGAGGAAAAAATATATATTTAGGGTAGAAGATCGACCTTACTTCAGCTGGGACATAATTCGCCCAGGCCAAAGCACGCAGTAAATATTTATATATTTTTTAAGAAACACGCATATTCAGGAATGTTACTTAATTGTCAAGAAGAGTTTAATTAACTCTCGTGCATAGGCGTCTGTGGGGAAAGTAGCCCTTATCAAACCACTCGCCCCGGGCACGGACCGCCCTAAAGCCGGCCCTGCGGGTGCATAATGTAATGCTTCGTGTATCAGTGTGTCTGTGTACTTTTACAAAAGTTAGTTGCTTATCCTTTACAGGACGTGGCAATCAACCCCAGCTTTTATTGGCTGTTTTTGATTTTTCTAGGCAATTTTTTCATTCAGTAGTTTGCCATTGCTTTCTGAACGGTACGGTGCATATCTTCTTCTTCTTTGATCCTTATCCGCCGACCGTCAAAGCAGTCAGTGGCCATCACGCCTAGTGGCGTCTTGTAGGGCAACAACAAATTGATTCCACTTTGCTCGGTCGGTGGCCATCCTTCGTACAGTGCCCCAACTCTTGTTCATTCCCTGCATCTCAGCCTCCACAGTCCTCCGCTAGGTTGTTTTTGGTCGGCCTCTCTTTCGTTTTCCTTCAGGGGTCCAAAGCATAGCTGTTCTTGTGATGGCATCGGGGTCTCTTCTGAGGACATGACCAACCCAGCTGCAGCGTCTGCCAGCTTCCGGCGCATATACCATTGTTAAAAATCCACACAAAGCGATCTGCTACCAAACCGCCTGCAGCAGGTTTCGAACCTGGTATATCTGGATTATGAAACTGCGTTCATATCCATTAGGCCACAGACGCCGACGTATTTTTACAAGTGACATCAAATACTTGTATGTCTAATACATCGCTTTTCGTGAATGTAACGGATTGCCTCCCCTTTACTCTGCAGTAGCGGTCCACCATTGGCCAACACTCAAAAGTATCTAATATGGGTCTTCAAAGGTGTCTACCTTCGCACAAGATAACTCTTGGCAGAGTTGTAGATAGTAAATTAATATGAGACAAACATAAAGGTATGTTATCAGGCACTCGTAGGAAATAAAGAAGTAGAACACTAGACAACAGAAAAACAACAGACCCTAATTTACTGTTTACAGGCCTAGAGTTTCCCTTCCTTATGAGTTGTGGATAGAAGGATAATGGTGCTTCTATCTCAAGATGTTTTCAGAAGTCAAGAACAATGATGCATAGGGCAGGGCACTATTAACTTATATCTGATCCGTCGCCTTTCGTGAAGAATTAAGCAATGGTTTTAGCCCGTTCAAGCCGCCAGCTGGTGTAAATCCAGCGAAATTCTGTTATAAGTATTTGCTCTATAGATATATGTCGAGATGTATATATATATATATATATATATATATATATATATATATATATATATATATATATATATATATATATATATATATATATATATATATATATATATATATATATATTAAAGAGTCTTGCTCATACGTTTGCTTTTATACATATAATAACGGGATCAACTATGATTGTATTGTTTTAACATAACATTTAACAAATTTAATTATCAATTAGTTTTTAACATGTTAAAATAACGATGGAATGATGGTGAACATTAGATGTATACATAATTGTCTTCACTGAGACTTGCGCGAGGATTTATAAAAAAAATGGTCCTTTTGCTGTTTCCTTTAATAAGAACTTAGCTGGTCTAAGTGAGTCCTGCAGCCGTGGGTTGGTCAGTTCTTTTGGGATGAGGGTACTTCTCCACACAACTCGTCCAATTTAGCTGGGTTGGGTTGAATCCCTCCTTTTGACTCACAACTAGTGGCGTCAAAACTTTAGTCTTGCAGCTTCGTACCACGAACTCCAATGGGATATACAATTCTCCTCTCACAGATGTATGGACACAGAACTTTGATTAGATGCTTCAAACACTGGTCTGGGAAATTGTATTATTCCTCTTATGACTTGATTCTTATTCCTTAAGTATCCAGTCTTTGTATTTAATAATACGGGTTCTCTTTTAAGTTATACAGACGCCCAAATACTTTGATCTGTCCCTTATAATTTTTGAATTCTTGTCTGATCCCTATGCTTCTGATTCCTTAAGTATTCAGTCCTTGTATTTAAAATTATGGGTTCTGTTTTAAGTTATAAAGACGCCCAAGTAGTTTGATCTGTCGCTTATAATTTTGGAATTCTTGTCCGATGTCTCTCTGGCTCCCGGGAGTTGCTAATTTGACGTTGCGATGCAGTCTGATTTGTGTCTTCGATTTCGCTAGATTATATTTCCATTTCTCAGTTCAAATCCCAGATTGTACTTTAAGACCAAATTGCCAATGAAAGTCAAAGTCTATTCTGGCTCTCAAATTAAACCAATGGTAAGCTCTTTAGAACTAGGTGGGTCGTGGTGTTAAATCTTTCCTATCCCCCGCATGTTTTAAAATTTCAATTTTAAAATTAAACTCGTGACCTCTTTCAAATATGGCAGTAATACTTCCGAGTGTATTTGTACAAACTCACAAACACATCGGTGGACTTATTTACTGGCTAATACCTTTCGCCTATATTGTCTCCTCTGACAGGTTATCTCAATCTTGTAACAGAGATGGTGCAGCGGAAGCGATTACATATATCACCTGTGTTTGCGTACATTCCTCAGACGGATTTCTTAGACAGCCAATTTGGCTTTCTTTCCATCGATCGTGCGCTACCACCTTGTGTCAACAAAGATCGTCTCAATCAAAGGTGGCTAGACAACTTAAGTGATAAAAGTATTAACCCCTGACCTGTCTAATTAGCCTATTATTATTACGATTCACCTGGCGAAACGTAAAAAAGTATAGGGAGTGGTCAGAGCAAAAATGTAAGTGCATAAAATATGCCAAATAATAGGACGATGAATGAGGAAAATGAAAAAATGAAGTTATACTGCCGGAGATAACGACAGTTATGAAAAGTACACAACTGATTTCGTCACAGTGAATAACAAAGTGCTGGGGTATTAAATTGTCACGTCATATTACAAGAATAAATCAGAGCGTTTTTAAAAGCAATAAACTAAAGTGCGTATTACTATTAGAAAGTTGTAAATCTACCTCAGTCTGATGCTCGTTGTGACGAAATGTCTGTCCCTGTCCTTTTGTGTGATCTCTCACACCTCCAGCCCTACGACAGTATCATTTCTTTTTCTTCATTTCATTTTTCCCTTTCATACATTTTACTTTTTATGCTGGACATAGCATGGGAAAAGTCTCTAACACGCCACTCCCCTATGGCAGTATTTGCTACGGGAGTAATTCTCATCTTACTGTGTCGCATTCCCGCTTCACGAAGACGTGTTAAGTTACGCCAGGTTATTAGACGGTCAGCGACAATATTTTATCGCATAACCTGTCTGACCATCTTTCAAGCGACTGTGCGTGTTTATCCAAGCCTAGGTTGGGCAGGAGTGCTGAATAGAACCAGATTTGTTTATCTGGCGAAACACAGGATAACCCGTGCACGAAGCGGAACTTATGACATAAGCGCTTCCGGGTCGTCCTTGATACACCAACATTAATGTCTGTGTGACACATGTGGGCATGTTGTCATGTGTGTCTACCAATCTGTCTGTAAGTTTGTACACGAGGGCATCGGACAGCATATTACCATATATGGAAGACTTGACCTTTGCAACATTTTTCCATGTCGGAAATATGTTGAAAGTACCACACCCGACCTGTTTGAATAGGATTGGGTCATCTGAATAGATTCATAACAACAATGCTTGGGAAGATATAGTCTGACCATCTCGCAGTTTTATTTAACTGTGAATTTCACGCTTGCCAAGACAACATCAGACCTCGCCAGAGTGAAGACTAGATTCATAATTCCTTTGGTTAACCGAACCTTTTATTGGAGAACCAGATAAGACTTACAAAGCATAGGAAATCTCTACATTTTAATAAGGAACACCGGGACTAGGAAAGTGAAGGCACACGAAGTCAGAGAGGAATCTATTGTAAAATTAAAGACATCCCAGACGCGTGTAAGAGAACGATTCGTCTCTATTATTCATCTGATCAACAAGTCTGTAGCCAAGATTGGCGTAAGTTGTGATTTACATTACTAACATGTGAACTAACATATATATGTACATATTACCATATGAAGTTTAATATGTTAAACTCGCTATTGGATGTCAGTCATTTGATGCTGGCAATCTCATATCTAGAATGATGATTCATGAACCATCACTGCACTGGCTGGTGATTGCTTTATTGATAGTTTCGTAAAGAGAACTAAAAAGCATAAAGTAGTTCCAGGTTCCCTACGGAGCAGGGATGGAAAGATGAAAGAAATAAGGTACATTCTAAGAATAATACTTACAGTTTCAAAGCTTTTCACTCAGTGTAAATGTAAACGAAAAAACATATTCATGTTAACATTAATAAAAGTTTCAAACTTTTCTACAAGTGTAAATGTAAATGAAACATAAATGAATTTATATTGTGAACATTTTTCAAACAGTGGAGATGTAAATGTAAAATGAATTATATCTGTACGTTTAACTTTTTCATTTAAATTTAATGTAAAGCTAAAGCTATTCAGTTTAAATGTAAAGGAAGTTTTATCCAGAGGGATTAAATTTAATTCTCATCGAGGGTAAATTCTGACATGGGATGGTAAAATAGAAGAGGTGGCACATAACTATATGTGGGAAAAACGCCATACTCAGAAGAGCAATTCGTTTCTATTTCTATTACCAGTTATTGGTGGTACAAGATTAAAGTACTATCTCTGGAACCAAGTGAAAGTAGAAGTGGACTGACGTTGTGCGAGATGCCATCATAAGAGGGTCTTATAGACAGACGCAGAACCAGCTTGGCCGTTACTCCATGAAGTTCTGGGCACGTGCAGCGCCTGAACTTTGACCAGAGACGAGTGACAGCAGTGTACAGAAAACCTACCCATCAGGAGGAGTATTATAATCATCATTGGCAGCTAAATTAACCTATATGCTGCCACTTGAACTTCTTATATGTTGTTATTTGTACTGTTACAAATTTAACTTTGATTTAATCATTTTAAAGGTACTGCATGTTTGTCTCAGTCAAATTACTACACCCACTCTAAACAGAGCTTTATACGAGCTATTATAATAATAATTTCACTGAGTAACTCAGGGGCGGGGGCTTAACGAGCTAGAATAAACCATTGCTAAATAAATTCTTCATAAAAGGTGTCGGCAGATTACAGAATTAATGTGCTCAGCAACAGCCAGCATTGTTTTCGCTTATCTGAATATCGTGTGAAGACTCCCATGTGATAGAAGCTTTACTACTCTTCTATCTACATTTCTGCCAAGAGTAATCTTGTGTAAAGATAGACTCCATTGAAGCCTATAATATATACTCTTGAGTTTTGGCCACTGTTGGACCACTACTGCAAAGCAGGGGAGGCAATACCATCACACTCGTAACTTTCGAGGAGGCGAAGAATCTTATCAGAATCAGATACAGAAACAAATGGGAAGTAGGGCATCCATGTCATACACAAAATGATGCATACTACCAGCTCAACAGAAGAGAACAAGCGGTAATCTTCAGACTCCGCACTAGCCACAACAGATTGAGATACCATCTATTCAACAAGCTAAAGATAGGAACTACCGATCAGTGTAACTGTGGCACTGAAAAAATGACTGCTGAACATTTGCTTCAAAGTTGCCCAACATATGAGAAACAGAGAAAGTGCATTTGACCGAACCATTACCATTCGTGGAAAAACTCTACGGATATTCAAATAGCCTCAAACTGACTACTGCTTTCTTTGAAAACATTCAAGTGGACGTCTGAGGGTGTACGAAGAAGAAGATATTATGATACTCGAAATATAATAATTCTTAGGTAATAAAACTGAGATTTAAGATCATAAATACTGGAAAATCAACATTAGATAATCTTTGAAGGACCGAGGACTAGAATGGAACCAGGCCAGGAGGAAGACAGCCGATAGGATAGTCTGGCGCTCTCTCTTCCAAACCTCTACACCTCACGGTAGAAGGGTAACGACTAAGTAAGTAAGTAATAATGGAAAATTATTTTGATAATGATTTTTGACATGTTATAGAGCACGCCCACTACATCGCGTATGTTACACAGTACCACGGATTATACCGTTTATAATTTATAAACAAGAATCTGTGTGATAATATGGGCGTTCTTGGATTCTGTGTTCGTATGTGTTAAATTTGGTATGGGACATTTAACCAAACATCGCTTTAGAAGCTTGTCTAACATACAATTTTTGAAGTATGCAACAGGTTTGCGAATTGGGCAACATACAGAGGAAGAAGGAAGGTGATAAGTAGACAGACAGACAAATTAGATAGATAGATAGATAGATAGATAGATAGATAGATAGATAGATAGATAGATAGATAGATAGATAGATAGATAGATAGATAGATGGATGGATGGATGGATGGATGGATGGATGGATGGATGGATGGATGGATGGATGGATGGATGGATGGATGGATGGATGGATGGATGGATGGATGGATGGATGGATGGATAGATAGATAGATAGATAGATAGATAGATAGATAGATAGATAGATAGATAGATAGATAGATAGATAGATAGATAGATAGATAGATAGATAGATAGAGTCAGTCATAAAAGAAAAATGGGAAGACATTTTCGAAATCGATACAGTTTTGATACACAACCGCCATCTCTTTGTCACCACATAAAACCTTCATCCCCTTAGCTGGTATCAGACGAGAAAGCAGTTATGATCCTCTATTTAACAATTCATTACGTCAGCCATTTTATTCCTTATCTCTTTCTCATTATTTTCAAATTAAACCCACTATCATGAGATGTCGGGCAATGTTTTCTTCTTTTTTTTTTTTTTAAATAAACGTAGCAATAAATCAATACAGTGACCTAATTTTGAGGACGCTCTTCCCATGACCCTTGACCAAGACAGATCTTAATTCCTACAGGAAACTATGATCACATACTTGTATAGAGATCAAAGGAAACTGTTTGACGCAGGCAGAGAATAATATTTTGTACTAGAAGATAATACGGTAAAGGTAGTTACATGTCAGATGCTGCCGTAGAGTAGTGGATTGTTAGAGACTTCATCATGCTAGGTCCAGGCTTTGTACGTTGGGGGTGACTAGTTCCTTTCCTCGCGGTCTTTGCCTTCCCTAACTCACGATCAGATTCAGGTACCCATTTTACAGCCTGGCAGACATGAGCGTGACTCTGCCATGTTTCGATCCAGGAACACAGTAACAATGCCGCGGGAGGATAGCGCTGTAATCTCTAAGCCAATCAGACGCAGTGGAAGAGAATTGGCGTGCTGAATAGCTTCGTTACCTATTTAATATGAGAGGAGTAACAAGGGACAGGTGTATCCACAGGAGACAGACAACATCTTACAATTTACTTTTGAAATTACTATTTTTTTAGCTGCTTAAGACTTCCACTTACCTCGCTTAGCATTTTTTTGTTTTGACATAGAGTGGAGAGATAAAATTGGAAAGAAAGAGAGAGAGAGAGAGAGAGAGAGAGAGAGAGAGAGAGAGAGAGAGAGAGAGAGAGAGAGACAGACAGACAGACAGACAGACAGACAGACAGACAGACAGACAGACAGACAGACAGAGACAGAGACAGAGAGACAGAGAGACAGAGAGACAGAGAAAACGAACGAACTTTATTTTCAAAGGGTTGAGAATTGGGCATGCAGGTGAGTCTGACATTCTGCCCTTCCCTTCTCTCATCTTTTATACTCAGTTCATTTATTCTCACATACATTTTACATATCAATTTAAAGGATTTCAGCGTTGTTAACGTAAAATAATAGCATACTCACATTTACAATATCTAATTATAGTCATGAAATAAAATATGTTGAAAAGTACAAACATCGTTATTAGAACCTACATTCGATATTATATTTGTAACAGGAGACATAACCAGATTAGGGGGGTATGTAATCAGTACTCATAAAGTAGTCTCCGATTGTATCAATACATTTGCGGTTGTTTTTTTTTTTTAGATCATGTGGAAGATAGTTACAAAGATGAGCAGCAGAGTATACCACGCTTTTCTTGAATAAGTCAAACCTAGGCACGGGCACTTGTAATTTGTTAAAGCGTTGACTGCGTCTTTCATTGTATTTGAAAATTGCCCAGAGAGAGAGAGAGAGAGAGAGAGAGAGAGAGAGAGAGAGAGAGAGAGAGAGAGAGAGAGAGAGAGAGAGAGAGAGAGAGAGAGAGAGAAATTAATATAGATTACAAAGAGAAGCAATTTGATTTCTGGTACATCTATCGCAACGAAGTCTCTTTACCCCTCTTCTACCTCTGTCCATCTATGTAATCACGCATTTTGGATCTATTTCCTATTTAAATGCTTAAAAAACATTAGCGGATGTCAAATGTTCAGGACAGCGGTATAGCAACTTTCATTTCCTAAATGTGGAAATCGCGAGATAATTCTTTCTATTTCTTTATCTTCTGTTTATACTTTCTCTAGAGCAATATGACTTTTTCTCCTGCTGTATCTCTCTGTTTTGTGCACTCATAAATCTGTTTCTCTATTTTTCTGTCTGCCGACAGATTGTCAACCAATCATTCAATCAATCTATCTATCTATCTATCTATCTATCTATCTATCTATCTATCTATCTATCTATCTATCTATCTATCTATCTATCTATCTATCTATCTATCTATCTATCTATCTATCTATCTATCTATCTATCTATCTATCTATCTATCTATCTATCTATCTATCTGTCGGTCTGTCTGTCTGTCTGTCTGTAAAATAAAGTTCGTTCGTTCTGTCTATCTGTCTGCCTGCCTGTCTGTTTGTCAGTCTGCCCATCTGTCTGTCTGCATAAATATGTTTCGATCTGTCTGAATTTATCCAATGATCGAGCCGAACCAAGCCGCCTGAATGATCTATCTATTGATCGCGCCAAGCCGCCTGAATGATCCATCCATCCATCTCTATATCCATTCTTTGATCTACTTATTATCTCTTTTTTTTTTAAATTCCTGGAATCCTTTTTTTCGTGAATATTTGTTTCGGCTCGTTTTTTTTAACTGCGCCACCTTAGTTTGCTTGAACTTCTCTTTGTTTTGAGTTGTTCTGACATTTTCCATCATTCCCTGCCGCACCACTCACCAAACAAACAGCATAAATTCCGCTGGCTGGGTAAACAAGGCATTTTCATATCTGACAAGGCAGGGCTAATACAGCAGTGCACAGGTCCAATTTATAAACTGATCCTCATCACAGTAAGAGACATTAGGTAAAAATGAAAATACCTAAAATTTCCCATTTTGTGCTATTAAGAAAACACTTGGCGATAATTAGTCCACAAGAGGATCATCTTTTCAATTGGCATTGGAAATAGTAAAGAGTAGACCATACGGCCCCTGCCATGGAAAAATTTAAAAATTAGGAAACCCAATAAAAAAATAATTATAGAATGTGTAATTCCTGGATACACAAATTGAAATCCTCGCTGGTGGTACGGAGTTCGTGCACTGTGTTGAGTTCCTCCTTGTGTGATTTAAGAGAGGAGATCGGAGTACTAATGGAGTTGTTCGCGTGCAATGAAGATGTCCTAAAAACCAAAACCACGCCATCTTTTCAACAACACACTTTTAACGTGTTTTTATGTATGTGTGAAATTATTTCGACACACTTTTAACGTGTTGTCATGTATGTGTGAAATTATAATTTTCAGTGTCACACACCTTGTGCAACGTGAAGCTATACCACTGCATCTGATCCCTCTGTAGGACGTTTGCACCAAAGAATTCATATACTCTTGAAGCGGTTTTCCACTAAAAGATGTAGAATCGTACACATATCTTGGTAGTAATATAGACAAAGTTGGAGGGACAGACATTGATATCAAAATAAGAATACAAAAAGCAAGAGGAGCTTTCATTGCATTGGGAAACATATGGAGAACAAGAGAAATCAAGTCCAACACGAAAATAAGTATCTTCAACTCAATGAACATTGCCTTTTAGTCTACTAATAAACCGTTTTCCATGATAAAGAACTATTACTTCATCATGTATGTTGAGTACGAAAGCCCTAATGGGATACAACTGATCACATGACAACCTGCAGTGAGTAGAAAGGACCTGGTCTTGAACCAACATTCATTTGGGTAACCCCACCTCTGGCAGTCGCCAGTTACCACCCATAAGATATATCAGTAAACCAGTAAACACTACGATCACTAGAAAATTCAATATCAATAAACTCAGAAGAAATATGTACCACCTGTGACGAAAGGTCTGCATGGTGTGAAGGTTTGGCATATAACCTTGATAGATTGTTACAACTGGGACATAGTTTATGTGGTCCCGCGACCAGCGGCGACATAAGTCTATTTGATGCAGTAACCAGCCACCACGGTTACACACTGTTATATAGTGCCGTTCCCAGCGGTTACACACTTACTATGCGGCATCAAAATAACGTGACGATTAAACTGATTGCAGACGACAGATCGCAGGAATTTAACAAACATGGCTGCCTACAGTGATGATAACTTTGTGTTTAAAGATGATAACTTTGTGTTTAAAGATGATAACACGCATGCTGTTGAATTATTCCCCAACATTCTGAGCCGTAGAGGAAGACAGCAGGTGCATATGCTCCGTAAGAAGTGTGTGACATACTGTGCATTCCCCGCCATCCAAGGGGACTGTCCAACTATGCAGAGTTAAATACTGTACTCTGGTTCTGGGCTCTCCCAAGGAATTGTCACGTCCTGCATAGAGCCACTTCTCAGCTTCCCCTGCCTATCTGGGATAAAGATGTTATGCAGGGGTCAACATGAATTTACTCACGGAGTCGAAAGGCAATAATGATGATGCTTGAATTAACTCCCTAATTTACTACCTGACTTCATTCTACAGAGGGGATAGAAAGTAACACCTTTAAAATAATTTTGTTTCTTCATTCCAATCCAGTTAATTTACACTAAACAAACGTAAACAAAAAGAGAATTAACTTCTATTTTAATAGATAAAATGTGTGTCACAGCTCAACTTGAGATCCAGTTTGTGCAACACATAACGGGCAGCATTTTTTGCTAAATCTTGTAACTTCATTATATTGACCATTTTAGATTTCATAGGCAGTCTAATGTCGATTCGACATTATTCTGGCAACTCCTGCGACATGGCTGGTACCAAAACTGTATCGGCTACTGCCGTTCCTTTGGATCTACCGGCTGTGTGGAGAGGGGGAACATGCTGCATGGGCAACAGCTTGATCTCCATATAACTGTGCCCAAGCTCGCGCCATGGAGAGGACACTCCAGCTTCACCCTATAGGTGTCGGCAAAACACGGGAAGTAGCAGTTACCGGTTATAAGCATTTTGCCCAATTGGAAAGCCAACAGGAGCTTCAGAGCTTGATGAATCGCTTCACTAAAGCATGCAAGGACTTTGGCCTCACAATAAGTCTAAAGAAAACGAATGTGCTGAGTCAGGATGTGGGTGCTGCACCAGTTATCACTATCAATAACTATGAATTGGCAGTGGTGCACCACTTCACATACCTAGGGTCTACCATCAATGACAAACTCTCACTGGATACAGAAATCGACAGCCGCATTGGCAAAGCTGCAGCTACCTTTGCCCGCCTCACATCGCGTGTTTGGGGAAACTCTAAACTCACAATGAAGACCAAAGCTGCGGTATATAATGCCTGCGTCACCAGCACACTCCTATATGGCAGCGAGACCTGGACGACCTATGCTAAGCAAGAAAGAAGGCTCAATACCTTTCATTTGCGGTGTCTACGCCGCATCCTCGGCATCTCGTGGAAAGATAAAGTGACAAATGTCGAGGTGTTGTCACGTGCTGGCCTTCAAAGTATGTATACGCTTATTAGACAGCGCAGACTTCGCTGGCTTGGCCATGTTCGCCGCATGGAAGATGGTCGCATCCCAAAAGATATCTTCTACGGACAATTAGCAGATGGCAAGAGAACAGTTGGGCGACCACAGCTGAGGTTCAAAGATGTGTGCAAGAGAGATATGAGGGCACTGGACATGGATCCAGCAACATGGGAGGATGAAGCTGCCGATCGCACTAAGTGGCGATGCTATTTACGGCGCCACCTCAGATTGGGCGAAGAGAGGCTCACACAAGAAGCAGAGGTGAGGAGAAAACGGCGAAAGGAGCACCAGGAAAATAAGCAGCTGAGGGCTGTCACCTCAGGGGCGCATTCCCATAGTCAGTTATGACTGAAGGGGCTATTATTATTATTTAGATTTCATTTGTTTTTTTTTTAAATAACAATAAAATATAAATGTCAATAGTCAAATGACAGCTATTGGTCATGTTTTGACATTTGTTTTGTTTTAAATACCAATAAAATATAAATGTCAATAGTCAAATGAGAGCTATTGCTCATGTTTTGACATTGTTTTTTTTTAAATACCAATAAAATATAAATGTCAATAGTCAAATGACAGTTATTGCTCATGTTCTGACATTTGTTTTGCTTTACGAGCATTAATGTGGACTTTTTGCACCTGGATCCCCCTTGTAGAATCCACCGCAAAAGAACGCCTTGTGCTCTTGCAGGATTGGTTTCTGTAGAAATGTTTTTTACATGATAACGAAGGCAGCACTATTCATTCATTCCTTCATTCGTTTATTCATTCATTCGTTTATTCATTCATTCCTTTATTCATTCATTCGTTTATTCATTCATTCCTTTATTCGTTTATTCATTCATTCGTTTATTCATTCATTCCTTCATTCGTTTATTCATTCATTCGTTTATTCATTCATTCGTTTATTCATTCATTCCTTCATTCGTTTATTCATTCATTCCTTTATACGTTTATTCATTCATTCCTTTATTCATTCATTCCTTCATTCGTTTATTTATTCATACCTTTATACGTTTATTCATTCATTCCTTTATACGTTTATTCATTCATTCCTTTATACGTTTATTCATTCATTCCTTTATTCGTTTATTCATTCATTCCTTTATACGTTTATTCATTCATTCCTTTATTCGTTTATTCATTCATTCCTTTATTCGTTTATTCATTCATTCGTTTATTCATTCATTCGTTTATTCATTCATTCCTTTATACGTTTATTCATTCATTCCTTTATTCATTCATTCCTTTATACGTTTATTCATTCATTCCTTTATACGTTTATTCATTCATTCCTTTATACGTTTATTCATTCATTCCTTTATACGTTTATTCATTCATTCCTTTATTCGTTTATTCATTCATTCCTTTATTCGTTTATTTATTCATTTCAAGAAAAATTATGTCGATATTCCGTGCCACACTAGATGATCAGCCCCGCACACAACTTTAAATCAGGTACTTCGTTTTACCTGTCAAAGCTAACAGTGGCTGTATTCTTTTACTGTTGCCCCAGACACCACTAGAAACCATAAGTGGTACGAAACATTTACAGGTAAGAATAGACAGTTGAAGCTTTTGTTTGACGTTTGCAGGGTAAAAAGGTATAAGAAAAGTACAAACAAGGAAGATACATACATCATGGGAAAAATACATTGAAGGAGCTGTTAAAATTTTAGATTTACGATTAAACAATTTTAGATGTACAATTAAACATGATGATATCTCTAAAATTTATCAAATTTGTTTTTAATCAAATCTAAGAAATATAAATTTTATCCAAAGTCCAACACAGAATTAAGTCGCAGTTTGGTTTGGTTTGGTTTATAAGGACTGTCTTCGTGGCACACTGACAACTACATCAGTGCTCCGATCTCCTCCCTTAGATCACACGAGGAGGATCTCGGCCCAGTGCACGATCTCCGTAGCACCGGCGATAATCCCAATGTGTGTAAATAGGAATCACACATTCTATAAAATTTTTTATCGTGGGTAGGTTTTCCAATTTTTAAATTTTGCCAGGTCCGCGGCCTTATGGCCTACTCTTTACGATTTCCAACTGCCGTTAGATTTTTAACGTGCACAACTTGCACACGGAACTTACTATTTTTTCGCCCTTATCCGAGCAGGCTAGGCATCCGATCTCACTACCCCGGAGACTAGGGGGAGTATGACATCATTAGGACCACTGGTTCTGAAAAAAATGTCATAAATTATATTCCCTCAACTGGGAATCGAACCCAATACCTCTAGACTTCGAGGTGGACGCAATACCCCTTAGCCACTCCGACCCCAGTGACTCGCAGGGGGCTACTGTAATTTTAGATTAACTATATCTTAAAACGGAAAGGAGTGAGTTTGTTGTGCTTAAGTATGCTTCACTTTTAAGTAGTACCAAAAAAACTATTAAAATAGAAAAAGAAAACAAACAAAAAAACGAACAAACAAGAAGCGAAAAATAGCTTAGTAAACCTTAATGTGGACACAACCGACCAGACTCAATCAACAATGGGTGTTGTTAGGCAATCCGCACGAATACCACTCCAATAATAGTCCAACCTCCCCAGTTCAATAACTTTTGTTCAATCAAATAAGTAGACCTTTACAAATATGTCACTTTCGCGAATCAAGACATTTGTTTTTCACATTGAAAGAAATAGCGCATCTTATATTGATCATTATAAAAGATGACTGAGTGTGGGTGTAGAGCAATGCGTACTATTACGATGGTTTGGCCATGTCAGTAGAATAAGAGAAGATTGGCTACCACGACAAATACAGAAAACCAAGAGCCATCCAGACCTCCAGGACGACCCAGAGTTCGCTGGGAGGACAACATTATACAATCTCTAAAAGACCGAGGACTAGATTGGAGCCAGGCCAGGAAGACAGCGGGTAGGATAGTATGGCGCTCTTTCTGGCGAACCTCTACACCCAGGGTAAAAGAGGAACGATTAAGTAAGTAGTGAGTAAGCATTGCATACTAAAATTATTACTGCATGAGGAAAGAATAGCGGACAGGCTTGGGAAGAATTCCTTAAAAGAATGGAAAGTCGAAAACTAACAGACAAGTTTTTAAAAACAAATATTACCCGAAGAAATGCGGCTCTTTGTGTACGTCATTAAAAGATAAATAAAAGAATCCAGTTTAAGGATTCCCATGTAATATTATTATCTAGTTTTCTCAACGTCTGTCCTATCTACAGACAGTCTTATTCTCAGTTGTATTTGTCTAGTTCGTGTCCTGACTTGTATTTGTCTGATTCGTGTCCTACTTGTGTTTGTCTGGTTCTTGTCCTACTTGTATTAGTCTGGTTCTTGTCCTACTTGTGTTTGTCTGGTTCTTGTCCTACTTGTGTTTGTCTGGTTCTTGTCCTACTTTGTTTGTCTGGTTCTTATCCTACTTGTATTTGCATGGTTCTTGTCCTACTTGTGTTTGTCTGGTTCTTGTCCTACTTGTGTTTGTCTGGTCATAATTGTATTTGTCTGGTGTTTGTCCTACTTGTATTTGTCTGGTTCTTGTCCTACTTGTATTTGTCTGGTTCTTGTCATACTTGTATTTGTCTGGTTCTTGTCCTAATTGTGTTTGTCTGGTTCTTGTCCTACTTGTGTTTGTCTGGTTCTTGTCCTACTTTGTTTGTCTGGTTCTTATCCTACTTGTATTTGCATGGTTCTTGTCCTACTTGTGTTTGTCTGGTTCTTGTCCTACTTGTGTTTGTCTGGTCATAATTGTATTTGTCTGGTGTTTGTCCTACTTGTATTTGTCTGGTTCTTGTCCTACTTGTATTTGTCTGGTTCTTGTCATACTTGTATTTGTCTGGTTCTTGTCCTAATTGTGTTTGTCTGGTTCTTGTCCTACTTGTGTTTGTCTGGTTCTTGTCCTACTTGTGTTTGTCTGGTTCTTATCCTACTTGTATTTGCATGGTTCTTGTCCTACTTGTGTTTGTCTGGTTCTTGTCCTACTTGTGTTTGTCTGGTCATAATTGTATTTGTCTGGTGTTTGTCCTACTTGTATTTGTCTGGTTCTTGTCCTACTTGTATTTGTCTGGTTCTTGTCATACTTGTATTTGTCTGGTTCTTGTCATACGTGTATTTGCCTGGTTCTTGTCCTACTTGTATTTATCTGATTCTTGTCCTACTTGTATTTGTCTAGTTCTTGTCCCACTTGTGTTTGTCTGGTTCTTGTCATACTTGTATTTGTCTGGTTCTTGTCATACTTGTATTTGCCTGGTTCTTGTCCTACATGTATTTGTCTGATTCTTGTCCTACTTGTATTTGTCTTGTTTTTGTCCCACTTGTGACTGTCTGGTTTTTGTCATACTTGTATTTGTCTGCTTCTTGTCCTACTTGTATTTGTCTGGTTCTTGTCATGCTTGTATTTGTCTCGTTCTTGTCCCACTTGTTTTTCTCTGGTTCTTGTCCTCCTTGTATTTGTCTGGTTCTTGTCCTACTTGTATTTGTCTGGTTCTTGTCCTACTTGTATTTGTCTGGTTCTTGTCATACTTGTATTTATCTGATTCTTGTCCTACTTGTATTTGTCTAGTTCTTGTCCCACTTCTGTTTGTCTGGTTCTTGTCATACTTGTATTTGCCTGGTTCTTGTCCTACTTGTATTTGTCTGATTCTTGTCCTACTTGTATTTGTCTAGTTCTTGTCATACTTGTGTTTGTCTGGTTCTTGTCATACTTGTGTTTGTCTGGTTCTTGTCCTACTTGTATTAGTCTGGTTCTATCCTACTTGTATATGCATGGTTTATGTCCTACTTGTGTTTGTCTGGTTCTTGTCCTATTTGTGTTTGTCTGGTTCTTGTCATAATTGTATTTGTCTGATGTTTGTCCTACTTGTATTTGTCTGGTTCTTGTCCTACTTGTATTTGTCTGGTTCTTGTCCTACTTATGTTTGTCTGATTCTTGTCCTACTTGTATTTGTCTAGTTCTTGTCCCACTTGTGTTTGTCTGGTTCTTGTCATACTTGTGTTTGGCTGGTTCTTGTCCTACTTGTATTAGTCTGGTTTTTATCCTACTTGTATTTGCATGGTTTTTGTCCTACTTGTGTTTGTCTGGTTCTTGTCCTACTTGTGTTTGTCTGGTTCTTGTCATAATTGTATTTGTCTGGTGTTTGTCCTACTTGTATTTGTCTGGTTCTTGTCCTACTTATGTTTGTCTGGTTCTTGTCCTACTTGTGTTTGTCTGGTTCTGGTCATACTTGTATCTGTCTGATTCTTGTCCTACTTGTATTTGTCTAGTTCTTGTCCCACTTGTGTTTGTCTGGTTCTCGTCATACTTGTATTTGCCTGGTTCTTGTCCTACTTTTATTTATCTGATTCTTGTCCTACTTGTATTTGTCTAGTTCTTGTCATACTTGTGTTTGTCTGGTTCTTGTCATACTTGTGTTTGTCTGGTTCTTGTCCTACTTGTATTAGTCTGGTTCTTATCCTACTTGTATATGCATGGTTCATGTCCTACTTGTGTTTGTCTGGTTCTTGTCCTATTTGTGTTTGTCTGGTTCTTGTCCCACTTGTGTTTGTCTGGTTCTTGTCCTACTTGTATTTGTCTGGTTCTTGTCCTACTTGTATTTGTCTGGTTCTTGTCATAATTGTATTTGTCTGGTTCTTGTAATACTTGTATTTGTTCCATTCTTGTCCTACTTGTATTTGTCTGGTTCTTGTCCTACTTGTGTTTTTCTGGTTCTTGTCCTCTTTGTATTTGTCTGGTTCTTGTCATACTTGTATTTATTCCATTTTTGTCATACCTGTATTTGTCTGGTTCGTGTCATACTTGTATTTGTCTGGTTCTTGTCATACTTGTATTTGTCTGGTTCTTGTCCTACTTGTATTTGTCTAGTTATTGTCATACTTGTATTTGTCTGGTTCTTGTCGTACTTGTATTTGTTCCATTCATGTCATACTTGTAATTGTCTGGTTCTTGGCATACTGGTGTTTGTCTGGTTCTTGTCCTTCTTGTATTTGTCTGGTTCTTGTCTTACTTGTATTTGTTCCATTCTTGTCATACTTGTAAATGTCTGGTTCTTGTCATACTTGTGTTTGGCTGGTTCTTGTCCTACTTGTATTTGTCTCGTTCTTGTCCCACTTGTATTTGTCTCGTTCTTGTCCCACTTGTATTTGTCTGGTTCTTTTCATCTGTTCTACTTTCGTGATCTTCGCATACTATTTCAACCTTTCTGTTGGACGCAAACACCCAACTATAAGTGTAATCTTCTGATTTGTCATTTTTGTTGTACCTTTTTCAGAACCGTGCAGCAGAAAAATGCTTGACATTTGAGTTAAAGATGATTAATTCTTAATTTAATGTTGGATTTGATCTAGTTTGAGTGTTGTATATTCCCAGTACAGTGAAAGTTCGTCAGGTCGTTTCATTTCTTGCTTTTGATAGAAATTATCCGTTCTTCCAGCTGTGTCAATATCGCTACTAATATGTTTGTATGAGTGTACATCTTGAAGTGATGTTCTTTAATTGCAACGTGGCTATCATTGGCCGATATTGCCTCCCTGCTAGATTATATAGTATAGGTATTGCACTTTCTTGCTCTCTCCAAATTTTGCTTTACCTGTCTTTGTTCTGAAGGTGATAGGACTTTCAAACAACAACGGGAACACAACAGCTTCTGATATTTAGCTATTGAATTACAGACAGCAGCGTTACAGATGTAGACGCGTCTTAAATAATAGAATTCTAACTCCCCTGCACTGAACCAGACCTTGTTTGCTCTCAGCTCACCTTAAGATTGTTAATACATTTGTATGGCCTTGTTTCCCCCAGCTTACCTGAAGATTATTAATATATTTTT
Organism: Oreohelix idahoensis; assembly: GCA_024509875.1. Taxonomy (NCBI): domain Eukaryota; kingdom Metazoa; phylum Mollusca; class Gastropoda; order Stylommatophora; family Oreohelicidae; genus Oreohelix; species Oreohelix idahoensis. The sequence goes on from JAMPIV010003705.1 coordinate 711,971, forward strand.
ATTACCCCCTTTTGTACCACAAGGTATAACACAGCGACCATCTGTGTAACCATCAACAGGTGGGCAAAATATTTCTTATACTACGCGAATACTCACCTAAATATTTAACTCATGATTCTAAATAATATTGTAGCTTGTATGTACTCTACGACTGTGCTTAACTTAATTAATTTTAAGGTCAGGATAACTACACTTGCCGAACGTGAAGTACTGTACTAACTCTGTAATATTAAATGAGATATTCCGGTTAGGAAATTTTCCAAGATTTTCCCTAAATCTCCAGCTTTAAAACCTATAATTGGTAGGTTAATCTTGTACCCAGTTTTTACGGGTAATTAATTCTGGACTAGAAGTTTTTTATTTTTAAATCGGGGAAACCTTTTTAACGGGTATCTTCTTAATCGGAGTTCCAGTACTGGAAAAATCGGAGGAGACAGCTTAAAAATCTGAACACGAATAATGTCATATGGTTTATCGTTCCTAACATAGGTAAAGTAACCCCTCTGGAGCTGGATAAATGGTTTTAAAAGTTCCATTTTTTTCATTTATTCTTTAAATTGTTTTTCTCGTGGTTGGGAAACATGGCAATCTTCTATTAGATACATATTACTTCGGATCTCATTCGCTCGCAATTATCGATAACGGGAAAGGTAGTTTCATTGCAGATGCTGTCGTAGCGTGGTGAAGTGTTAGAGACTTCACTTATGCTAGGTCTCAGCTTTATGAGGTGGGGTGACTTGTTCTCTTACTCGCTGCCGTTGCCTTCCCTAACTCAAGTCAGGTACCCATTTCTATAGCTTCTTGAACAAATTGTTGGTGCAGTCTTTAATTTTTTTAAAGTTTATTATTGAAAACATAGTTCGTCAAAATCGATAATTCCGACAAGCTTTATGAAGTGGGGTGACCTGTTCGCTTCCTTACTGCCTGTTCCTTCCATAATTCAAGACCAATGTCAGGTACTCAATTTTTCAGCTTCTTGGACAAAGTTTTACTGCACTGCATAGTTGTTAAAGTTGAGTATTGATTGCTGCTAATATAGTTCGAGAAAATCGATAATTCATGCATGACCAGGTAATCGAGAATGCTATATCTCAGTAATAAACAATTACCTGTGTATACTGTACAATAGACAGTGCTTGATTGCGCCGGAAAGAACCGGAAAGCCGTTCCTGGTAATATTGAATCGATTTATTATTTTATTTTAATGCAGAGAAATCATTCATGTTGTCAAGGTTACAGCTAACTAACATTCTTTAGACCTAAAGGTCGTTTATATTTGGACATGCGCCCTAATATAACCGACTAGGTTGAACGGGACGCGCCTCGCCAAAACGAGGCAAAATTGTATTTTAAAAAAAAAAAAATGTTGTCACTGGCAGAATAAGATTTCTTAGATCTTGATAATTTTAATGTGTTTGCGGTGCTATTTTGGAATGTGCTGTTCCATCGCTGTACTTCCTAGAAATAGTTCCAGATATTGTTTATAAATGTGTTCACTGGATTGCTAAATTTTTTTTAAATGTTTGCTAATAAAACAAACCAATAAATAAATATCATGTGAAAATGAATACAGCAAATCTGAATGAAATCAATCAGAAGATCAACAACATGCAGAAAGAAAGAAAAATATAGATTGCTGGAACACAATATAAAAAAGTTAGGTAAACAAAAAAACAGGTGTAAGTGTCGTGTCCTATGATAAAGGACAACATAGCAAGATCTTCGTCTGGTCTCTAATGTATGACAACATGACAGAAACGAAAGTGAGATCATATTGTAATGCGTATGGCTACTGACACAAAAGGACAACCCCCCCCCCCCCCCCCCCCCAAAAAAAAAAAAAAAAAAAAAGATAATCGTTAGATGTAATCATGTTGGAGTAATTCTAGTTAGGGAAACAAGAATCTATCAAATGTAAATGCCCAGTTTCATCTTCCTGTGAAATAAAATCACATAAAAGCCTTTGTTGAGTACATTAACAACAGTGGTGTACCCAGTTGCCGTTTTAGGTTGTGCGAGGCCCTAAGCAAGCGTAAACATGCGATGCCCCTTTTAAATAAATTTTAGTTGTATCGACAAGCATATATTTGTGCGCGAGGGCCCTAAAAGGGTGAGGTCCTTGGCAGCATCCTTAATTGCTTATGTTTAAAAACGCCAATGCATGTATGGAAGAATGAAATACCACTAATTAAATTATTGATAACATCTCCATATCAACATCTGATTTTGAGAGAACATTATTATCGATGAAAGCAATTGGGACGGACAGATGAAACTGTGGAACAAAGCAGAAGAACTTATTTAATTAAGTATTTCTTAAAGAATTCGACACAATTCCCTCATTGAAGTAGTGGCTACGGACAGGAAGAAGATCAGTCAACAAGATTGTATGCAGCATGCGAGAGATCGTTGCAAACAGGAAACATTGTCGTCTGACCAGGGCACGGCGACCCCCTGAAATATTTGTTCCCATTTAAAACACTGGCAACAGATCGATACATACAACAGTCTTATTATGGTTTTGACAGAATATGATTATAACAAACAGACTCAGTGAAGACCGTGTGACTTACTTGCAAAAATGTGGTCTATTGACAATCACAAGACCTACTCTGAAGTTGTTTAAATGAAGGTGTTTACTGAAGCATTTACTTTGTAGTCTTTTTTATTGATTATATTTTGTCCAAGTTAACGTTTCTTAGTTGTAATACATATTTTAGTCATTGATTCTCAACCACATAGTTCTTATCTGCCTTTCATTTGTCTTCTTGAAAGCCGTTACTTCTGTTTTTGTGTTCTCCGCTGTCCTGACAATCGTAAGGAGCTACTTTGATGTTTTTTAGGGTGATTTTTGTGAAACGCTGTAGCTGTAAATTATAATACGCTGTTTTCCTGATTTTCGTTTATTTGAAAACCTAAACTGGTTTGTGCATTTTCTAAGTGACGTAATGTGTGTTTTCCTCAACTGTCGTTTTTGTATGTTACTGATACAGCGGCGCTTGGGTTCTCGCCCTTCGGTCCAATGCCATGTAGTGAAATCTGCATGTCTTCGCAAGTTGTTTTGTCGTTTTTGTAAGAGTAGTAGATTTTTGCACTTCGATTTAGGATTGTAAGTAAGTATCTGCCAAGGTTGATTGTTTTCTGTTTGTCTTCTAACTATTTATGTTTTCAGATTGAACAGAAGAAATACCGTATGCATATTGACAACAGAGCAATGGCAAAATCGTTGTTTTTACTTGAATCAAAGTTGGACACTATTTGTTGCAATCTCTGATTTACTTGCCAACGTATCAAAGACATTGCACGGAAAAACTTCAAGAGCAGTACTGATATGAAACACCAGGAATCGAAGCTGAACATTCCATTTACATAATGGTCTATGGCATTTAACTCAAAATTCATGATAACGGTTAACATCCCGCAGTATCCTGTCGAGCGTAGGTTTTGAACAAGTCAAAGACAAGCCTTCCTATCCTATGACATCCACTATAGTTTTTTAAGCGCCTGTCGGCTTTCTCTCGGCTGCGCCATTAACACCCTAACAGGGAATCTATTTCCGTCTTGGATGGCTGAGTTGCATTATCTCAGTTACTTATTTTGGATGACTTGTTCATGTTGCGGAAATGGTTAGGTCTTGATAGTTTTTAAAGTACAAGGCAGTCTACCTCATGCCCAACCCACCTTATGCTCCATCTACGACCAGCTTGGTAGGGCACAGTACTTTTAGTCTTTGCTCGCTTCCCTTTTCAGGCCCCGGCAGCACATATTTGTTCACATTAATTTTGTGTGTGTAATTTGTAAATCTTTAGGTTTATGTTTTCGTCGTCTGAGATATCTTCATCTTGTTTCAACACCATTTATCATTAGTTCATACTTTCTAGCCCCAAAAGCGTTAACAGCAATCGATATTGTTTTTCCCTAAAATTATTGTAATTTATTTAAATCAGTGACTAAGGAACTGACTGCCCCTAAAATAAGCTCTCATTTGTTGTAACTAAGAAAGCGTGGAGTACTCCAAGACCGATCTTCTATGCGAACCCTTAACTACAGAAGCGCAAAATTAGTTCTTTGGAGATCCAATAACTTTTGGCCGCCAAACAAATCGATTCGCTCGTGGGTGAGAATACAGTTATACCCGATTGTATGCTGTGTAGAGATACCAGACTGGCTCGGCGGTAGAGCACTGTACTTGCGTCACAGTTAGAAAATAGTGACTCAGAAGACGCTTTGTGTGGGTAAAAATAAACTCTCAAATAATTCGTTCACAGTCAAGGAGATAATGCCAAATTTCGTCTTCGTACACTTTCAGACGTCGGCTTGAATAAGTTTAAAGAAAGCGGCGATCAGCCCGAGATTGTTGGTATCTAAATAGACTTTGTCAAGGAGGCTCAAATTCAGCAGACTAGCTCATGACAGATATATTTGTTACATAATTTATATTCTTTTCAGGATTTATGCCTAAACTGACATTGTCATTTGGACCTGTATGTTTTCTAATGTCTCTTTCATATTGTTCATTCCCCGATGACTCTTCTGCTATCCGTCTTTTCAGGAAGAGAATCAGCTATAACTCGTTGCTAGGCTGGTTGGTGTGGTTATTAATATACGTGTTTGCTTTCTTTCAACTACTTTGCACAATATCACTTTCAGGTGCTTTCATTACGGTTCGAGATGGCCCTTGTGGGATTTTATTAGAACTGTCTGGTTAGCCGCTCATTTCCTTTACTTTTCTGATGTACACATGACTGAGTTCCAATCAGTGGCACAGGGTTCCAGTTATGGTAGATTAAGACTACTACCTGGAGTTCTAGGATCCACATAAAAACTGATTGCTCGGAAAGATAACTTTGCACTCCTTGACTGAAGTAACGATTAAACAGCATTTTCTGAACCCATATTGCTTGAATATTTGAGTTATAGATGCTTAAAGCATTCGTGTGTTACCTGGGCCCCAAGAGGAGCAAAGAATAGTAACACTGTTCCCTACCCTGCATGTCGTAATAGCGACTAAGAAGAGTTTGGCATAGGGCTGGTTACCTCATCCAGTAAAAAATGTTAAACCACAAAAACTTCATTAAACAATTTAACTGGAGACAGACATGATGGAATGAAGGAGACATGGAAAGACCTTAAGCTGATTGCAGATGACAGGAAAACTTGGCATAAGTTTGCTAAATGTCACATATGGCTGGCAGTCTCATCAAGTCAAAAAACGTGATAGAGAAACCATTACTGCAGGAGCACATGCTTGCTTTGGTGCACGCTTCCTGTAAGGGAACCATCTGTGGGAGTAGCCCCATGCTCCGTGTGGTGCAAAAAGTGAAATAATGATGTTGAAGCTGATTTTACCCGCGTGACAGAAACACGGCATAGTAAACTTCGAATAAACAGATACACTTAGTTTAATATACTTTAAGATCTCATAATTTCTGAGTTTTTTATATTACACCTGCGCTTCAATATGTATCCACATTATGTCAGAAAAAAAGCCGCGTGAAGGCAGGTAAACTAATGAAAACAATAATTATTTTTTACATTAATCTCTTTCAAAGATCAATATCCACAAACATTTAAACGTTCAAATAGTGATTTAAAACAGACATAAATCACTTCCCATATAACCATCATCACTTTCATCATCATCAACTTCATCTTTGTCTTGTATATTATTTTTTTAATAGAGCATAGGTCTAACAACAAAAACGTTAGACATTCATAAATAGGTGCTTACGTGGAACAGAAGGATTAAAATGGTATGACAAGGTCACCAATGTGGAACTGATGACAAGAACCAGACACGTGCCAGTGGAACAAGAGATGAGAAGAAGACGCTGGAGATGGATAGGACACACACTGATGAAACCTGTTGATAGCATTATAAGGCAGTTCTAGTTCTGGGATCCACATGGAAAGAGAGGCGGAGGTAGGCTAAAAAACACATGGAGTAGAGAACTGGAGACAATTGAAAATGACGAGGAAAACGTGGAAACAACTTGAGCTGATACTACGTGACAGGAGGACATGGCATGTGTTTGTTGTAAGCCTATGCTACTTGTGGAACTAAAGGCTACGAACTGATTGATTGATATGTCTATCGTTGGTTCAATCCACGCATGCTCGTCTTGCACCATCTTGTTCAACCTCTTTCCATATCGTCTTTCTCCTCTTTATGTCTGTCCTTTTTAAATCTGCTGTCTGTCTGTCACACTGAGGATTCCGGAGCAAGGATTGTATTATAATGTGATTAGCTGGCTTCCTTAGTGTTATCATATCAGTCGCCAACATCGTTTCCTTATCTTCTGTTTCAATTATTCTTCTCTAGATATTATTCGCGATTTATTCTGATATAATTATCATTGTCGTCGTCATCATCATCATCATCATCACCATCATTATCATTGTTATTTCCCTTTCGATCAATATGGGGCACGGAGCCACCACTGCAGCTGGCTACTAAAGCATTCATGTTCTCTTACAGCGGTGGATCCAGTAGCAATTTATTTTATACAGTGAGACTGCCACCCCTACTGTCGCGAGAGGGTTATTGAATTTAATAAGATATCCTGGACAAAAGGTGTATCAGCTGATACCAGGATAGTGCCAGATAAGAATCTGGTATTATCAGTAATACCCCTTTCTCTGAAAAGAGTAAAGGGGTATAGACAACAAAGGTAGGGTCAAGCTGTATAAGTTCTCAGAGAAGATGGTAATGTAGTACTCTGAGTCCTTATGTGCTACCTCTCCAGATCCTCCTCTGTTAATATGGTGGTTATTATTGTTATTGACTCTGCTAGGGGTAATTAAATAATTTAATTCACCAACAAAGACTGTAACTTAACTTAAAGAATTTAAGTAAGTCTGATGGTAAATATTTACAACTTAATTTGTACAGTTTCTCTTTTCTGTTTGAAAAGTTTTAAAAGAAATGATATGACAACATTAAATAAATAATAAAATATTCAACAAAGTCTTTCACTGAATGGAAATGTCTATCACTATGGAGAAAGTCTTGCTTGGATGGTTTCTCTCTGATTATTTACTATTTTATATTGTCACAGTTCTGATTGAAGACATACACTGCTTATTTGCATCATACAACTGTTTCTGTTTATTTTTGGTGTACTGGGATATGCTGGACAGTTGTCTTTGTGGGCAACTTATCTGAGTCACTGAAGATGGCTCCCTCTGATATTGGATAGAAATGTGTGATAAAATTCTTCCAAGTGGTACACACGAGATGTCTGGCCCTCTGACAGAGACCGGCACTACATCCGTCGTAACCTCAGTAAGAGATGCCTCTTTTATATTTATCAGGTTTTTACAGGATAAAACCTGAAACGAAGTTAAATGCAATACCTGTATTTTTCTATCAATATCCCTCTATGACACAGATGGGGATGATAGACAGTTTCAGACAGAATGCTAGCAGATAAACAAGATATAATATAGTAGCAACAATCAATTTAGTTCACTGTGATCATAAATTTCTTCTACATTCTTATTTATAAGCCTTTTCCCATGATCCATCTCCCTTCAATAATTTGGTTGTGAATAAAACTACTGAGTAATATATCAAACTATACAGTAATCCAATTACTTTCATCCTTCCTTATGTTCCTGGTATGTGTCTCATTCCATTAAGAAATACTTCTTTAAATACATTTCTAAATCTACAGACACACTTTGGCCATTATTCGCAATTATTTTGAATATTTCCCAAGGCTGGCTTTGCCTCCAGAATTACACACAAGCCTGTAAGTTCACCAGCAACACACTGTAATTTTCTAACACATCTACACACTTCCTATCGTACAGGTGTGTCGTAAAACGAGTGTAACCCACTACTTTGTTAATCACTATGTCGAGATACAGATTTGCTTCAACCAATCAACGAGCAACGTTCACCAGTCTCTGAGACAGAATAAATTAACGGCCATCTTGTTCACGCTATATGGCGGAGGACAACTGAATAAAATTAGGCTGTACAGCACTTGGGACTAAACCGGAGGAAACCAATCATTTTGCTCCGCCAGGAACCAACCAAACGCTTTCCTTAAGCATTCACCTACCTATATAATCGGGGGGATTTTATGCATAATCACACATCACCGACACGACGCCAGAGATACCGACCGACTCAAGAGGAGAAGCTGTCACCTTGATTTATAGCTTACCTGGAGTGCAATGACCTGCAGCCTGCTTTGCTAAGTCGAGTCAAAATCTGGCCGGTTTGAATCTTAGAGGGTAAATATATTTACGATAACCTTTAAGAAAATAGGCTTTCAGCAGGTCTATAATGTTGGTATTTGTTGTGTGTCATTTATACTACCTATCAGGTTACTGATTGTATCTTGGGGGAATTAAGTATAATGATTGTATTTCCTATTATGATTGAATAGACGAAGACTAATAGGACTCATACCTCAATCTATTGTCTCCTATAACTCAATCTATTGTCTCACATGACTTCAGTCTATTATCTCATATAAGACCAACTGCCATATAACCCAAACAGTCCTTGTTAGGACTCAATCTATTGTCTCCTATAACTTCAATCTATTATCTCAGACCAACTGCAATATAACCAAAACAGTCCTTGTTAGGACTCAATCTATTGTCTCGTCTAACTCCAAAGTATTGTCCCATATAACTCCAACCTGATATATCACCAAACAGTCCTCGTCGCATATACTCCTATCATAAGAACATAACGTTATTGTTAGGATATATTATAGCACTTGTCAGAGAGGGCCTGGTATATTATAGGGGGAAGGAAATGGTTGTATCACACCTAGGTGTACATATTATTGGATGTATTCATGTATTGCGTACATATTATTGGATGTATTCATGTATTGCGTACATATTATTGGATGTATTCATGTATTGAATTTATATCATTGAATGTATTCATGCATTGAATTTATATTATTGAATGTATCCATGTATTAGTTTATCAGAAAGAATGTTTGCAAGTAGACACCTGTCTTGTCTCGCTATTGCTAAATCATACTGAGCCATGTTGTCATTCATCCTACATGCAGACACTGAGACACGCTCATATCATATACAATAGAAATAGGTGGGCTTGAGGACAGAAATTAGCCCCTATTTTTGCTTGTTACAGGTTTTATACGTGTCATAAAAACTGAGATCGTGGGTCGTCAATCCAGCTGCCTGGAACTCCGCTGGAGCATAGAGGTTGTCAAGACTCTACATCTTTAGTCCCCCTCAGTCTTGGGTGGGCTAACGAAACGATCAACAGCTGGTGTTTTGTGTCAACCAAACCAAGAAGGACAGCACTTCTAAGAGATGAGTACACATTAGTACCATTTCTGTCGGCATTGTGAGCATAGAAACTGTCAGTGATGAGAAAGTGAATTAGCATAGCAAGAGACAAAAATAACAGCATAGCTGATAAGTGTTATATCCTTAATTAACAGCACAGCTGATATAATTTTTTGTTCCTATAATTGGAAAACTTGTTATAATATATTTACATATCTATATAAATATAAATATTTGTAAATCATATGTAAACTTACAAATTCATTTCATTCCATTTTCAACATTCACCCTTCAGCACAAGAGTAGATAGTGTATATACTAAATAAATAATAAGGAAATTGTATTTGAACGACTTGTCAATTTTATCATTGTTAAATAAAATCTGTTTCCTTGTTTTTTTTTAATATCACAGTTAGTTACACAGCGGAGGTGGCACTTTATGTCGGTCTCCTCTCTACTATTGTTTCGAGATCAGATCATTCACAGCCGTAACTAATTTGTGATACCAGTAGTCCTCTCAGACACTGGGACTTCACCATTTTCTGCAGAAATTCTATTTCTGTAATTGTCAGTACTATACTGATCCAAGAGCCAAATAAAACCTCACGCCACAAGGTGGATTAATCACCAGAAATACACATAATTATACATATATATATATATATATATATATATATATATATATATATATATATATATATATATATATATATATATATATATATATATATATATATATATTCGTTCTTACCCTCTTGCATACACACAGACGAGCTGTTAATGGCTGTTTAAGGTCTGCTTCCAAGTACAGAAGGCAAATCGCTTCCACTAACACTTGCTTTCTTTTGCCGCTCGTCGCTTTCAAATATTGTGACTGACCTGATTCTGTTAGACACGCGCTATAAATAGTGTGGCCTCGAGCGTCCGAAGTAGTCCCCAACGAATGTGTTTTGAGGTCAGAAAATATTGGTAAATTGTGCCTATTGTACAAATAAGGAAAACTTAGATTTTATTTATCTACGTTATTCCTGGGGCGATTTTATTCATCTAAAGTTTAAAATACGCCCTATATTATTCTACATATTTCTAGTAAACAACCTTTTTCAGTCCTACCTGCATTTTATTCTATGCGTACATTACACAGTTAAATAATGGACTAACCTGAGGCTTCGATGCATTCAACTAGAGATTTCTCCCGTCCTATATCAGTATTTGTAAAAGTATTAGTACTTACGGGTAGAACAACATCCCTAATATCGTTTTGGTAGCCTCTTCCAGGTGGTACTTCTTTCATAAAGATGTAGTTAATTGTCCTTCGTTACTTGTTTGCACATATTTGGACTTCCATTATATTTATCCAAGGCTGTAGTAAACACGGCATAACGGAGCGTTCTGATTGGTCTGTGTATCTTGCAGTTCTTACAATGTATGGCGCGCGGTGTGGTCAGAGTTACTTAGAATTTGTGTTGTGATACAGAGTCACTTCACGACACCTACGCACAATCTCATATTTAGTCGTCTCTTACAACATAATTCTCATAAGCTGGAATACAATTACTCTGTTATTTGAAAACTGGCAAAAAACGGCCTTGGAGGACAATATATGTTTCAACGCTCATCTATTTGCTTGGTACTTGACACTTTTTGTTCTTTCAAAACATCGGTATACACATTACAGACAGCCATTAGTGTCCGCGAAGGTAGAACGCCTGTTTCTTTCTTCTTTTTCTTTTTCTGTGATCCTTAGCGATCGACCGTCAAAGCAGTCAGTGGACATCACGCCTAGTGGCGTCTTGTAGGGCAACAACAAATTGATTCCACTTTGCTCGGTCGGTGGCCATCCTTCGTAGAGTGCCCCAACTCTGGTTCATTCTTTGCATCTCAGCCTCCACAGTCCTCCGCCAAGTTGTTTTTGGTCGGCCTCTCTTTCGTTCTCCTTCAGGGGTCCAAAGCATAGCTGTTCTTGTGATGGCATCGGGGTCTCTTCTGAGGACATGGCCAACCCAGCTGCAGCGTCTTCCAGCTATGATGGTGTGCATGTCCTTTTGCTTGCTTCGAGCAAGCAGATCTTGGTTAGTGATGGTATTCGGCCAAAAGATTCGGTGAATTTTTCTTAGGCAAGTTGTGTGAAAAAGGACAATTTTTACAGAACGCCTGTTTAGGCACAATAAATTCCACAACATATCGCAGCTAAAATAGGTAGACTAACTTTCTGTTGAACGCTTTCTTTATTTGTTTATCTAACTCAAAACTGACTGTACACTCTTGTTTCAAGATTGCTATTATAGAGACATAATTTTCAACCGTAAATATATGTATTGTCACTGATTATGTGTAATCTTCTGTAATACAGAAACAACGACGCTCAAAATAAAAACTGAAAGAATTAATCGAAAAATTGTCACACATTTTTAACTCCTCTCCACCTGCAGGATATAACATAAATTATATGTTACAGAAACTGGTACAATGTGACGAATACAAATTTTGACTAGAAGAAATGGGCGAATGAATAATTGCACTGAGGGCTGTCGTAAGGATAACGTATTTCCTGAAGATCATAACAGAGTAAAGAATGACACGATGAGAGAGAGAGAGAGAGAGAAAGAGAGAGAGAGAGAGAGAGAGAGAAAACGAGCGAGAGAAAGAAAAAGAGAGATCGAGCGAGAGAGAGAGAGAGAGAGTGTGTGTGTGTGTGTGTGAGGGACGATTAGAGATAGGCGTAACAATAAACTGAATGGAAAATTGTTGGCTTTTGAAAACCAGTGCATCCCATGATAGAAATCTAACTGAATGAAAGAGTTAACAGCATATAAAGTGGATTTTATAAAATATAAAAAGCAAGCTCTGAGGGGGACAAAGAAAGAACAGAATTCAGCCAAGACAGTTTCAACAGGGAGGGGGTTGGAAGGAGCCGCAGAAGATTTTGTTCAGATAATCAATACTAGACATGTATCGACAGAGTCGGTGCGCACAGAAATAGGTCTCTAATGTAAGCAAAGAACTTAGCTCAAGACAGCCTTAGTGAGTCCAGCGATTTAATGCTGAATTTAAAGGTGAATCTCCGCAGGCGTGAGTGTAGAGAGTAAACAAGAAAGATTTATATAATCTCAGCAATCATTTTCTTTTTCTTTTTCCTTCTTCCTCGTTCGTCCTGAAAAGGACGTTGGTTGCGTTGTGTCTGTTTACACCGGAGCTGCGATATCTGCGCCTTTCGGCCGACACATCCGACTTCAGCACGGCATTTTTTGGGACCGGGTTTGCCTTCCCTCTTCGATCCCTACTCTCTCAGCCAGACTGCAGTGATGCAGCCTGTTTCCAGGACCACCACGTGGAGGTGGAGTAGGGTCTCGGTCAGCTCTGGTTCGCTGACCCTGACGCAAGCAGTCAAGCTATGGGTCGCTGACTGCATTCTCTATTGCTGCATCTTTGGGTCCCATTTTTTCTTTTATCCGAGGTCTGTACTCTTAGCAATCATGCTTTCGTTTATTCGAACTATGAACTTTTAGTAATCATATTTTCATTTATTCAAGCTATGTACTCTTATCAATCATGCTTCGTTTATTCGAACTATGTACTTTTAGTAATCATATTTTCATTTATCCGAGCTATGTACTCTTATCAATCATATTTTATCTACCTGATTATGTACTCTTAACGATCACACTTTTATCTATCCGAGCTATGTACTCTTAACGATCACACTTTTATCTATCCGAGCTATGTACTCTTAACGATCATACTTTGATCAATTCGAGCTATGTACTCTTAACGATCACGCTTTTATCATCCGAGCTATGTACTCTTAACCATTACACTTTTATCTATCCGAGCTATGTACTCTTAACGATCACACTTTTATCTATCCGAGCTATGTACTCTTAACGATCACACTTTTATCTATCCGAGCTATGTACTCTTAACGATCACACTTTTATCTATCCGAGCTATGTACTCTTAACGATCATACTTTGATTAATTCGAGCTATGTACTCTTAACGATCACGCTTTTATCATCCGAGCTATGTACTCTTAACGATTACACTTTTATCTATCCGAGCTATGTACTCTTAACGATCACACTTTTATCTATCCGAGCTATGTACTCTTAACGATCATGCTTTCATTTATATGTATGTAATATGTGAAATGTGTTATAGATTTTTGCTTTTACTCCATGTGACAGAGTATGTAAATATATTTACATGTATCAACACGTTTTTGCTTCCACCTGTTTCCCACCTCTCTTTGCATTTTAATATCCACGTTTCTTTAACGCAAAAGGCATGCGCTTCGATAGTAGTATACCATGTACAACTTAGGTATTATTCAGGCGGCGGCGTGTGACTTTTATATAGCAAAATACTCGATCGATTTCAGGCGGTGGCGTTTCAGGCGGCGGTGTATGACTTTTTATAGCGATATATTTTAGCGGCGGGGCTTCCTCTGACGATCAGACGTATGACTTTTTATATAGTAATATACGATAATGGTGTTTGGTTATACAATCTATATCAAAAATATAAAAAACCGATATTGACGGAAACTTTAAAACATCCATAATGTTGGGTTACTAAGAGGGTTTTTGAAGTGCCTTTTTTGGGCTGGCGTGGGTGATGATGTAGCTGGCGGGGTGGGTTAGGGTGGATTTTTTGTGTGATGTGGTAGTGTATTGGTGTGTTTGTTTAGACATATATACACACATATATATACATTCATATATACGGAGATGTGGTGACGTTGTCAGGATGCATCTGTGGTGACGGAGGCTTAGGTTACTAAGGGGTTTTTTAAGGGAACGGGTATTGCTTTTTGGCTGGCGGTGATGCCTCATGGGTGTGTGCTGGGGTGTAGCTGGTGGATGTATGTATGACGCAGGAGTGACGTGTTAGATAGAAGTATATAGTTAATGATCTCTTTTAAAAGAATACTTGAGTAAAGAGGAAAATATAAAAATCGATAATGTTGGATTAGGTTACTAAGAGGTTTTTTGAAGTGCCTTTTTTTTGTGTTGGCGTGTGTGCTGATGTATGTTGTTTAGGGGTAGCTGGTGGGGTGGGTTAGGGTGGATTTTTGTGTGAAGTATTGTGTTGATAGTGTATCGATGTGTTTGTTTATACATGTATACAATATATGTATAAAAAATATAAAAAATCGATAATGTTGGGTTACTAAGAGGGTTTTTGAAGTGTCTTTTTTGGGCTGGCGTGGGTGACGATGTAGCTGGTGGGTTAGGGTGGATTTTTGTGTGATGTTGGGTGTGTTTGTTTAGACATATAGACATACATATATACATTCATATATACAGAGATGTGATGATGTTGTCAGGATGCATCTGTGGTGATGGCGACTTAGGTTACTAAGGTTTTTTTTTAAGGGAACGGGTATTGTTTTTTGACTGGCGGTGATGACTCATGGGTGTGTGTTGGGGTGTAGCTGGTGGTTGTATGTATGACGCAGGAGTGAACTGTTAGATAGAAGTATATAGTTAATGATCTCTTTTAAAAGAATACTTGAGTTAAAGAGGAAAATATAAAAATCGATAACGGGGACTTAGGTTACTAATGGATTTTTTAAGGAAGCGGGTATTGTTTTTTTGTGCGAGGGGGAGGATGACGATGTATAGTGGGGTGTGTTGGGGTATGGGTTATTGTGTGCGTGTATTTTAATTGTTGTATATACAATATATATATATATATATATATATATATATATATATTGTATATGGGAGTGAAGTGTTAGAGACCTAGGTCTACCATCGAAAGTGCGACACGGTATTGTTGTGTATTATTTATTTTACATATAGACATATTTTACAACAGTTATACGAACAGTTAGACGATAGACTTAGATAATAAGAAGACGATATATTTAGACTTTTAGACAATAGGAAGACGATAGTTAGACGATATATACATATAATAGGGAGATATATTTAGACAATAGGAAGACGATAGTTAGACGATATATACATATAATAGGGAGATATATTTAGACAATAGGAAGACGCTATATACAGAGACATACAAACATTTTATACAAACAGTTATACAAACAGTTATACAAACAGTTATACGAACTGTTAGACGAACATTTAGACAAACAGTTAGACGATATAGGTAACAAAAAAGCGTTTTAGTTAATATAGTTTTATATTCAATAGTGTTTTTGAAGTAAAAACATACATGGTAATATATAGTATCTTTTTACAAAATGTACAGTATTTTTACAAAATGGACATTGATATTTTATCAAATGAATATACAATTATATGGTGTATTTTTTTAACGTAATACATTTTCACATAGTGATATGTACAATTGAAAAATAATTATATGGTGTATTTTTTAACATTATCAAACATTTTCACATATGAATGTACAATAATACATATTTATATAGGTAGATGTATGTTCAAAATATACAATATCACAGGGGTACAGGCCAGACCTTGAGGGGTGTCGTCACATTGTCGTCATATTGTCGTCACCTCGTAAGAAATATTTTATGTGTAGAGACAGTTTAAATGTTGAGGTGTGATGTGGTATGGTTTTGGAGGTGGAGGAATTGTGTGCTCTGAACCCGATATTTTTCCCACCCTGTGCCTGTTGTGTGTTGAGGACGTCTAGGAATGTGTGTGTTTGTCTACTTTGTTGTGGTGTTTGTTCAAGCGATTGAGTGGTTTTGAATATGATATAGATAGAAGGATGTGGACGGGATTGCTTCAACATAATATTTTGTATTGGGTCTGTTTAATTGTGCGTTTGTGATAATATCGCTGTCGTGTAAGTTTGAGACAAAAGATTTGAAATCTGTAAGATTTTTGACTAAGTGGGGTTGGTCTAACACACAACTATTATTATTTGAGGCATGAAATAAGCGTAATTCGTTTGTTTCTCTGTGTCTCAAAACTACGTGGTGACTGAAGTTAATCTTGAATCTTTTTGTCTGTTGTGTAAAGACAGGATGCAAAAGACTTTCCCATTCAATTCTTTGGTTATTATGGAAAAAAGTGAAAGTCGATAAATATTTGTGGATGTTAGCGTGTGTGTTTTAATGGCGTCCCAGTTATCAGTGTAGATTTGTTTTATATCATCCTGTAGGTCTTGTAAGCTGTCTTCTTCAGCCGTCAAGCGGGGTTTTTTTTATATGGGGTTGGGTATTGGTCATTGGGCGTTTCTTGGTCTGACCTTTTTTTGGTGGGTGAGATGGGGTGGAACTTATTGAATAGGGGGCTCTTGGTAGTGTGGAAGTTGTTGTGGTGGAAGAGGCCGCCATAGCGGCTGAGTCTGACTGGGGATTCGGTGCTGTTGATGGGGCATCTGGTAGTATTGTCTGTGGGTTCGCCGAGTCTGGTGTTACTGTGACACCTGTTGTTGTTGGTGTTGGGGTGGTGTCTGCTGTCGGGTTCTGCGTTGAGGTAGAAAGCTGGGTAGGGATAGCGGTGTGTTGGTGTTTTCTGTGGATGCGTAGATTGTCACGACGAGTAAATTGTTTCCCACAAATGTCACAGCTAAAACCGGGCATTGAGTGCCTGGTCTTGCTGTGTCGTAATAGGTCGGCGCGCCTCGTGAAGGTCTCCCCACATCTGCTACATAACAGCTTGGTTTGTGCCATTGACGTGTCTGTTTGTGCTGAGCTGGACCCATGTTTATTCTCTATGTGACGTTTCAGCGTATCGGGTCTTGTAAATACTATGCCACAGTCAGGACACTCGTGATTGGGGCGGTCGTGTGCTGTGGTCATATGGCGAGTAAGATCATGACCTCGCTTGAAAACAGACTGGCAGCGGAAGCAAGCAGAGCCCCGCTGTTGAGTTGGCTCCATCTGGGAAAAGATGAACAAAAAGACGTTACTTACACATAAAATTAAATACATGTAAGGAGAGAGAGAGAGAGAGAGAGAGAGAGAGAGAGAAAGAGAAAGAGAGAGAGAAAGAGACAAAGAGAGATCGCATAAACAGGTAAATAAAACACAGTCTTATTTTTTTTTATTCTGTTATCAAAGGAAAGAGGTGTTAACATATCAGAATGGTCCCCGCGCAGGCTGTGACAAAGATATTGATTTAAAACCCAGCCCGTTCGCGAGACAGCACCGAGTTGACCTGTCCTTTTTTTTAAAATAACGAAAATATAAGTATTTATTAAAGTGTATGTTAGTTTCAATCATGGTTATGGCAAGGTGACTTAATGTAATATGTTGATTGTATTATCTCTATCTTTTTCCGTGTGTAGTTCAGTATTGTTTTAAAAGCCAAAAAAAAACGCTATTTTCTAAACTATTATGTTGTCTAATTTTCACTGGCTGGTTAGGTAGTTTGTAGTGACTCGGGTCCTTAGTTATTTTTAACGTTATATGTTTGTAGTTACTATGAGAAGTTCTTTATAGAAGCAGCTTGTGAGTACAGAAATACGAATCGAGCGCATGTGTTGTGGAATCAAATCAATTTATCGATCTACCCAAACATCTTTGTGCTACATCCAAGCAAGTATTTGAAATAGACTATTACTCTATACAAGTTTAGAGTGTTGTTATCAGAAAGTATTATAAGTTTTAAGTATCACGGATAATTTTTTCAAAACCCAAATATAATTTGCTTTCGCACGAGTTTAACAATAGACGAGAAACATAGATAAGGTTTAAACTAAGGAATTTTTCTCGTTATACCCACCACATAAAAAATAAGTCGGATAATTCTTAACTTAGCTAAACCATACACACATGTAAGAATTTAACAAACAACTATTATTAAAATACCTATTAGCCTAGACATATTAACTTTGAAACAACCTTTACCAACACTGGCTAGCGAAAAAGCGAATACACAGACATGTCTTTTAAATAGAAAACAGATATTTAATACAACACACGGATAAGGAATAATAAGTTAGTCTCGGAGTTAACATCTTAACAAACACACAGATAAAAACAACAGAGATATTTATTTATATTTAACACCTTAATACAAAAACACGAAGACCGAAAACATAAACGAAAACAAACGAATACAACCAAAACAGATATTTTTTAAAGATATTTACTGTATATAGCCTACTGAAAACAGCTATATAAAAATATTTATTTTTTATGTGTAAAATATATATTTTAACTCCCTATTATTATTTTTATATTATTATAGGAAAAAAACAGACGAATACAAACATATACATATACCGAGTTTACATTTAGAACTTTGTATAGGGTTTTCTTCCAGTCTCTGAGTGTTAAGAAAATACGCCTAGGAAAACACAAACACATACCCAGATATTTTTCCACAGAATACCCTTAAAAAGACACAGACATATATCTCTTAAAGGTCAGAGATATTTAACACAAAATACGAATAAAAACAGAATAACATACGTTTGGTGGTGAGCTGTTGCTTTTTCAGAAGTTTGATATTAGAAGGCTTTACGACTAAGCACAGAGACGTTCGCCGGTCCAGGTCTGGTTAAAGAATGAGACATGTCTAAAACAATTCATGATTAAGACAGTGACTTTCCAATAAAAAGTAGTCCGAGTGTATGAATTTCGTGATGGAACCCGATTGGTTGTTGTGTAGAGATACTGTTTCAGAAAATAGTTCGCGCGCAAGCGCTTCGTCATGGTTTGGTCGATAAAAACGTTATCATAACATATGAACAGGAAAATCGACCTCGCCCTGGTTTGAAACCAGATCAATGACCCCACAAAACATCACGCGTAAATTTCTGTTCACGTCACTCATACACAGTTATTATATTGTATGTTTCAAACAACAAATATGCTAAAAACGTGAGAATCACTGTTTCAAGAACGTAAGATTCGTGCTAAAAACGTGAGAACCAACAAACATGTATTGAGAATCAAGAATTTGAGAACCTTTGGTGTAAAACATTGTGACAATAAAAAAACAATGTGAGAAGTACTGTTCAAGAATTTGAGAACCTTTGGTGTAAAACATTGTGACAATAAAAAAACAATGTGAGAAGTACTGTTCAAGAACTTGAGAACCACTGTGTTTAAAAAAACATTTACAACAAAAATATAAGTGTCACATGTTTTGGTACATTCTTTTTGAGTTGAACGACACACGCCTCGAAAGATAGAAAAGAGAGAGAAAGAGAGAGAAAGAGAGATAGAGAGAGAGAAGAGAACGAACGAACGAACGAGCTTTATTTTCAAAGGGTTGAGAATTGGTCACGCAGACCCGTCTAACATTCTGCCCTTCCTTTCGCTCACCTTTCATGCAGTATCCTTTCAATAGCACATGTATTTTTTAGCAATATTTAAGCATACAACATTATCGAGGTAAAATAATAACATACATTTGTAACATGTAGACATAATCAAATTTAAGGGGGGGAAAAAATTATTAATTAAAATACAGTAACAAAAATTAATACCTTAAAAGAGAAAGCGAGAAAAGAGAGAGAGAGAGAGGAGAGGGAGAGAGAGAGATAGAAAGAAAGGGAAAGAAAGAGAGAAAGATAGGAAGAGAGAAGAGAGAGAGCGAGAGAATAAAACACAGTCTTATTTTTAGGCTGTTATGAAAGGAAAGAGGTGTTAACAGACCTGCCCGCGCAGGCTGTGACAGAAAAGATATTGATTTACAACCACGCGCGTTCGAAACAGGTGACAATTTTCCCTTTCAGTTAAAATAACGGAGATTTAAGTACTAACGTGTTTGGTAGTTTGCACCATAGCAAGGCGTTTTTCTTTGTGTAGCTAATGGTATGTTCTAAATATTCTTTTTTAATGTGATAAAAGTGTTTATTAATTTTTTGCGTTATCAGATTCTGTCTTTTTTTTTATTTGTTATGTTAACACAAATAAATCTCACATAAATAACAACACGGATAAGTTTTAGTCTTTTTTCCTAGTACATAATCGATTAGTCTTATCAACCACTCTTTACAAATGTTATGTCAAGATAAAAAAATACAAATTTAGTATCTGAGTTAACACAGATAGACTATTTTGAAATAGATATTCACCAATACTGCCTAGTGAGAAAACGAATACGCAGACATATCTTTTTGTTTAAATATTTAATACAACACACGCATAACGAATACACTTATATTTTTTAAAGATATACATCATAATATAGAGTACCGAATACACACACACACACACACACACACACACACACACACATTTAGAACCTTGTGTAGGTTATGTCTTCACAGTGTCTGTTAAGAAAAAATATGCCTAGCGAACAACAACGGTCAGATATTTAAACAGAGAAATAACAGCTATATATTTAACATTCTAACGTGTTTCTCACTTTTTTGTTAAGTTTTTATTTCAAAAATACTTTGTTTGATACTCTATTTTATTTTATTTTTGTAAAACTTTTGTTTAAAATGGTTGGTCGCAAAGAAAAAAGTTATCTCTAACGGCTTTCTTTCCTCGTCAATAAACCATCTGCCCACATTACAAATAAACGATAATTGGATTTATGCTGGAACATAACGAAACAGACATCGAATTAGAAACATCTGTCACTAGGTAAATAACGGCTCTCGATTTTTTCGAAGGGCTCAAGTAGTAGTAGGGTATGCGCAACTTAGGTAGTATTCTGCAGGCGCGCTGCAGGCGCGCTGCAGGCGCGTGACTTTTATATAGCAAAAATTCTGCAGGCGCGTGACTTTTATATAGGCGCAATCTGCAGGCGCGCGGCGCAAGATGGCGGACTTGAGCTAACAAGGGGGAGATAAAAAAGATGGCGGATTTGAGTTAACAAGGGGGAGATAATTTGGGTCAAGATGGCGGCTTTGAGCTAACAAGGGGGAGATAATTTGGGTCAAGATGGCGGATTTGAGTTAACAAGGGGGAGATAACAAGATGGCGGATTTGAGTTAACAAGGGGGAGATAACAAGATGGCGGATTTGAGCTAACAAGGGGGAGATAATAGGAAGAGGCGGGGCAAGATGGAGGGGTAGAATACTACCTAAGTTGCGCATACCCTACTACTACTTGAGCCCTTCGAAAAAATCGAGAGCCGTTATTTACCTAGTGACAGATGTTTCTAATTCGATGTCTGTTTCGTTATGTTCCAGCATAAATCCAATTATCGTTTATTTGTAATGTGGGCAGATGGTTTATTGACGAGGAAAGAAAGCCGTTAGAGATAACTTTTTTCTTTGCGACCAACCATTTTAAACAAAAGTTTTACAAAAATAAAATAAAATAGAGTATCAAACAAAGTATTTTTGAAATAAAAACTTAACAAAAAAGTGAGAAACACGTTAGAATGTTAAATATATAGCTGTTATTTCTCTGTTTAAATATCTGACCGTTGTTGTTCGCTAGGCATATTTTTTCTTAACAGACACTGTGAAGACATAACCTACACAAGGTTCTAAATGTGTGTGTGTGTGTGTGTGTGTGTGTGTGTGTGTGTATTCGGTACTCTATATTATGATGTATATCTTTAAAAATATAAGTGTATTCGTTATGCGTGTGTTGTATTAAATATTTAAACAAAAAGATATGTCTGCGTATTCGTTTTCTCACTAGGCAGTATTGGTGAATATCTATTTCAAAATAGTCTATCTGTGTTAACTCAGATACTAAATTTGTATTTTTTATCTTGACATAACATTTGTAAAGAGTGGTTGATAAGACTAATCGATTATGTACTAGGAAAAAAGACTAAAACTTATCCGTGTTGTTATTTATGTGAGATTTATTTGTGTTAACATAACAAATATAAAAAAGACAGAATCTGATAACGCAAAAAATTAATAAACACTTTTATCACATTAAAAAGAATATTTAGAACATACCATTAGCTACACAAAGAAAACGCCTTGCTATGGTGCAAACTACCAAACACGTTAGTACTTAAATCTCCGTTATTTTAACTGAAAGGGAAAATTGTCACCTGTTTCGAACGCGCGTGGTTGTAAATCAATATCTTTTCTGTCACAGCCTGCGCGGGCAGGTCTGTTAACACCTCTTTCCTTTCATAACAGCCTAAAAATAAGACTGTGTTTTATTCTCTCGCTCTCTCTCTTCTCTCTTCCTATCTTTCTCTCTTTCTTTCCCTTTCTTTCTATCTCTCTCTCTCCCTCTCCTCTCTCTCTCTCTTTTCTCGCTTTCTCTTTTAAGGTATTAATTTTTGTTACTGTATTTTAATTAATAATTTTTTCCCCCCTTAAATTTGATTATGTCTACATGTTACAAATGTATGTTATTATTTTACCTCGATAATGTTGTATGCTTAAATATTGCTAAAAATACATGTGCTATTGAAAGGATACTGCATGAAAGGTGAGCGAAAGGAAGGGCAGAATGTTAGACGGGTCTGCGTGACCAATTCTCAACCCTTTGAAAATAAAGCTCGTTCGTTCGTTCGTTCTCTCTCTCTCTCTCTATCTCTCTTTCTCTCTCTCTCTCTCTCTTTCTATCTTTCGAGGCGTGTGTCGTTCAACTCAAAAAGAATGTACCAAACAGACACTTATATTTGTTGTAAATGTTTTTTTAAACACAGTGGTTCTCAAGTTCTTGAACAGTACTTCTCACATTGTTTTTTATTGTCACAATGTTTTACACCAAAGGTTCTCAAATTCTTGAACAGTACTTCTCACATTGTTTTTTATTGTCACAATGTTTTACACCAAAGGTTCTCAAATTCTTGATTCTCAATACATGTTGGTTGGTTCTCACGTTTTTAGCACGAATCTTACGTTCTTGAAACAGTGATTCTCACGTTTTTAGCATATTTGTTGTTTGAAACATACAATATAATAACTGTGTATGAGTGACGTGAACAGAAATTTACGCGTGATGTTTTGTGGGGTCATTGATCTGGTTTCAAACCAGGGCGAGGTCGATTTTCCTGTTCATATGTTATGATAACGTTTTTATCGACCAAACCATGACGAAGCGCTTGCGCGCGAACTATTTTCTGAAACAGTATCTCTACACAACAACCAATCGGGTTCCATCACGAAATTCATACACTCGGACTACTTTTATTGGAAAGTCACTGTCTTAATCATGAATTGTTTTAGACATGTCTCATTCTTTAACCAGACCTGGACCGGCGAACGTCTCTGTGCTTAGTCGTAAAGCCTTCTAATATCAAACTTCTGAAAAAGCAACAGCTCACCACCAAACGTATGTTATTCTGTTTTTATTCGTATTTTGTGTTAAATATCTCTGACCTTTAAGAGATATATGTCTGTGTCTTTTTAAGGGTATTCTGTGGAAAAATATCTGGGTATGTGTTTGTGTTTTCCTAGGCGTATTTTCTTAACACTCAGAGACTGGAAGAAAACCCTATACAAAGTTCTAAATGTAAACTCGGTATATGTATATATGTTTGTATTCGTCTGTTTTTTTCCTATAATAATATAAAAATAATAATAGGGAGTTAAAATATATATTTTACACATAAAAAATAAATATTTTTATATAGCTGTTTTCAGTAGGCTATATACAGTAAATATCTTTAAAAATATCTGTTTTGGTTGTATTCGTTTGTTTTCGTTTATGTTTTCGGTCTTCGTGTTTTTGTATTAAGGTGTTAAATATAAATAAATATCTCTGTTGTTTTTATCTGTGTGTTTTGTTAAGATGTTAACTCCGAGACTAACTTATTATTCCTTATCCGTGTGTTGTATTAAATATCTGTTTTCTATTTAAAAGACATGTCTGTGTATTCGCTTTTTCGCTAGCCAGTGTTGGTAAAGGTTGTTTCAAAGTTAATATGTCTAGGCTAATAGGTATTTTAATAATAGTTGTTTGTTAAATTCTTACATGTGTGTATGGTTTAGCTAAGTTAAGAATTATCCGACTTATTTTTTATGTGGTGGGTATAACGAGAAAAAATTCCTTAGTTTAAACCTTATCTATGTTTCTCGTCTATTGTTAAACTCGTGCGAAAGCAAATTATATTTGGGTTTTGAAAAATTATCCGTGATACTTAAAACTTATAATACTTTCTGATAACAACACTCTAAACTTGTATAGAGTAATAGTCTATTTCAAATACTTGCTTGGATGTAGCACAAAGATGTTTGGGTAGATCGATAAATTGATTTGATTCCACAACACATGCGCTCGATTCGTATTTCTGTACTCACACGCTGCTTCTATAAAGAACTTCTCATAGTAACTACAAACATATAACGTTAAAAATAACTAAGGACCCGAGACACTACAAACTACCTAACCAGCCAGTGAAAATTAGACAACCTAATAGTTTAGACAATAGAGTGTTTGGGCTTTTAAAACAATACTGAACTACACACGGAAAAAGATAGAGATAATACAATCAACATATTACATTAAGTCACCTTGCCATAACCATGATTGAAACTAACATACACTTTAATAAATACTTATATTTTCGTTATTTTAAAAAAAGGACAGGTCAACTCGGTGCTGTCTCGCGAACGGGCTGGGTTTTAAATCAATATCTTTGTCACAGCCTGCGCGGGGACCATTCTGATATGTTAACACCTCTTTCCTTTGATAACAGAATAAAAAAAAATAAGACTGTGTTTTATTTACCTGTTTATGCGATCTCTCTTTGTCTCTTTCTCTCTCTCTTTCTCTTTCTCTCTCTCTCTCTCTCTCTCTCTCTCTCTCTCATTACATGTATTTAATTTTATGTGTAAGTAACGTCTTTTTGTTCATCTTTTCCCAGATGGAGTCAACTCAACAGCGGGGCTATGCTTGTTTACGCTGCCAGTCTGTTTTCAAGCGAGGTCATGATCTTACTCGCCATATGACCACAGCACACGACCGCCCCAATCACGAGTGTCCTGACTGTGGCATAGTATTTACAAGACCCGATACGCTGAAACGTCACATAGAGAATAAACATGGGTCCAGCTCAGCACAAACAGACACGTCAATGGCACAAACCAAGCTGTTATGTAGCAGATGTGGGGAGACCTTCACGAGGCTCGCCGACCTATTACGACACAGCAAGACCAGGCACTCAATGCCCGGTTTTAGCTGTGACATTTGTGGGAAACAATTTACTCGTCGTGACAATCTACGCATCCACAGAAAACACCAACACACCGCTATCCCTACCCAGCTTTCTACCTCAACGCAGAACCCGACAGCAGACACCACCCCAACACCAACAACAACAGGTGTCACAGTAACACCAGACTCGGCGAACCCACAGACAATACTACCAGATGCCCCATCAACAGCACCGAATCCCCAGTCAGACTCAGCCGCTATGGCGGCCTCTTCCACCACAACAACTTCCACACTACCAAGAGCCCCCTATTCAATAAGTTCCACCCCATCTCACCCACCAAAAAAAGGTCAGACCAAGAAACGCCCAATGACCAATACCCAACCCCATATAAAAAAACCCCGCTTGACGGCTGAAGAAGACAGCTTACAAGACCTACAGGATGATATAAAACAAATCTACACTGATAACTGGGACGCCATTAAAACACACGCTAACATCCACAAATATTTATCGACTTTCACTTTTTTCCATAATAACCAAAGAATTGAATGGGAAAGTCTTTTGCATCCTGTCTTTACACAACAGACAAAAAGATTCAAGATTAACTTCAGTCACCACGTAGTTTTGAGACACAGAGAAACAAACGAATTACGCTTATTTCATGCCTCAAATAATAATAGTTGTGTGTTAGACCAACCCCACTTAGTCAAAAATCTTACAGATTTCAAATCTTTTGTCTCAAACTTACACGACAGCGATATTATCACAAACGCACAATTAAACAGACCCAATACAAAATATTATGTTGAAGCAATCCCGTCCACATCCTTCTATCTATATCATATTCAAAACCACTCAATCGCTTGAACAAACACCACAACAAAGTAGACAAACACACATTCCTAGACGTCCTCAACACACAACAGGCACAGGGTGGGAAAAATATCGGGTTCAGAGCACACAATTCCCCCACCTCCAAAACCATACCACATCACACCTCAACATTTAAACTGTCTCTACACATAAAATATTTCTTACGAGGTGACGACAATATGACGACAATGTGACGACACCCCTCAAGGTCTGGCCTGTACCCCTGTGATATTGTATATTTTGAACATACATCTACCTATATAAATATGTATTATTGTACATTCATATGTGAAAATGTTTGATAATGTTAAAAAATACACCATATAATTATTTTTCAATTGTACATATCACTATGTGAAAATGTATTACGTTAAAAAATTACACCATATAATTGTATATTCATTTGATAAAATATCAATGTCCATTTTGTAAAAAATACTATATATTACCATGTATGTTTTTACTTCAAAAACACTATTGAATATAAAATAAAAACTATATTAACTAAAACGCTTTTTTGTTACCTATATATCGTCTAATTGTTTGTATAACTGTTCGTCTAACAGTTCGTATCTGTTTGTATAACTGTTTGTATAACTGTTTGTATAACTGTTTGTATGTCTCTGTATATAGCGTCTTCCTATTGTCTAAATATATCTCCCTATTATATGTATATATCGTCTAACTATCGTCTTCCTATTGTCTAAATATATCTCCCTATTATATGTATATATCGTCTAACTATCGTCTTCCTATTGTCTAAAAGTCTAAATATATCGTCTTCTTATTATCTAAGTCTATCGTCTAACTGTTCGTATAACTGTTGTAAAATATGTCTATATGTAAAATAAATAATACACAACAATACCGTGTCGCACTTTCGATGGTAGACCTAGGTCTCTAACACTTCACTCCCATATATATATATATATATATATATATATATATATATATTGTATATACAACAATTAAAATACACGCACACAATAACCCATACCCCAACACACCCCACTATACATCGTCATCCTCCCCCTCGCACAAAAACAATACCCGCTTCCTTAAAAAATCCATTAGTAACCTAAGTCCCCGTTATCGATTTTTATATTTTCCTCTTTAACTCAAGTATTCTTTTAAAAGAGATCATTAACTATATACTTCTATCTAACAGTTCACTCCTGCGTCATACATACAACCACCAGCTACACCCCAACACACACCCATGAGTCATCACCGCCAGTCAAAAAACAATACCCGTTCCCTTAAAAAAAACCTTAGTAACCTAAGTCGCCATCACCACAGATGCATCCTGACAACATCATCACATCTCTGTATATATGAATGTATATATGTATGTCTATATGTCTAAACAAACACACCCAACATCACACAAAAATCCACCCTAACCCACCAGCTACATCGTCACCCACGCCAGCCCAAAAAAGACACTTCAAAAACCCTCTTAGTAACCCAACATTATCGATTTTTTATATTTTTTTATACATATATTGTATACATGTATAAACAAACACATCGATACACTATCAACACAATACTTCACACAAAAATCCACCCTAACCCACCCCGCCAGCTACCCCTACAACATACATCAGCACACACGCCAACACAAAAAAGGCACTTCAAAAAACCTCTTAGTAACCTAATCCAACATTATCGATTTTTATATTTTCCTCTTTACTCAAGTATTCTTTTAAAAGAGATCATTAACTATATACTTCTATCTAACACGTCACTCCTGCGTCATACATACATCCACCAGCTACACCCCAGCACACACCCATGAGGCATCACCGCCAGCCAAAAAGCAATACCCGTTCCCTTAAAAAACCCCTTAGTAACCTAAGCCTCCGTCACCACAGATGCATCCTGACAACGTCACCACATCTCCGTATATATGAATGTATATATATGTGTGTATATATGTCTAAACAAACACACCAATACACTACCACATCACACAAAAATCCACCCTAACCCACCCCGCCAGCTACATCATCACCCACGCCAGCCCAAAAAAGGCACTTCAAAAACCCTCTTAGTAACCCAACATTATCGATTTTTTAAATTTTCCGTCATTATCGATTTTTTATATTTTTTATATATATATTGTATAAACAAACACCATTATCGTATATTACTATATAAAAAGTCATACGTCTGATCGTCAGAGGAAGCCCCGCCGCTAAAATATATCGCTATATAAAAAGTCATACACCGCCGCCTGAAACGCCACCGCCTGAAATCGATCGAGTATTTTGCTATATAAAAGTCACACGCCGCCGCCTGAATAATACCTAAGTTGTACATGGTATACTACTTTCGATATCTGTTGAACTCAAATTGTAGCCGCGCCTAGTTTCTTGTTCTTTGTCTATCAGGCACTAGTAATGTTTACCAAAATACCTATTAGTTAGTCCTGAGCCGTTAACTGTATTTATGACGCGAACGATTGGGCAATCGCTGAAATATTGACAGATCAGAGAATGAGTCGGCTAATTTTAAAATCAAGAGCGATAAGTTAAGACGTACTTTTTCGGTAATTACTTTGGTCAGGGGAAATTAATCTGAGGAAAGGGGAGATAATCAACAGTTCTCCCCCCCCCCACATCCGTTCGTTCGTGAACGTAATTAGCTGCAGACGAGATGCCAGATCAAAGCACGTCCGTTCTCTAGTGATGATTCTACGGTCGGCATAAGTGTAAAAATAAGCTTTGATTCAGCATTCGACCGAAGAATTTCCCAAAATCTAAGCGAAGGCGTGAAATCTAGCAAGTGATAGCGATTTTCTGACCATTTTATATATATACTCCAGCTTTTAAACTCAGTTTATCTAGTACCCACAGAAATTTCAGACGTCTAGCTTCGAATTTTAGATCCATTATACCAGTGGAATTTCTTAGTTTCTTTATTGGAGATAGTCTCGTATTTCTGTGTTTGCGGTAATTTTATTTACAAGTATTTTTGAGTGATTTAATTGTTAAGTTCGTCATTTATATTTCACTAGGATTTATTGCGTTAAATTGGCTAGCAGATTAAATATATATAGCTAATATTTTCCAGCTGTAACATAAATTTAATTAATTGCTAGTAACCAGTAAGAGATATTTTAATTGACGAGTAAATGTACTAGGCAAGGTATACTGACGAAATATATATTTATCTTCTATCCATCATGTGTCAATTTTGTAAATGACTAGAATTTATTTCACGGGTTAAATAGACCGATAGATAAGCTTCTCATGTGTGTTTCTAATCAAAATCTTATAACCGAATGGATAATAAATTATAACGTTGCGCGGGTTAGGAAAGATACTGATATTGTGATTAAATATTTGTATTTTTCTTCCTAAAATATAGTACGGGTCACAAACCTAAGACTACCAGCGGTCTAATCCT
Organism: Oreohelix idahoensis; assembly: GCA_024509875.1. Lineage (NCBI taxonomy): Eukaryota > Metazoa > Mollusca > Gastropoda > Stylommatophora > Oreohelicidae > Oreohelix > Oreohelix idahoensis. The sequence continues at coordinate 741,481 of JAMPIV010003705.1, forward strand.
ACGACTAAACCTGAATCTGAGAATAACGGATCTAAGTCCAACAGTACAAAAAGAACATTCTTATAAAAATATCGGGTCTTCAAGGTTGACCTGTTTGGCCTCGTTTACACCCAGAAAGAGACAGAGTACCAACAAAAAGAATTAAGAATAAATTGTAACTGGACCTCTAGCTATCCAGATTTCTTTTTCCAATTTCATATACATTCAGCCCGTTGTGGCAAAATAATCAAAAATTAACATTTCCCGACTATCGACCATTTTATACTGAGAGAAGTTACATATCTGACATTCCTGTATGTATTGGAATCCCAAGCTACTGACACTTTGAGCACTGTTAATTTTCTTACCTAGACTAATTAATGTGACATAAACAGAAATCCTAATACTAGTAACGAAGTAAACGTTCCCCGAAGAAGAGGATTTAATCAGTTTTTGAGGAGCTGGGGTTTATTTTGCCAACATAACACTGGATTTGCTGTGTATATCTTAAAGATTGTTCCAGACTTTGCAAATCAACAATTAGGTAAGAACGAATGAACGTGGCCACGGGTTTGTCTGGAGAGAGAGAAAGAAGAAATGAGTAATTCTTTTTAACGTATAAGCTTTGTACTCATTTTGTTTTGCTTTTCTTCTAGTTTGCTAGTACTGTTATTTTATTTTCAGAATAGATCCATTAGAACTTTGTTCTTTACAGTATAGTCAAATTCTACACCATAGTGCTAATCTTTTGACATTTTGGGTGTTAATACCTTCTTCTAACAGGATCTTGTCTCAACAGAGGGAATTGCACTTACCGGTCTATTTCTTTTATTATTTCTGTAGCATATGAGTTTTTTTTTCCATCTTGATATTAAATGCTGTACGGTTCTTTATGATAAATAAACTGAACATAAAACTTAATCACCTGTGTGTTGGTCAGCTCGTCCTAATATCCCTACTCCAGTAATATAGTTTCACGTTTGTGGGTCTGATTGTCGTCACTTATCTGTGTGTGTGTGCGTAAGTGAGTGGTCGATATATATATATATATATATATATATATATATATATATATATATATATATATATATATATATATATATATATTAATATATACAGGAAGGAAACTGTCTGATAAACAAATTCCAGTCGTAAGATAGGCTGATCTAGAGTATCTTCTAAATCCAGGGACAGACTCTATCTTTCCACCATTTCACTCGTGAAATCTATTTCTTTACCTTATCTCTCACTGAGTTACCACCTTTTCCAGTTCTATTCAGACGGGACCTATCTATCTTAAATACCTATCCTAAATCTACTACACCCCCAACTTCAAACTAGAGTGTACAACGCTCTAGAAGGAACATACACGACTTGTTTAAAACCTAAAGAGATTTGGTTTCCAAAAACATTTTTTAAACACTAACTCTGAAAACCAAGCTATCATCAGTCAATAATTTTATCTATACAATATGTCTGCATGCCTGCTTGCATGCATGCATGGCTGAGACCCCGCCTATACATACAAAGAACTATCAATCCATCCATCCACTCACCGCTTGGCTGTCTGTCTATTACTCCTACATAGCTTATATTACGTACCAACCTACCGACAGGCTCGCTTGCTTGCGTACCTGCCGGTCTATTGTCTATCAGATAACTTTTTCTAGCCATTCAGCCATGTCCGTATCCGCACTTATATATATATATATATATATATATATATATATATATATATATATATATATATATATATATATATATATATATATATATATATATATATATATATATATATATATATATATATATATATTACATATTCACTTAATCAACCCATCAAATATCTTTCTTATCTAACCATCAACTCTTCTCTTCCATAATCCGTGGCGTCTGTTATCCATCATATCATGAGTCTTTCGGATAAGTAATAACTAAAGTCCCTTTCTTTCACAAGAAGACATGCCCACCATCATAGCGGGTAGACGCTGGAATTTGGTTGGCCACAACACTGACACCATCACAAGAATTACCATGCTATGGACTCCAGAATGAAAGCGAAAGCAAGGACTACCATGTGGTTTGTTTTCGCCAAGGATCTCCCTCGCGGTTAAAGACCAAGTGATGCAACAAACAATATATTATACAAAACCAATATTTTGAAGATCTTAATGTTGCTGTTGAACACATCTACTGTTGCATGGCAAAACAACGTGTAGAAAAGACAAACCGCTAATGCTAGACACGTGAAAAAGAGCTAAAAGTGTAACAAAAATGAAATTTGATGCGGGGCAAAGGTTCTCTTATTTAAAGGGAAACGGAAAGAACATCAGAAAAAAAAATCAATCATTATGCCAGATACAATTAGACTTTGTTTTTCTAATGTGTGTTATAATGAAACATTTGACGAACGTAAGGGCATCCACATTAACCTTTCAGCTGCTGGTAGGATTCATAACATTAAAAAAAAATTGTAATATCATATCTATGTGTATATCCGAGGGCTAGTATCATATCTATGTGTATATCCGAGGGCTAGATTGGAACCAGACCAGGAGGATAAAATGGCGCTCTCTCTGGCAAACCTCCACAGCCCATGGTAGAAGAGGAAAGATTATGTAAGACAGTAAGAGTACATCTATGTGGTATTTCTTGATCTTCATATCTGTTTATTAATTGCATATGATTCGCTTCAACGTTACAGGACTGCGGCTATCCAAAACGTGAAAGCTTACTTCTTGCAGTTAATTTGATTGCTGTAGTAAAGTACTCTGTGAAACACCCCGCTCAAATTTCCCCGATTCAAAAATCTAGTAACGTAAATTCACAACCTATAACCCACTAGTACTACGTTGAAATTTGTCAAGGGCAAGGTCAAACCTACCGCTAAAAATTGGACAAAATAATTTGAATTTTCCACTATTACAGTTAAAAATCTATAAATAAATTCCATGTTTGACCTTGGTCTCAAGGCCATCGTCAAATCAAACCGCTAACATTTAAAATAAAGAATTTGAATTTTCTAACGCCAAGCGTAAAAATACCCCCCCCTCCCCTTTTCCCCCAAACACACACGCACACGCTCGACCCTTCCAAATATTTATGACGAAAGCCATAAAGCTTGGCCACGAACCAACTTGTTGCCTCGTTTTATAGGGGAGAGAAAAGGTGGATTACGATGGAAATCAAGCCTAACTTGTGCGTTTAAAAAGAAACTTAGATAATTTATTTCTTTCTAAATAACAGGGATGTCTTGAAGGGTAGCGCTAATATTGGTTAATATATATCATAAAATTTTCCCTTATAATAAATTATCTGGCCTTAGAAAATTATTTTATTAATATTTTAGTTCAGTGAACAGAGCACAATAAATTAGAGAAAAAATTACCAAGATGAAAACGGGGATAAATGGGTAAAGGAAACCTATATAGGAAGATAGAGGACAGTTGTCCTTTTAATAATCACTTTTAATATTAAAAATTGACCCATTAATAACAAAGCTATTATATTTAAAAAAATTGAGACAGACGAACAAACACACTTATCAACTGCTCAATTTGGTTGCGTGAGAAAAGTTAGAAATTTCTTGACACGCGTTCTGATTGGTCAAGGCGCAGAGTAGCTTGTGGCAATAAAATTAACATTTCGCTGGCAACAACCGCCATTTGAAATTAAAACTATCTAAAGCTGACATCAGCGGGAGAGCCTGTGTGACCAAAGCTTTCACCGTCTGGACACTTAAAGCAGTGGTAGAACCCATTAACTGCCAAAGTCAAGCTTATGATATGTGATATTCTTGTTTGAGGGTAAGGCACAATAAGTATTTGTATTGATTTAATTAACATGCAGGCCACAATTTGTGTTACGATAGCCAAAAAAGGAATGCAGTCTTTCAGAGTGAAAGAAAGGCATAAAATATTTGCTAGTGGCTTACAAATTTTGCGCATGCCAATGCAGTAACCCAGAAGGGATATTGGCTTTTGCAGTGCCATAAATGTTTAAATATTATGTAAAATCATGTAGAGAATGTTAGAAAGAATTTATCCACAGGTTTCAGTGCTAGGTTAAGCACACCCTATCTATTGTATGAACGACAAGCCCTGTATAGGATGTTGTAAAGAGATATTAAGGGATCACAAGCTATGTATTGTACACCCCTATCTATTGTATGGAAGAGACTTCTTGGAGGAGGAAACAAGAGCTATGTACTATCACTGAAGAAGAATGTTTACACAGCAGTGGTGTTAAACAATGGAAGATACAGATTGGTGCAATGATCAGCACACATAGCTGATCAAGGTGAGTTGTTACAGTGGTTATCTGTGGAAGTATTATAGATGAGAGTTATATGGGAGGGAATGTTCCTCTCATTTCAGGTTATATGTCAGAATACTTATTAGTGGCAGGAAACCTGGTGAGGGACGAAAATCTTGGGAGTGATCGCTCAGCATTCAAATTGTAGCTAGCCCCACACCTTCGACCAGGAGCACCACATTTGTTGAGTCTGAGGACCTATGGGCCAACTGTTTTCTTCAATCCATGCCAGTTAAGTCCTTTAGAAAAGACACTGACAAATTATTGATATCATAAAGTTCCACCATAATAACCATAACCATAATAATAATATAATCACCTTGAAGTGATGAACCCAACAGTCTTTTCAACATATTAACAGTGATACGTACAAGCAGATCGACAGATCAGTGGGTGGAATTCTTACAGTGATCTTTATTCATAGAAACAAGATACTTGGACAGAGTTCCATTTATTTATTTTAAATATTGTATATAAACAAATTTATTGAGTTTGACAATCCCTGTCCAAATGAAATTGAGGTACAGGGAAATAAAATTGTAATATAATTACCTAAACTTTAACAAAAGTCTTACTCACTTTAATATTATTGAGTTACAGTTCTGTTTACATTTTATTTCGCCCTTATATTAAATACATTACCCTAGACACACTCAGCCACACAACATCACAGAGCCTATTTTACACAGATTGACATCTGAGAGGTGGCGGATAGGGACTCTGAGAATCACCATCAACAATTAGACTCAGGGAACTTACACAGCTAGACCTCACTCGGTTTACCCTTAATTAATAACACCAGTAACCTCTTTTACCACAATTGCCTTCTGGCGATTCTGTCTCAAAGATACGGACTCTAACGTAAACCAGAGCTCTAGACAGTTATTGATTTGGTAAACCTCTTATAATAATAAAATGGACATCGAAGAAGGGGAAAAACTGAATTAATTAATGAATTGCATTAGGTATTGAAAATCATCAAGGCGGAACTAGTTAGGAGAACTCTGAAGGATTAGAAATTAATGTAAACTTGGCAGTACTTGATAGCTTTCTCCAAGGATAAACTGGTAGAAAGTTTGGTGCATTATCCACCAGCTTGATGTGACAGAGTGAAATATCAATACCAGTATTCAGTATCCATAGAAGACGTTTGTTCCGTCATTTTTTTTAATGGACGAAAGGAGGCATTTTTTTTATTGAGAAATCGTTAATTCATTAGTATGTTATCCATCAATTTCTGAGAAGAATTGAACATGACAATAAAAAAAGTCTTAATTACATCGTGTTCTATTATTCATGAAAAAGGCGTGAAAGACGAATATCTAACGTTAGAAAACACTACATTAATATGAAAGCTTAACACATTTATTACTGATTGAAGACGTAAGACAGCAGCAGCAGTTACGTTTTACGTTCAAGAAAAGTTACACGACATTAATCTTAAGCTGTACCGAATGTGCCCCAGGGTAGTTCCCGGATGTGTCTGGCAGAAAAAAGAGAGAGATTACGTCTACAGCTTCCTCAGTTATCTCGTCAGAAGTGACTACAGTGAGATTGTGCATTGGGCTGGCAACCGTAGCATGTAAAACAAATTACTATATAAACCGCCACTGCAGGAGCATATACTCTGCAGGCTTCCAGTAAACAAAACAGTTTATAACATGGAATGGGGGAATGGAACAATGGCTTCATGCTAGTAAAAAGAAAAAAAACGGAGATAAATGAATGAGTAAAAAAAATTAATGAATAAATGAGTGATTGATTGAATGCACAGATTGTACTTTTATTTCAGTCAATAATTAATGAGATACTCTGCGTACATATTTTATAATTTTTGTCATAGCCATTTCTTATGAGGAGATACGAGATTAAATTTAGTGGAAGAATATAACAGACAATCAAGTATACACTGGCAGAACTGTATAGCTCTTATTAAATTGCTATGAAGAGCATGCTTACACAGTGCAGTCAAAAAGACATATACACCATCATTGCAGGCAGACGTTAGAACTGGCTTGGCCATGTCCTCATAAGGGACCATGACACCATCACGAGAACTGCTATGCTATGGACCCCAGAAGGACGGCGAAAGAGAGGCACACCAAAGACAACCTGGCGGAGAACAGTTGAGGCTGAGATGCAAAGCATAAACTAGATTTGGGACATGGCACGAACGATGGCCACCGACCACGCAAAATAGGGACATTTAGTTGCTGATCTACAAGATGCGACTAGGCGTGACGACCACAGACTGCTTTGTCAATCAGGGGCTAAGGATCCAAGAAGAAGAAGAAGGTAGCTTAATGTATCAACAAAGAGGTATTTGTCAACGAACAATCATAGCTTAATGTATCAACAAAGAGGTATTCGTCAACGAACAATCATAGCTTAATGTATCAACAAAGAGGTATTCGTCAACGAACAATCATAGCTTAATGTATCAACAAAGAGGTATTCGTCAACGAACAATCATAGCTTAATGTATCAACAAAGAGGTATTCGTCAACGAACAATCATAGCTTAATGTATCAACAAAGAGGTATTCGTCAACGAACGATCACAGCTTAATGTATCAACAAAGAGGTATTCGTCAACGAACAATCATAGCTTAATGTATCAACAAAGAGGTATTCGTCAACGAACAATCATAGCTTAATGTATCAACAAAGAGGTATTCGTCAACGAACAATCATAGCTCAATGTATCAACAAAGAGGTATTCGTCAACGAACAATCACAGCTTAATGTTTCAACAAAGATGGTATTCGTCAACGAACAATCATAGCTTAATGTATCAACAAAGAGGTATTCGTCAACGAACAATCATAGCTTAATGTATCAACAAAGAGGTATTCGTCAACGAACAATCATAGCTTAATGTATCAACAAAGAGGTATTCATCAACGAACAATCATGGCTTAATGTATCAACAAAGAGGTATTCATCAACGAACAATCATAGCTTAATGTATCAACAAAGAGGTATTCGTCAACGAACAATCATAGCTTAATGTATCAACAAAGAGGTATTTGTCAACGAACAATCATAGCTTAATGTATCAACAAAGAGGTATTCGTCAACGAAGAATCACAGCTTAATGTATCAACAAAGAGGTATTCGTCAACGAACAATCATAGCTTAATGTATCAACAAAGAGGTATTCGTCAACGAACAATCATAGTAAATTATAACTTACAGACAACCAATTATAAACAGCATATTCCAATATAAAAACCAAAGAAACTGGTATTTTTGCGATTTTCTTGTGTAATCTCGTCTATTTTTGGCTACGTATTTAAATATTTCATGTTTTTAAATGAATGCTTGATTTTATTTACTTATATTTTTGTCATGGAGAAAATTACCGCGTCTGTTCTCCAATGAATACGTTTTTGGCCACAATCTCGGCAGTTTTATAACTCTGTAAACAATAAGCTGATTTTTATCTGTATATGTTTACTTTTTGGAAACTTTATATCTGTTTTTCAAGCAGCACAATAGTTTATGAGCACGATGGGGTAATATAAACAGAGGCGAATTTCACAAAAATTTTCTTCTGATTTCGTCAAACAGAGCCGCTAATTGAGCTGTCGCTGGGCTCATGAAAAATCTAGTTCTACTTTCGTGTGAGAAGCAGTTCAGATCATGAGTGCAAGAAAATACACCGCGCTAAAATTAAAACCCTGGTGCGCTGATGCATCGATCAGACATGGTCTGTAAACTCAACCACTAAAACGTGCAGACGCTTATCTTATAGTGATGCGAAAGATTCTTTTTTTTTTTTAAATTTATGTTGCCAAAGCAACAAAGAGCTTTGAGTCATAACAAACAAATTTACGCCTTATTACACCCTTTCGGTTTTCAAACGTAAAGATCAGTGGCAAGTTGCACAAAGGGCTTTTCATGTGAAATATAATTGATATACGAGAATGCCCTGTAAGTGAGACATGGCCATAATAGAAACATCAATATTTTAGAATGTTATCAAAATATTTTTTGAAGATAACGTTTCGATTGACATAGGAACATAATCAGCACCAAAAGGTCGGGAATCGGACAAATAAAACAACTAAAGAAACAAACAAAAAACATTAAAGGACAAGAGCAAAGCAGACGAAGATGTTGATCAGTGAGAAACTGTTCCCCCCAAGGGAATACCAGAAAGTCCTTAACAATGAACCTCGCAGAGAAAGGGCAAAGATGAGGTTAGCTATTAACGTAGGAACATAACAGGATTCACGTGGTGTGAAATCTAATAACGATGAGAGGAAAAGTAGATGTCATGTGATCTGGCTCAAGAGCAGAAGAAAATGATTTTGTATATCTCTGTAGCTTCTATCATTAACTCCGTCATCTATCTCGCTCTCTTTCTCTGTCTTTTCTTCTATCAATCCTACAATGTCATCCTTTCCCTTTTCTCTTCTTATGGAGCGTGGAGCCATCACTGCTGGTGGTGTCCATGAAGGACAATTAACAGAACCGTCGGAGATGAGAAATGGAGCGCGGCTGGGATTTCCCTTGCAAATAGCATGCGTCATAACACATACTCCTGTAGCGATAGGGTTCTATAACAACTTGTTGTACCTGATGCGGCGTCCAGTCTCATGCACAATATCATATTAGTTACCTTTTATGATTCACAAGAGGAAGGACTAGTTCTAACCTGTCGTTGTTTCCTCAGTTATATGGTCTTGAACTCAACAAGGCTTCTTGCTAAGTTGTTGTTTTTCTTGTCTTTATTCCTTGCTTTCCCCTGTTATCTCACCTCACTTACATGGGAAGATTTCCCTGCTACTGTTGGATAGTGTCCAGATCTTGTTCTGATAGCACAATGTGCTATACATATTGTGTTTAACATCTGTTTGTGGTTGAGCATCCGATTGATAGGGTGGTCAGAGCGCTGGTGTCTCGCGGCAAAGGTACCGATGTCGATTCATGGTATCGACACGCTTTAGTCTACCCGGATTAAAATGGGTGCCTGACTTTTCTCTTGAGTTAGGGAAGAAAAAGGCAGAGAGAAAGTGAAATGGTCACCCCACCTCATGATGATAGACCCAGTATAGTGAAGTCTCCAACACTTCACTCCCCTACGGTAGTATATGCTGCGGGACTACCTTGACCTTTGTGTGTAGTCATCTGGGTAATTGGCTGCTTTCAAATTTGGGATGACCTAAAACGTCAATGTTTTACGTTTCTTGTTTTGTTTTCACTCCTTATGCAGCAAAGAGCAACCATTGCAACTGGGCTCCTTGCAGGTAGCCCGCATCAGAGCACGTTTGTTCCCTTGCAGCGGCTATTTCTGTAACAACTTATTTTACATAATGAGGCTGCCAACCCCGTGCAGAACTTGATATCTGTTGTCTCTTCTGTAACGCTTCAGGGAATACTAACGCTGTTCTGTCTTTGTTACTTCACACAACTTCTGGAACAGCACACGGCGCCATTATAATACTTTGCTAAAATCTTTTTTTCTTTCATTCTCTGTTCCGTCTGTGATGAACATGCTGCCAGAAGTTAGAACTCTTCTGCTGATTGTAAATCAGTTTTACACACTTCACATTTCTTTTCCTTTGTAGTGTATTGTATTTCATTGGTCTCTGTCTCTTCCGGACAAAAGCATTTGGACACTTATATATATATATATATATATATATATATATATATATATATATATATATATATATATATATATATATATATATATATATATATATATATATATATATATATATATATAAAATAATAATAATAATAATAATAGCCCCTTCAGTCATAACTGACTATGGGAAACCGACACCTATAGGGTGAAGCTGGAGTGTCCTCTCCAGGGTACGAGCTTGGGCACAGTTATATGGAGATTAAGCTGTTGCCCATGCAGCATGTTCCCCCTCTCCACGCAGCTGGTAAACCCAAAGGAACGGCAGTAGCCGATACAGTGTGGTACCAGCCACGCCGCATGGAGTTGCCAGAATAATGTCGAATCGACATTAGACTGCCTTAGGGACTCCGACTCCGGATTTATCCTCAGGGTTTACTCCCGAAGCCAATTCCATAAATGGATATTCTCGCAAGGCAGTGGTGGTTTGAATTCAGAGTTCCTTCTCTTAGATAAGCTGCCAATCAAGGATCACGAGCCCTATCTGCCCGAAGCTGCTGTTTTTAAGGAGCCAGTCGCTCGCCTTTGCCCCTTCTCCCATCAGTGGAAACAGTTCCGCTGGGCTAAAACTGAGCCTCACGTGAAGGCCGGAAGTTGGACTTGGTTGTCAGAGGCTCTTGAGACGCGTGCCATAGAAGCGTTTATCTGCAGTGAGAGCTTATCCTCACTACAACTCCCGGCTATAACAACTTCTGGATACAACAGCAGTATTTTTAGATGACACAGCAGCTTACGTTTGGTTCATAAAGGTTAACATTATATCTCCTGTGGAATATTAACAATTAGATGAAGCACGTCTACACCCAACATTTACTATCTGCAAATAAATAAACACCGAGAAGAGTTCAGACAAAACAGATTTATAACTTTAGTACAGATATATGTATATATATATATCGTATTTAATGGTCGTATTCGCAATCAATTTAATGTGTAACTGTTTATACGATTAATTTGGGACTTTATATGTCTAGCCGCATTGGGTATTCATCATCACCAGACAAGTGCCAGTGAAAACGGAAAAGAGAAAAATACACTGGAGATACATAAGACACATACTGAGGAAACTAGTTGATAAAATTACCAGGCAGTACTTTTCTCTAATTTAAAACGAAAGAAAACCAGAAGTAGACCAAATACTCGTACACACGGAGAAGAGAACTGGGTACAATAATGAAAGACAAAATAGATGAGAAAGACATAGGGAGACCTTGAAATGTTGGCACGCGACAATGGGATTTGTCATGCTTTTACTGAAGGCGTATGCTCCATAGGGAGCTAAGGGTATGAAGAACAGGATTGGCACAGTTTAAGCATAAGCACCTTAAGATGTTACAACAGACGACATGTCAAGATCTGCGCGCTACCGCTGTGTCTAAAGGCTTCATTTGTGCTTACAGCAAAACAGCAACTATTACGACAATTAAATAAAGACATTCTTGACTGAGAAACGTATGGGAATAACATTCACAGTAACATATGTTTCTGATTGCAAGCCCAGTAAATCTTCGTGAACGTTGGTTACATAATCTCCGTCCCAACCCCCCGACTCTTATTATGTTTCCAGATCATTACAGGCATGCCTCGGAGATATTGCGGGTTCGGTTCCAGACCACCGCAATAAAGCAAATATCGCAATAAAGCGGGTCACTTTAATTTATGTTTTTTGGCCACCCAGTGTGTATAAACGCCTAAAATCATGTTTAAATTATGTCTATTAAGTGCACAATAGCGCCAGGTCTAAAAAAAAAAAGCAAAGTAATGTAAAATTAAAAATACTTTATTGCTAAAAAAAATGCTAATCTTCACCATTTGAGAGTTCAGCGAAACGTAATCTTTTTTGCTGGTGGAGAGCCAAATTCTGTCGGAAGAAGAAGGCACGTTCTAATAAATAAACAGGAATAATTATTATTTTTTTTTAAACGCAACATCTGCGAAGCGCAATAAAGCGAGGTATGCCTGTATTTACTATTGCGTGTAGGTTTTAATGATGTTTATTTTGCCCTTTTCTAAACATTTTAATGATTATAATTTGATGTTGTAAACGTGAGAATGTTGTTATTTTACTTTTAAAACGTTGTATTCCTTGAAATTAATATATAAAATGCGTGTGAGAATTAAAGGATTCAATATGAAAAGTGAGTGAATGTCAGACGGGCCGATTATCAATCCTTTGACAATAGCGTCCATTCGTTCGTTCTCTCCGTGAGCAGACATAGCAGCCACATCTGTGCTTACAGCACAGCAACTAGTACCACGATACCCAAAAATAGCGAATAAATACACAAATAAAATAAAATTACAGACTAGGCATGTATTTTAAAAACAGTCTCGAACTAATATGTCCGAATCTGCTGACTGCACACGACCGGGATCTCTTACAGAGCAGACATTGCAGCTAAACAACTATCACATTTAAACTGTTGACAGTTAAGGAATTAAAAGAAAACAATACTATTTTCAATATGTGCAGAAAGGTTCAGTAAGGTTCTGGGAGTGTTTAGCTTTATTGCGTCGTGAGTACTCGTGTGTTTGAACTCCCAAAAAATAAAGAAAAAGACATTATTTTAGAAAAAAGGCATTGTTTGTTTATGGTTATACTAAACAATTAATAATAGCCCCTTCAGTCATAACTGACTATGGAAATGCGCCCCTGAGGTGACAGCCCTCAGCTGCTTATTTTCCTGGTGTTCCTTTCGGCATTTTCTCCTCCCTTCTGCTTGCCGTGAGAGCTTCTTTTCGCCCAATCTGAGGTGGCGCCGTAGATAGCATCGTCACTTGGTGCAATCGGCAGCTTTATCCTCCCAGGTTGCTGGATTTATGTCTAGTGCCCTCATGTCTCTCTTGCACACATCTTTGAATCTCAGCTGCGCTCATCCAACTGTTCTTTTGCCATCTGCCAGTTGTCCGTAGAAGATATCTTTCATACTAACAATTATAGGCGATGGAACAAAAGTTAGTTCTCGTAAAGCTTAACATGGGGTGTACTCATCATAAATAACGTGTTACATGGTAGATTGTTATACCCATTTCCGTTCTTTGGGGATAATTTCAAAAATGCAACACGTGGAGTTATAAGAAACAAGCACTCACACACGAGATCATACAGTGGTCATAGGCTGGTGCACTTTGATAATTGACAACAAAAAGGGCCCTCGGGCTGCGACAGGCCCATTGATGTTATCAGTAAAAGGTAGTCCCATAGCAGATACTTCATTGCGCTGATCATCCTCTCTACCAGAGTAAAGTCACATCCTCAGAAGGGACCCTGATGCTATTACAAGAATAGCTATGCTATGGACCCCCGAAGGAAAGTGAAAGAGAGGCCGACCAAAAACAACTTGGCGGAGAACTGTGGAGGCTGAGAAACAAAGAATGAACCAGAGTTGGGGGCACTGTACGAAGGATGGCCGCCGACCGAACAAAGTGGAAGCAATTTGTTGTTGCCCTACAAGACGCCACCAGTCGTGATGGCCACTGACTGCTTTGACAGCCTGCAGCTAAGGATCAAAGAAGAAGATAGCAGATACTGCCGTTTGAGACTTCACTACACTAGATCTAGCATGGAGAGGGGGTGACCTGTTTCCTTCCTCTCTGCCTTGTCCTTCCCTAACTCAAGTGCAACGTCAGGTACCCATTTACAGCTGAGTAGACTGGAAAGTGACGATACCGTGAATTGAACCCGGCACCTATGCCATGAAAGACCACGCTTTAATCACTCTGCCAATCGGACGCTTTCAATGCTAGAAGTGTATTAAAAATTCTTGAGCAGATATTAAGCCTAATTGTAGAACATTAGTTACTCAAGGCACAACAACAACTTTAGAGGCAAACCCACCATCTTCCACATTTGCTGTTTGCCGTGAACCAAACAGCATAATCATTGCTAAAACAAGAACTACAACAACTACCATTACCACTACTACTACTACGACCACCATGGCCACCACTACTACGACGACCACTATTAAAACGACTTATGCTACTACGATTTCGTTAAGTACTGCTACTGCTACTACGTTTACAACTACCACCACTATCACTGCTACTACAACAATTATTGCTTCTGTGATTACAGATACCACACCACCACTACGACTACTAACATCACCACTACTATTACTGCTAGTACTCGTACGACTGACTCTACCACTGCGATTATTTTTACCACAATAACTACTACTGCTGCTGCTACTACTACTACTACCACTAGTACTACTAAAACCGCTACTTCTGCTACAGCAACTACTGCGACACACATGCCTACGTCGATGTTCTTCTACAGTTTCGAAGATTTTCACTCTCATCATATACACGCATAGTTATTCACATTCACCCAAGCATGCATTCAAGAATTCGTGTACCATTACACGCATACATTCACGTATACTTGCACTTATATATTGTGCTATATATATACTACATCCGTAGTATGTACACAAAAGTATATTCATTTAAGCCGCCAACAGCTAATCCCATTACTGTTAGTAATACTAAATAATACTATTTTTATCATAATTGGATGCTATCTTTGTTTTCCTTTGGGTCTAGCGACGTTCATCAGCTAGTTTCATCCTATTTTCTTATGATTTCTAGCACATGCGCAAAAGCAGGTTTGTGCACCACCTTTGATGTCTTAAAAACAACATGCGTTAGAAAAAATAACGCGACTGTTCCAAAAATTTCCGGTTTTTTGTTTTTTTTTGTTTTTAGCTACCTCGTGTAAAAAAAAAAAAAAAAACCAAATGGAGCAAAATAAAAACAAACAAAATCATAAAAATAAACGTAAAAAAAAGAAACAATTGCCCGCGAACATATTTTGTTTACTCCTTCGAAGTTTGAAGCTGCAATGAACCAGGAAATTGCAATCATAAGTCAAAAGAACTGACGTTTCGTAATAGTGTGTGAGAATAATTGTATATGGATATTCGCTTTACTAATTTCAAATTTGTAATATTGTTAACGGCAATGTATGTCTGTAATGTTTTTTAATTACAAAAACAATTTTTTGGGGGTCTATCTATCGTTTCTCTTTGGTTCTGCCCCCCTTTATTCAACAGATAATGTACAATAGATTTACCAACACGCTTAATAAACGTTACAGAATAACGTCAGTTATAACCAGAGGTGTGGAGTCGGTTTCGGGAATCGAAGTCATGGAATCGGTAATTTTTTAGTGGAGTCGGAGGTAGTAAAAAAATGTCCGAACTCGGACTTCGAATTGTATGCCATATGAGTAGTAACAAATGTTTGTGTGAGTCGGGTTTCTAAAATGTCAGAAGTCGGAGAATTTTTAGGTCGACTCCACAACCTTGCTGTAAGAATTGTGAAGTTTCAGACTCTGAACTTAATAACAGCAGCAGCTGGTAGACTGCCAGCACACACAGGTGACTGGGGATAATAATGAATGTCAGATCGGATACCGATTCTCCATTGACGATATTGTCCTACTTGAAGGTTCGAATATCTGGGATGAACATCCGATAGGCAGAATGAGTTAATCACTTGCTTCCCGCGGTCACGTTAATGGGGTTCAGGGTTTTTTTTCCGTACGCCCGCTAATACTGGAGGCGAAATCTCAGGTTATTATTAATGTCTAACCTGACATTGATTTTTACGTGAGTATCCCTTTTCTTGTACAGAGACAGGTGTCTCTCGCCATTCAGGCAGATACTCGCCGATTTCGGAGGTACCCATTAGAGCTGGGTCGGCTCAGGAGTCGCCAATCCCTGGTCGACGACACTCCTTCAAATGTTCTCGCCAGGTCTCGAGTTAATCCAGTCCAAATCCCGGGTTCAAAACCTAGTAGCGTCTCACTCGCGTCTACCCAGCTGTCAATGGTTGGTTGCCTGGCTCAGCTTTTAAGCTATGGAAGGCGAAGGCAGCGATGAAGGGAACTCTTCACCCCACATCCTAAAGCTGAGGCTTAGAATAGTGAAGTCTCTAACACTTCACCTGCAGTATCTGATATATCATCATCTTTTAATCTCTGAGATGACCTTACAAATGCCTGCCTTTCTCTCTCTGTGTGCGTGTGTGTATGTGTGTGTGTGTGCGGTGTTTATTTTTTCAAATTAAGCTGTTCGTTGCATGTTTGTCATAGGATGTAGTTCTCCCTGTCGAGGCAACTGTCGATGGGATTCATGTTTGATTGTGTCATGAGCTGAGATGGAGGATGTAGCCAGTATCCTACGCGCTCAATTTCGTAGGATCCTTCTGTTCTTGATAAGTTTATCCTAAGGCACCCGCTGACACCTTCCTGTTTTATGCTTTGTCAAACAATTTGCCTGAGAGAACTGATCAATTTTCTCAGTGAAAGAGAAAATGTCGGCCAAAATATGATGGCAGCTAACGAAGTACAAGTGCTGATGAACTAAGATATTGAGCAGAAGTAAGTGCTGATCAATACAAAATATTGAATTATCGAGTCGCAATAAATAAAAAAGTAGCTAATAGGCGGTGAGCGTAAAAATTTGTTAATGCATTAACATTTAATGGCCCTGAGAATCTAGGAATGAAAAGTAGAAAGAACGAAAGAAATAACAGTGATACAAAAAATTAACTTTAGATTAAAGACATATAGCACTTTAATTAAATCCATAAAATATTATATATCTTTATAAAGTAAAACGATCGGGAGGATTTAAGAGATATAACAATGGGAGAGAAACATCAATAGAAATGAAGGGGAAATAATCCATTCAAGTGTAATATCATGGCAAAACGAAATTAAAAATGGTTAGAGATCCAATAAAGCAAACTTGTAATTCCAAGATTGTACTTCGTCTGATATGATAAATTCTTAACCTTACATCATTTTCTTTGACATAAGAAAAGTTAATCTAGAACGCAGGGTGTTGCTGGAAAAACAAAGTAAAGAAAGAAAGTAAGCTCAAAATGCAAAGAAGTCTGAAGAATGGTGAGTATAGAAAGACAGTACTTATACTATGTAATATAAAAAAGTGTCCCGTCCAGTGCATCCTCCAATATCTGGAAATAATTATCTAAAAGTCGTGCGCTTCCAGCCCTTTCACTAACTCTACAACGCTTAATATAGCGCGCATCCCACCAAAATTGCAGTTATATTTTAAATAATAAACAGAAAGCACATAGTAAAGTGTCAAAAATCTACAGTATATTTTATTGTTATTATTTCTTTTTGCCGCTTGAATGTTTCCCTTTGATGAAAGATAAATTACATCTCTAGGGAAAAACCCAGCATTAACTTTTTTCTACCAAAGTTGCAGTCTGAAAATTACGTAAAAGTGGTGCGCTTATGGTCATTGCACTAAATTTCACGACCCCTGATATAGCCCGTTTTTCTTGCTAATATTCTTCGGTATGCACTATCATACATTTATACCACAAGTGTTGTGATCCAATGGATCCTATCTCATTGTAACATCACCGGCAATGAAGAGGCTGACAGATTGGCAAAGGAAGGTGGAAATCGACCTCAGCCTGATGCAAGCATAACTTTCGAGGAGGCAAAGAGTGTTATCAGAAACAAATGGGATGTAGAGCATCCTGGTCACACACAAAATGATGCCTACTACCAGCTCAACAGAAGAGAACAAGTGGTAATCTTGAGACTCCGCACTGGCCCCACCAGATTGAGATACCATCTATTCAACAAGCTAAAGACAGGAACTACCGATCAATGTAACCGTGACACTGATAAAATGACTGCTGAACATCTGCTTCAAAGTTGCCCAACATATGCGGAACAGGAAATCGCATATGGCCGACACCAGTACCATTCGTGAAAAAGATCTATGGAGATTCAAATAGCCTCGAGCTGACCACTGCTTTCTTTGAAAACATTCAAGCAGACGTCTGAGAGTTTACGAAGAAGAAGATGAAGAAGCACTATCAACGTAAATGGAGCAGTTTTAAAAGAGGTCAATAGATTCACAAACTTGAGCATGTTAATAACATTGGATGGATGATGACTCTCATAAGTGAAGTGCAGAATATTTGTTTTTTAATCTGAAAATGAGAAATATCCCGTTCAACCTCTGATAGGTTATAATTAGGATAAATATTGTTTTCAATTCCAAATAATATGAATATTTGCCCATACGTGAAAGTGGCATCACATCTCATGTCCAGTCATTGCAAATAGGGCAAATCAAAGTACCAATTTTGTGTGCAGAAAAAAAAAAAAAAAAAAAAACTAAACAAACATTTAAAAACCAAAAAAAAGAGATAAAATAAATCAAAACAAAACAAACGCAACCACAAAATACCAAACAGAAATGATAAACAGTGGGAGGGTTGTAAAGACCTGGTGCGTTTAAGTGGATATTTAAATGACTTTCATTTGTTATAAGTCATATGTATTATAAGAACATTATCAGACCTTCACCTTCCCAATTACGATATATTATTCCATACTATACATTATATTATATTTTCTATAAATATTTTTGTGGTGTGTAGGTTTCCACATTTTTTTTTTAAATGTTGCCATGGCGGTGGCCATATGACCTACTCTTTCCGATTTTCAACTGTCGAGGATTTTTAACGTTCGCAACTTGCGCACGTCCCTCCTATTTTGTTACCCTTATCTGAGATGGCTAAGCATCCGATTTCAGTACCCAGGAGGTAGGAGAAAGTATGACATCATTAACAACCACTGGTTCTGAAAAGAAAAAAAAAATCCATCAATTACATTGCCTGTACTGTGAAGTGAACCCGGTATCTTTATAATTAGAGGCGGACGCCTTAACTACTCAGGTCGGAGTGGTTAAGTGTATTATATACTACTCGTCAAAAGTCAAGGGCCACCCTATTATTTTCAATACACTTTTATATAAGCGCTTAGAATGATTAAAAGAAGAAAGTTTTTAGTAAAAATGGGTGCAATATCTTCATCTGACAGACCTCTATGCACGTTAAGCATAAAAACAACTCACCGACAACCATGGTGATCACGTGCAATTTGGTTTGCTGACCATAAATTCACATTTTTAATCTGTTTTTGCAAACTTACTAGAAACCAAACAGGTGAAGTAATCATGCTGATTGACATTCCACGTGCAATGGCGACTTTTCGTGAACAGAGTTCACTCTTAATTTGTTTTACAATCAGCAGACTTAGGGTAGTTTCATCACTTGCAAAAACCATGCCACCGAGAAGAAGTCTTGACACCTTACAAAGAATGAGGGCTATAGCGTGGGTTGAAAGTGGTTTATCTGTCCGTGAGGTTGCTAGACGGCTTGCAGTGTCACACTCTACTATCCAAAGAATTTTGGATAGATTTCAGGCCACAGGAAGTGTGGAGGATCGCCATCGGCCAGGTCGCCCTAGATGCACCAATAGACATGATGACCGGTACCTCTTGTTGTCAGCCCTGCGCCATCGAACAGTGACTTGTTCCACTCTAAGATGTCAGCTGAGACAAACTGTAAACGTTAATGTCAGTCAAAGCACCATTCGCAGACGTTTACATGAATTTGGACTGGCTGCTCGACGTCCTGCAGTCAGAATCCCTCTTACTCCTGCTCATCGCAGAGCCCGTGTTGCTTGGTGTCGCGAGCACATCCGATGGACAAGGCAACAATGGAGTCAAGTTCTCTTTACTGATGAATCTCGCTTAACTGTGTCACGCAATGATGGCATGATTCGAGTTTGGAGACGACCAGGAGAGCGATTTACTGATGACACAATTCGAGAGGTGGATCGTTATGGTAGGGGTTCTGTCATGGTCTAGGGAGGCTTCTACAGACACGGCAGGACCCCACTCTACATCATCCAAGGCAACTTGACCGGCCCAAGATACCAGAACGAAATCTTGAGACCAATTGTTCAGCCTGCTCTGGGGGCCATAGGTGGTAATGCCATCCTCCAAGATGATAACGCTCGACCCCATCGAGTTTGTGTGGTGAATGAGTTTATTCAGCAACATGGGATCATCAGGATGGCGTGGCCAGCTCATTCACCTGACCTTTCTCCGATTGAGCACCTCTAGGATGTCCTTGGTCGAAGATTGTCAACAAATCACCCCCTGCCAATGGATGTTGCACAGCTGACTGCATTTCTGCTTCAGGAATGGCAAGCTGTTCCTCAGGATACTCTTCGGACCCTTGTGGACTCGATGCGTCTAGGCTGTCTTGAATGCCTTGCTGCAAACGGTGGTCCTACCCGATTTTGAAATGTCTATTTGTCCAATATCTATTGTGTGACTTTTGAAAAGGTGCGTGACACACTTCACAGCTTCATTGCGTTTGAATGTGTGTTTCCATTTCTTTACGTGACATGTCAATTTGGTATTCAATAAATGCCGTTTTGACTGATACCAATTACGTTTGTATCAGATTTGTTTTATGGTTTCAACCAAGGTTTTTCTAAGTGGCCCTTGACTTTTGACGAGTAGTATAGTTTACAAAAGTAGAATAGTCCAGGCGAAATAGAAGCGAGCCATAGAAACTCCGGAATACGCTGAATTACGTCGAACTGCAGGTGCAGAATGAACACGACTTGCGTCACTCGAAACCGAGCCAGGAAAACGCCGAAAGAACTTACATTACGTCGAACTGCAGATTATGATAAATAGCAGAGATGTCATGCATCACATCGAGCCAAAGGATCGCCTAAGATTCTGCCTTACTTCGTACTACAGATGCCGAAACTTTAAGACATTGCCATGAATCGCCCCGATGACATCGTTGGGGAATGTAGGGAGAGGACCAAAAAGTATTCAGTGGGGACATGGAACATGGGACAGGTCTGTATTTCAGAGCTGGTATTTGCCGAGATGTAGCCCTGATTACTGGGTCAGAGGAACATCTTCAGTCCGGCTGCAGGTCTGGAGGGAGAAGCTGTTCATTCCATTAGATCTACATTACTTCTCCGAAAGTCATTTTTGAAAGGTTACTCCTTGGCTTCATATTGTGCATTTGGGGGTCAGATTGGCTAAGAGGTATGGCATCCGTCTTGAATTCTATAGGTACCAGGTTCGATTCCCAGTAGAGGGAATATAATTGATGGAAATTATTTTAAGAACCAGTGGTTCTAATGATATCTTTCTCCCTCCCCCTGTCTCCTGCGTAGTGAGATCGGATGCCTAGCCTTCTCGGATAAGGACGAAAACATAGGAGGTCGCGTGTGCAAATTGTACACGTTAAAAATCCCACGGCAGTTGGAAATCATAGAGAGTAGGCTATAAGGCCGCTGCCCTAGCAAAATATAGAAAACCTACGAACCACAAAAATATTTATAGAATGTGTGATTCATACATACCGTATACACATTGGGATTCTCGCCGGTGCTACGGAGTTCGTGCCCTGTGCTGAGACCCTTCTTGTGTGATCTAAGGGAGGAGATCGGAGCACTGATGGAGTTGTCCATATGGAATGAAGATAGTCATTGAAACCAAACCAAATCAATGCATCGAGCTAATTATTAACTACACAGATCTAATGACGGTGACCTGTAATGTAAATGTAGGAAGTGACCAAAGTAGAAATAGTACCGTATTTAGGTTATGTAAAAGAAAAAGCACACTATCATTAAAAATCCGTCAATTTTGACGGGTAATATCATGATTTGCCTACACCAGAGATAAGTGAGAAACATGAGAAAATACATAATATGAATGCAGTCCTCTCACTTATATTCTCACTTATCTCTGGCTTTCTTTCCTTTCCATGACAAAGTATTTGTGGTCATTTCCTACATTTACAATATGATGATGATATGACGATCATGAATTTTTTTTTTTTTTTTTTTTTTTTTTTTTTTTGCGTACGCCCGCTAATACTCGAGGCGAAATCTCAGGTTATTACTATGTCTAACCTGACATTGATTTTACGTGAGTATCCCTTTTTACTTGTACAGAGACAGGTGTCCCTCGCCATTCAGGCAAATACTCTCCGATTTCGGACGTACCCATTGCAGCTGGGTCGGCTCAGGAGCCGCCAATCCCTGGTCGACAACACTCCTTCAAATGTCCTCGCCAGGTCTCGAGTTAATCCAGTCCAATTCCCGGTCGACGAAAAATCCTCAAATGCCGTCGCCCGGGTTTGATCCTGAATCACCCGGTCGCCAGAGCGGTGTTGTAACCACTACGCTAGCGCGGCTCCGACGATCATGATGATATGTTAATCATGATGATATGACAATCATGGTCCTACAAGAGGACCAGCTACAGTGGTGGCTTCATGCTTCATTCGTAGTGCAAATGAAAGTAATGATGATGACGATATGACGATCATGATGATATGACGATCATGATCATATGACGATGATTATGATATGACAATGATGATGATATGACAATCATGATGATATGACGATGATCATGATGACGATGGTGATGACTTGACAACCATGATGATATGACGATCATGATTATATGAGGATGATGATGATATGACGATCATGATGATATGACAATCATGAAGAAACTAGGATGATGATGATATGACGATCATGATGATATGAGGATGATGATAATATGACGATCATGATGATATGAGGATGATGATGATATGACGATCATGTTGACATGAGGATGATGAATATATGACAATCATGATGATATGACAATCATGATGATATGACGATCATGATGATATGAGGATAATGATGATATGACGATCATGATGATATGAGGATGATGATGATACGACGACGATGATGATATGACAATCATGATGATATGACGATCATGATGACATGAGGATGATGATGATATGAGGATGATATGACAATCGTGATGATATGACGATCATGATGATATGACAATCATGATGATATGACGATCATGATGATATGAGGATGATGATGATATGACGATCATGATGATATGAGGATGATGATGATATGACGATCATGATGATATGAGGATGACGATGATATGACAGTCATGATTATATGAAGATCATGATGATATGAGGGTGGTGATGATATGACGATCATGATGATATGAGGATGATGATGATATGACGATGATGATGATATGACGATGATGATGATATGACAATCATGATGATATGACGATCATGATGATATGAGAATGATGATGATGTGAGGATGATGATGATATGACAATCGTGATGATATGACGATCATGATGATATGACAATCATGATGATATGACGATCACGATGATATGAGGATGATGATGATATGACAATCATGATGATATGACAATCATGATGAAACGACGATGATGATGATATGACGATGATGATGAAATGACGATCATGATGATATGACGATCATGATGATATGACGATGATGATGATATGACAATCATGATGACATGACGATCATGATGATATGACGATGATGATGATATGACGATGATGATGATATGACGATCATGATGATATGACGATCATGATGATATGACGATGATGATGATATGACGATCATGATGAAACGACGATGATGATGATATGACGATCATGATGATATGACGATGATGATGATGATATGACGATCATGATGATATGACAATCATAATAATATGATGAGGATATGACGATCATGATGATATGACAATCATGATGAAACGACGACGATGATATGACAAGCATGATGATATGACAATCATGATGACATGACGATCATGATGATATGACGATGATGATGATATGACGATCATGATGAAACGACGATGATGATGATATGACGATCATGATGATATGACGATGATGATGATGATATGACGATCATGATGATATGACAATCATAATGATATGATGAGGATATGACGATCATGATGATATGACAATCATGATGAAACGACGACGATGATATGACAAGCATGATGATATGACAATCATGATGATATGACGATCATGATGATATGACAATCATGATGAAACGACGATGATGATGATATGACGATGATGATGATATGACGATCATGATAATATGAGGATGATGATGATATGACGATCATGATGGTATGACAATAATGATGAAACGACTATGATTATATGACAATCATGATGATATGACAATCATAATTATATGATGATGATGATATGACGATCATGATGATATGACAATCATGATGAAACGACGATGATGATGATATGACGATCATTATGATATAACGATGATGATGATATGACGATCATGATGAAACGACGATGATGATATGACGATCATGATGATGATGATGACGATTATGATGATGATGATGATGATGATGATGATGATGATGATGATGATGATGATGATGATGATGATGATGATGATGATGATGATGATGATGATGATGATGATGATGATGATATGACGATCATAATGATATGACAATCATAATGATATGACGATCATGATGATATGACAATGATATGGCGATCATGATGATGATGATGCATGCCCTAAGGAAAGGAAACTTGGTTATTTGGTTTTAATGCCACACAGAATCTCATTCGTTTTTTCTCTTCTTAAATATAGGAAAAGGAATACCCTCTAATTACTGTCTACAACTACTACAAGTCTAGCTTTCTTGCGCATAGAACTGTCCATTCGGAAAATATGCAGACAGAGACTTGGAAACAGCCAGACACGAACAAGGAAGTGCTCATCTATGTCTCATGGGAACTACTTTACAAAAGTTTGTGCTGGAATTTCAAATCAAGCGGAAGTTTCCACTGAGAATGAAGGTCTAGCACAATGGCTCTCAGACAGGATTTGAAGAAACACGGGCCATTTGCGTAGTCTCATTGCACGATCCCGGACGAGAGGAATTCACGGACTGCATTCATATTATGTATTTTCTAATGTTTCTCACTTATCTCTGGCTTTCTTTCCTTTCCATGACGAATTATTTGTGGCCGCAATGTAGGCAATGTTCTTCGTCATAGTAAGACGCACTACCGTTTATCCCCTATTAAAAAAAAAACAACAACAAAATTCAAGAAACATTTTGTGCCGCTCTGACCGATTTATTTTAAATCTATGTCGAATAAAGAAGCAGATGAAATGGTAGCTGAAGGATGTTTCGATGAAAGTAAACCCGCGATACGTTCTCATTACTTTACATGAAGACGCACAGCACTATTTTTGTGGTATCTAGTTGGCAGGGAGGATAGTGCGATTCTCTTCTGTAGCTAGGCAGTGGTGCCGTTCGGAATGCCTTGGGTTCGATTCTCCGGCAAGCCACTAACTTCTGTAGTTTTTCTGTTGTTTAGTTTTCTTCTTTATTTCTCACGAGTGCCTGAAACATACCTTTATGTGTGTAATATTTATTTATTTACCGATATCATATTGCACGAGGGGCTTTGATCGTAATGTCAACTTTCATGCCAAATAAAGTGCATCGATTTTAGAAGACGGGAAGTATTTGCTGAAGTGTCAGATTAATGTTTCTACTGGGTGTGGTAACTAGACAGATGCCCAACCCTCTTTATTTGCATTTTAGGACAATCTAGTTATATTACAATCTAACCATTTTTGTCTAACCTTTCGGGCAGCAGTGACACACGGCTCTAAGATGTAGTGAACATAAAAAAAAAACAACAACATTCAAGTTACAAACTTTCATAAATGGGTGCTTGTTAAGAAAGGAAGGGCTCTAAATGAAAGGACAGGGTTACCAGTGTGGAACTGACGTCACGAATCTAACAAGTGCCAGTGGAACTTGAGATGAGAAGAAGGCGTTGACGATGGAACGGACACACACTGGGGACACCAGTTGATAGCAGGACAAGGCAGTCATTGTTCTGGAATCACTAAGGTAACAGAAGCAATGACATATGTAAGGATCTTAGGCGGACAGCTCAGACTGGGAAGATGTGGCGTGATTTTGTTACTATGCTGTCCATAGAGCATTCTAAAGTAGAGCAGTATAATATTATAGTCTCACATTGAGAATATCGTATTATAATATCAAGTCAAGAAAATAAAAATTATGTACATTGAAAAAACAAAGAATATCTATTTGCAAAAAAAAAAACGTCTGAAATACTTTTTCACCTCTCATTGTTATTAAGACTGGTAAAGATTAGACATCCAGTTACTCAACAAAAAAAAGCGTCTGTGATACTCCGTCTCTTCTTATTGTTATTAAGACTGGTAAAGATTAGAAATTCAGATACCAAAAAAAAAGCGTCTGTAATACTTTTTCACCTCTCATTGTTATTAAGAGTGGTAAAGATTAGACATTCAGTTACCCAAAAAAAAAGAGTCTGTGATACTTCGTCTCTTCTTATTGTTATTAAGACTGGTAAAGATTAGAAATTCAGATCCCCAAAAAAAAAAAAATAAGGTCTGTGATACTTCTTCGCATCTCGTTGTTATTAAGACTGGTAACGATTAGATATTCAGAACAAAAACAAACAAACAAAGAAAGAATGAACTTTTATTTTAAAATGATTCAGAATTGGGCTTTCTGATAACGTCTACCATTTAGTTTTTTTGTCTCAACTATCATGGTACCGAACAAGCCTGATACATCCTGCAAATTATTTGTGACACAAAAGCTGAAACCCACCTTAGTGCATGACATAAATTCAAATTAACATCGGACACTAAACATGGCAATACTCTAAACAGACCACAGACACAATCAGATATTAAAGATGACCTGAGGCGGTGGCTATCCTGCTCGCATATTAATACTGCCAAAAGATCTCTTACATATTGCATGTAATGAGACTGGCCAGATGCTGTCAGGGGAATGCTATGATGCAGTCATATATTTCATAAGACATGACAGAACTTGGTTATATGCCCCTCATGAATTCTCATATTCTCCATCTCTTGGGCATTATACCTGTTATCTGTTGTGAATCTGCCATCTCTCACATTATTTATCATTCTCTCGCAATTTCTGTCGTACTCTCCAGGGTATCAGGGCATTTCTTCTCAGTCTATTGCATGCATCTCATGCCGTCTTGTATCTTTTGCTTTTTCGTGTGTTCGCATCTTTGATTATGTTTTAAATTTTTAATAACTTTAAATGCTGTATTAAATTCTCAACTGGGTTATAATAATGGCACATCGTGTTGTTTAATTTTGAGTTGCATGTTCTAGCCTACTTAATTACTAACTGCTCCTCTTTCTGATCTTTATGGAGCACGGATCCACCACTGAAGCTGGATTCCTCACAAAAAGCCTGCGTAAAACCATTCACGCTCTGGCAGTAGTGATTTCTGTAGCTATTATGAGCTACATTTTGTACATTATGAGGTTGTTAGACATGTAAAGCCTCACATTAGTAGTCTTACAACATTCGCTGGAGGAATCATTAGCCTTATCCCTTACGTTATCGCTATTGATAATATTTATTTATTAATCCAGATGACATTTGACAACTGTGTGTATAGTGCGCTTCTTTCACTACAGTGCATCCGGTGCAATGTTTTTTACATGATCTCCATCACTGCTAATTCTACGTTTGGCTAAGGCTATCCTGCTAATTTGATTCCTCATCATTTAAACATGGACCTGTTACGTTAATTACTTTAATCTTTTATTGGTACGTCCATTTCTAATGCTGTTCATCATTGCGTTTTTTGTCTTCCTGTTTGGATGATGTAGATAGCTATTTTAACGGCTTTGATTGGTGTATGAAACTAGGGATATTTGTTTTGTTTTTACAGTATATTATTGTTCTACGCAGAATATCTCTCTCCTTTAACGTAAGTCAGATTTCATCACTGATTGGAGAATCATTTGCTTTCAAGCATTCTAATTGCAATTTTCATTGTTTTTAACATTTTCCACTATTTTGTGGTGAGTTTGCTATAGTAATATTTTCTAGACCTTCTACTAAGTAAAGGTCTTTTGCCTCAAAATATTGGGTCCTTAATGGCGTTTAAACAGTTTCTCTTTCCACTACATTTTTAGCTCACTGGATATTTGGCAAGTTCACTGAGTTTTGAATAACTGGTGTGCGTGCTACTTTTCAAGTTTTGGCTCCAGTCATCTCTTATGACCTTCGTTATCATTGTTATTTGGCTTTTCATCTCTGCTCTTCATTGGCCTGTTTTGATTTTATTTTGGCCTAGTTAATTGTCACTTTATTTCCTTCTGTACAAACATGGGCTGCAATCAACACTAACGGCACTATAGACCCACGAGTATTTAAATATGTACTTATCATGAGCTATACCACGAAAACTATTTTATATTTTTTTAGCTTCATCCATTATACTCACGCCTGGCAATTTAACTGACTAAACGTTCTCAATTTATGCGTTTTCGCTTTTACAAGTAATCTGGGTTGTAAATCAATATGTCATTTTTTTTAGCCAGTTGTATATTACATCAAAATTTATAAACATTTTCGCCACATCGCTTCCTCAGCTGAACAATGACTGTCAGAAAGAATTATATTTTTGTAAATAAATCGAATGTTTATAAATCATTTGATCCGCGTATAATTTTCCCAGGGACAGATGTTATGTTTCAAGCTGCGTTTGTAGCGACATAATCGAAATCACCCGATAATACTTTAATTCTGATTCTAACAAATTGTTTTGTATCCACTCATTCAGAACGATTCACAGGACACACCTAATCTTTTTCTTTCTAATATCTACATTTTAGAAGATAGTGCAGATAATAGTGGTCATCGTCAATACGCTTCATTTCTCCAAGGAATGTAGCACTTCACCAAATTAATGCCAACTGTTCCTGTCCTGTGCCATCAAATCTACGTCTTTCTATACGTTTATCATCGTATTATCATTTATGTCTCCATTTCTCTTCTCTTTGTGTTTTTCAGTCTTTCTCTCATATCCTTGGGATCCCAGAACCAGGTCTGCTCTGTATTGCAATTTGCATGTTTCCTCATAGTGTGTACTATTCGTGGACAGCTTCTTCTACGCATCTTTAGAGTTGGTTTTGGCTGAGGGTAATCCTAGAGAAAAAAAAACACATGAGGAAGAGAATTGGAAACCGGAATGAAAAGAGTAAGGAAGACATGGAAAGATCTTGCTCTAATGTCACGTGACAGGAGAACTTGGCATGCGTTTTTGAAGGCCTATGCTCCCTGAGGATTTGAGGAGATATAATGGTGAACAAGAAATCAATTCTCAACTTAACTTGTTTCTATGAACTAAATTCATTCTAAGAAGTCATTTTTCTCGTCTCCTTCTCGTGTTTTACATCCCATAATATACAGATTTTTACACAATCTGTCTGAGGAAAATTCACCGATTCTTTTGGCCGAATACCATCACCAACCAAGAACTGCTTAGTCGGAGCAGCCAAGGGGACATGCACACCATCATAGCTGGTAGACGCTGGAGTTGGGTTGGCCACGTCCTCAAAAGAGACCCTGATGCCATCATAAGAACAGCTATGCTATGGACCGCTGAAGGAAAGCGAAAGAGAGGCAGACCAACAACAAGTGAGCGAAGAACTGTGGAGGCCGAGATGCAAAGGATGAACCAGAGCTGGGGCACCGCACGAAGAATGGCCGCCAACCGAGCAAAGTGGAAGCAGTTTGTTGCTGCTCTACAAGACGCTACCAGGCGTGATGGCCACTGACTGCCTTGACAGTCGATGGCTAAGGATCAAAGAAGAAGAGACTATACGGATTCTTTCGTCCCTACCAGTGTATTATACCGTTAAGACCGGTCACCTGGGAAGTGAGATCGGATGCCTTGCCTTCGCGGATAAGGGCGAAAAAATAGGAGGTCCCGTGTGCAAGTTGAGCACATGGCGATTCCTACGGCAGTTGGAAATCGTAATGAGTAGGCTATAAGGCCGCTGCCCTGGCAAAATTTAAAAGTTTAGAAGTCTACCCAACACAAAAATATGTATAGAATGTGTCATTCCTGTATACACACATTGGGATTCTCTCCGGTGCTACGGAGTTCGTGCACTATGCTGAAATACTCTTTGTGCAATCTACAGGAGTAGATTAGAGCACTGATGGAGTTGTCCGTGTGCAATGATGATAGTTCTTAAAACCAAAATCAAACCAAACTTTACCGTTAAAATGTCTCTCTGATCTGTATTATTCTATTTACACATTGACCTACTTGCTCTCTTTAATACTCAGGACTTACCATCACGGAGCTGTCAGGTACTCAATACTAGTGTTTTCCCTTGATTATTTTTAATTTTAGTTTAGACGCGAGTAAGCGTAGGACGCGATGAAGCTCAACAAGAGAAGCCATCGGTCACACAAATTTAACTGGACTAGCGGATCTGTGATGGAGTATGAGACTTCTAATCAAATCAGTGATTTATGATCGAATAGAACTCATAACATCATAAAGGTCACAGAGCTTCATTGAGACCAATGCAGAACAACAACAGTCACAAAGGACAATACCAATCCCGTATGTTTTTCCTTAAACAGAGAGTACATGTGTCTCAAAATGTTATCGCTTTTTTAAACATAATTAAATTTCAGTTCTGGTCTTATTAAATAACCGGTACTTTTCAGTCCATAATTTCCTTGCTCTTTCAGGTTCACTAATGCATGAAGAGAAGAATTCGTGTCTATGGAAACAATCACATAATCTATCTGTAATCTTTATTTAAACTCAATTAAATCATTATGGTATTCCAAAAATGGTATCGTTGGCTGAATAATACTGCGATGACGTTAACAGAAGCACAATATTGCAAAGACAAAAGCAAACACAATTAATGGTGCGAAAAAAAATAAAAAATTTGTGAGTGGGGGGAAGTCGATAGGGTGTTATCTGGTAAGACACACTAGAACACTATTAACAGACGAACTGAAAAAGAGGCAATGATTAAAATTATGGGAAGCTAATCAGTTTTACCTGGCGTTTCGACAAAACTGGTACAGCTTAAAAATAAGTTCTCCAGGAAAACAAGCCCACCTGTAAGTTCCAAGACAATTTTAAATTATAGTATTTTTTTAACCTTGAGAGAGAAAACTATCTCTTTATTCTCTGGTCAATAATTCAAAGCACAGGAATATACGAGACCTGGGCATATTGTTTTTTACAAGAAAAGAAGAAAGAAGATACTATGGTTAGAATCCAGCGTGGGAACATTCCACATCAGGTTTAGTCGTATAGTTGTATCGACATGTAAATAAGAGCTTTATCCCCCCAAAAAATATATAAATAAAGACATTTATCGATTGACATGTCAACTTGCATGGGAAATCATTTATTTCAGTAACTTGTGGTCCTAAGTTTCAGCATTCTGTTATTTTATTTTATTCTTTTTTATTTTCTCCTGCGCTACAGGACTACCTTGCACAACAGCAGACCTGGGCAGCGTTCATCATCAGCTGCCATCTTTACATCGAAGGTCGGTTGCAATGGATCTCCAACGTCTTCTGACACTTGTCTTGATGGTGAACTCTGATGGACTCTTTCCTGTCAATCTCTTGATGTTATCTTCCCACTTATACTGATGTCTTCCTCTTGCACATCTACCTTCAACTCTGTCTTCTATTATGGTCTTCAGTAACGTGTTATGTCTTTTTACGTGGCCAAAATGTTTTGGCTGTCTAATTTTGATCTCTTTCATTCCTAGAAGAATATAACAATATGAAGCAGTTATTCTTGAAGGATACTTAACTGAAGACTGATTCCTAAAAACAAGTCCTTTAAAATCTTAAAATGTAAAGGCAATAATTGTTCCACTTTATTGACAGATGAACAAACTTTGTTTGTCGGCATCCCACTCACGGGCATCGAATAATTTGTTGATTACCCATTCTGTTTTTAATTCTTTTAACCAGTTATAAAGGAATCTTCGTGACCGGTTTACTAGTCCGAAATAGCTACGACTATCTTGTGTAAAGTTTCACAGGTTTTCGTCCATTCGTTTGTTAAACAAACAGCAATTAAGAAACTTAATAGTAGCAACATAAGCTGTTTAACAGCATGCAGATGTGATTTATTTTTAGACACCCGTATTGTTTTTACTCATCACTCATTATGTCATGCTTTCTTAGGTATACGGTGATTCCAGCTTATGCGAGCAAAGTCGCTGGTACCTACCATAAATGGTTGCTATGTTAGGAATAATAGTGCAAATTAATCTTGCTCCACGTTTATGTAAATAAAGACAGAATATTTCTTTCAAGTGGGCCAGCTACAGATGTGACTCCATACTCCACAGGGAGTGAAAATCAAAATGATGATGATGATGATATCATTTCTATTATTGTTCATCTTATCTGTTCATTTGACCTGTGATTTGTGTAGCCTATATTGTTTCTAAAATATTTCTATAAAATTATATTGTGTTATGTTTAACATTGCGTGGGTTGTGCCTGTGATATATAGTGCAAGCATGACAAGTTGGTATGTCAGCGGAAACAATAGTTATATGATACCCTTAAGTCTCCTGAATGACTTGGGTACAGCACTAAGACATATGGCAACAAGTAAAATAAACCCAAGATCAAAACATTTATCAGTCTGAGTAGTATCAAATACAACGTCTGGCAACGTGGGGCACAGGAAGAGCAAATCTTGAAAAGAAGGTTTATTTATTGCAGTCTCCGCAGAGTTCACGCACCACATGGCAACCAGGGTAACAAGTTTATAAGGAGTGGTAAAAAAAATCTGCCATCAGTATTCTCGTCTGGTATTGAGTATTAGTTCAGTCTGCAAGTAATTGCACTGTTACTTTATTATACAGGGTGGTCATAAAGTCTTTCCCTGAGTTCAAAAATTAAAAAAAAAAGTATTCTGTGCAGAGACACTTGGTTTTTTTGGAAATTATTCCAGAACTAAAACAGTTTTTTATGCTATTTGTAGATTTCAACATTTGCGATTTTCAACACTGTGCTTCGAGGGATTGCAAGTTCTCTTGAGGCACGACAGGTTGATTTCTGAGGACTCCGTTGAAACGCCGTGCGCACTGCGTCCACGGTTTCTTCACTCACACGAGGCCTACCTGCTCTGGGCATGTCACTGACGCTGCCAGTGTCCGTAAACTTTATATACCAAGCTTTGGTGCTTTCAACATCGGGAGGATCTCGTAAAAATTTGAGATCAGGGAAAGACTTTATGACCACCCTGTACTTTAGGGCAATGGCGGTAAGCTACAAAGGGATAGCGGAATTATCCCTATCAGAACTCTCAAAACCAAAACATTTTTTCATGTTTTAACAATAACATATAACAAGTCTCCGTAAAAATACTACACCGCTAGATTCTGCTTTGAATCGTTCTCTCTCTCTCTCTCTCTCTCTCTCTCTCTCTCTCTCTCTCTCTCTCTCTCTCTCTCTGTCTCTCTGTCTCTCTCTCTCTCTCTTTCTCTCTCTTTCTCTCTTTCACACAAACTCTCTCCCATCCCATCTGTTGCTGTTCCTCCTTCCCACTTCCTTCATGCCCGCGCTTCATCTTCAGATTTTTCCCAAAAATTCATAGTTTACATATCAAAAATCAAATGACACAATGCTGGGAGAATTTTCTTAAATGTGCATGCGCAAAACACCCCGATAGTGATAATTTTGTCAGTCCCCAATATTAGCTACAGTGTTCATTCTTGGTGCTACCGGATGCTACTATCGCTTTCAGCGAAACGGACAAAATCACTGAAATAATTATAACCACATCCATGACAACATTGAACACGGAACGATGCCTCACTACATTAAAGAAAATTTACCATGCAATAAGCTAAGAACGGCTTAATTCTATGTTGATGAAATCGACAGATAAGGAACTGATAAATTATTTCCCAAATTTCAATACTAAAGTCATTGGACATTTTGAAAGATTCATCTACTTTTTCTTCTTCTTTCGCTCATCTGCTCTTTCATAAAGTTGACTGTACGTCTCAGACCTCTCTCGTCACCCTACAGTTTCTCCCTCAACTTGACTTGGAGATGGCCGAAGTCTCACTCTGGACTTCTCATGTAGCCAAAGTCTTGGAGAATATATTCTACTATTTTTTTCCCTCCCGACATGGACATACATCTCCATGTCCGATTTTCAGTTTGTTGAATAGATAACATTTGACTCTGGCAATGGCCGGTTATCAGTCTCAAAAAGTATCGTTTGATCTCTTCTTGGCAATGAGTAGTATGGTTCTGCTGTATAAGACTCTTGGTGATCCTTATGGAATTTTTCCGTAAAGTTATTTTTCATTATTGATTGTATGTTGCTTTAGTTTGTATTTGCTTCCTCGTTCTTCGGAAAATATTCTACCCTCTCATTTCCATACATGTTGCAGTGGCCAGGGGTACATTTGACTTTAACTTTAAAAAACACAAAAATAGCTGGTTTCCATTAATGCTCCCGTCAGGCTGTCTAGTTCTTGTTGTCCCTGAGGGCAGTTATGAGTGTTTGGGAATCAGTGAACATTCTCAAATAACTTTGCGAGACTCAAGAACAGGTAGGCAATTGTTTAACAATACGTTTCAGAGACTGGACAGGAAAAGCCACATTTATATTTAGTAATTAACAACGTGTGTATATAGGTCTTATAAACTGTAATGTTTTTCTTAGCCGACGTGTAATAATTAAATATGTTTGTCTTCTTAGCGCAACCTTGACAATGAATAAATTGTACCGATTTTGCTGTGTATGCTGTTGTCATCTTGAATCTTTATTGTGTAATATGCTCGCTCTGGCATAGGCACAAGTGTAACAAAATTATTTATAGATATCCCCAGTAGTTAAAAAGTTTTGGAAACGTCTCAACCATAGGGTGAGTAAAATACAGGTAGTGCTATAGGAGACGCTGCCGTTGTGGAGTAAAGTGTTAGAGACTTCATTATTCTAGGTTCAGCATTATGAGGATGAGTGAACAGTTCCCTACCTCATTGTCGTTGCCTTCCATAACTGAAGAGAAGAACCAGGTACCCATTAACCAATTTGGGGTCGGAATGACTAAGAGGTATGGTGTCCGCCTCGAATTCTAGAGGTACCGGGTTCGATTCCCAGTTGAGGAAATATAATTTATGGAATTTTTTATTCAGAACCAGTGGTCCTAATGACGTCATACTTCCCCCTGGTGTCCTGGGTAGTGAGATCGGATGCCTAGCCTTCTCGGATAAGAGCGAAAAAATAGGAGGTCCCGTGTGGCAAGTTACGCACGTTAAAATTCCCATGGCAGTTGGAAATCGTAAAGAGTAGGCTGTAAGGCCGCTGCCCTGGCAAAATTAAAAAAATTAGAAACCTACCCACCACAAATATATTTATAGAATGTATGATTCCTATATACACACATTGGGATTCTCTCCGGTGCTACGCAGTTCGTGCACTGTGCTGAGATCCTCCTTGTGTGATCTAAGGGAGGAGATCGGAGCACTGATGGAGTTGTATGAGTGCAATGAAGATAGTCCATAAAACCAAACCAAACCAAGCCCATTAACAGGTGAGTAGAATTTAGTGTAACGACACTAGGTTTCGAACCCATAACCCGGCAACTTTTCCGCGAAAGACAATCGCACAGGGCGGCTATGTCAGCGATCTTTTCACACACAGCTCTACCCGTTATACAGAGTGTAGCTCAAAGATGGACGATGTGACGTAAATGTCTTGCCCATCATGTGCGTGCGTATTCATAAATTATGGTGAACATGGACATGCTTCTGTTATTCATCTAGGAGAACAAGACATGCACAGGATCTTTGGTTTTCTTGTCAGCGCTTTGAGCCCATTTAGTAAAGTGCTTACAGACCTAGAAGATCCCTTTGATCCTTCTTGCAAGAACACTTCTTACGAAAGAAATGTATATTGTAAAGAATACAGAGCGTGCGATTGGCTAAGCTTTGAGAGCGTTGTCCTCTCCCGGTGAAGTTACCGTGTTCCAGGATCTCAATCTGGTAGTGTCACGCTCCAGTTTACCCTGCTGTAACTGGTTACCAGACTATTGTTGCTGTCATTTTTTGACAGGGTCATCTGTCAAGTTATTTGCTTATGTTTTTATCATAAGAATAATTGTGTCTTTACCTGCGATGTCAGGTTGATTAGGGGTTGTCTTCCCTTGTTTATTCATTCATTGTGTTTGACCTTTAGGGTCAAAGGTAGACAGTTCGGGCGTATGCCCATGGGCAGGTTTTTTTAAGCGGGAGTTGAGTTAGACTTCCGGCAAGCCGGGAAGTGTCCTGGTTTCTGAAGGGACGAGAGTCCATTGTGTTTTTTCGGGGAGAATCTTCGAAGTGACTGCACTGGCAGTTTTCCCCAGTGAATCTCTGTGCGTTGGAATGACAGCAGAGTTCCTTGTTAAGTTCTGTGGACTCGGTTACAGGTAATACCGACTTTTTCCATTACTATGCTTTCGGTAGCAGAACATGTTAGAAGATTGCCTAGTCTGTGAACTGCAGCTCACCGGTCCTCCATTTCAGAACTTATATGTTGTGCTCAAGGTAGCCATCCAAGACTATTAGTCTTCATACCATCCAGAAATCCAGTGACGAAGATATATTGTGGGAGCCGCAGATTGGCGGCATATTTATGTCTACAATAAGCATTACTGCAGTGTTGATGGTAACCTGCTTATCAGAAGTACACAGCCGACGTCAGAACGAGGCCTGTGTTTTCGGCTATTATACTACAGCCTGATGATGTGCAATTGGCGGGGAATGCCAAGTTGCACCTATGTGTCAAAGTGATTAAGGTATCTGACGCGTTTAGTCAGTAATCCCAGGGCGACGCTACGAACTGTCCTTATTGAAGAACATTGTATTGACCATGCACGAATATTCAAATGTTTACCAGCTTGCTGAATGCCTAATGTATACCTATCGATTTCCGGTCAGCATGACCTTGTTTACAATGACTGTTCCTGTTGATACCATGTGTGTTCTCGTCAATAAATGTTTTGAAACGTGTCTGCAGTGTCCAAGCATCCTTGACTACTGCATGTGAGTGTATGGGTTGCAGGGTCTACATACATAAGAGCCTAAACACATTCGCGCCTTCATTCGCACCCACACTCAGTTCATCATCCGCTCGCACTACACACCTAACAACATGTATACTGTCTTGGGCCAGTGATCACCTCAACAAGAGAAAAAGTACAGTTACATTTTTGGGGGACCAGTTACGTGGGCTCTTCTGATACATTTCTGGTGGACAGAGCGAGCAATTAACATTATTGATGACATTAATGTGATCCAGAAATTTACATTTCTCCAGCCTTAAACAGACACCCTACCAGGCTATTTACAGTTGCTGTTACATGTATGATGTCTCCAGTGTTGTCCAGAAATTTACAAGAAGGACAAGTAAACATTACATTTCTGATCTGTGGGTCTAAGCTACACACTGGACAGCTGTAACACACATCGCTAATTCTACACTTGCAAGTTTTGGCTACAACAGGACAGAAATAGGTCATCAACTGTTGACCCAGATAAACAGTGCTAGCATTTATGTTATAATGCTACATAAACCACAACAGGACAAGTACTGAAGTTAACATCTAGGCATTTGCTACGTGGACCACAACTGCAAGTCGAGTCCCCTTTTTGTAAACGGTACCGCTGGTCGTTTACACGTTTCAGTCAACAACAGACTTTTCTACGCCCGATCATTCAAGCTACATTGTTCGAGGTCAAGTTCCTGTTTGTAAACAGTACGTGGAAATTGTAAACATTCAATGTGCAAGTCCTAAGTCGAGAAGGTCATAGTAACTTTTGTTCGTGAATACCACTTTATGCTACAGTGGATTTGACATTCAGTGCGCGCTTGACATTTTGTTTCTGTGTTCGCAAGGAGCAAGTTAGTTACTGTAATATCATGTGTGACTAAGCTTTATTTTGCAACACATTGAATTGATTGCTATATATATGTTTATGTTACTTCTACTGTTTTTGTGTATTTTTCTTGTGTTTTTCTGAGGGTTTTCGGTTGGTGGGTCTTACAGTAAATATGCCACTTAATCGAGGGTTACTGTAAGCGTTCTGTAGGGATTGCAATTTTCTTAATTGAAATTTGCTAGCGACTTTTGTTGCTATTTTTTTTTTTAGCTGTGATGACATAAGTTAGTGTTGTTTTCGTTATTTTTACGTTCTTTGATTTTCGATTAGTTTTGTTTGTATCTGTTCTTCTCTCATTCCTTCCGTTTATTTCTTTACACCTTTTCGTTTATAACAGTGTTGCCATTTGTCTTGTTTATTTTTCGCGGTTATCATTACACATTTGTGTAACATTTTTTTTACTTTTGCTGTATTGTTTATTTGACTTCCGCGAACGTTTTCGGTCATTGTTCTGTATTTTTGTCTTTGTATTTATGATTGTACTACATTATTGTCATACACAGTCTACATACATACACTTGGTCATGTATTATTATTATTATTGATAAGGTACACTCTTCATATAGAGATTGTTAATAAAATATTATTATATAAGATATTTATACAAGTTCTTTGATAAAAGACTTGCTATCCTCAAAGATTGAGACAAGGTGAAATAAATATTCAAGTTCTTTAAAAAAAAAAAAGACTTGTGCCCATAGTGAGTGGGATATAAAGGAATTATTTTCCACAGGTACTCAAGTGATTTTTTGTTACATTATAAACAAGAGGACCATACAAGGTCTTTGTCTAAGACTAAGAGAGTCAAATAAAGTGAAGTGAGTATACAAGTCTAGCATTTCAGACTTGTCTCCCATTGAAGTGGGATAAGGTAATTGTTGAATTTTTCAGGTTACTGATCTCATTAGACAGAATGTCTACATTGGATTTCTTCATCCAGCAAGGGTTGACCCTTGGTAAGTCTGGTAAAGAATTGGAAGAATATTCATCTGCTCTATTCGCCATTGCATTAAGGTCAGAAGTATTGAAAACAGAAGCTGAACAAAAGAAAGCAGAAGCTGAGAATTTAAGATTGCAGATGCAATCAGATGAAAGAAAATTCCAGATGGAAATGAGAAAACAAGAAAAAGAGGCGGAGGCTGAAGAGAAACGGTTAGAAAGAGAATTTGAAGAGAGAAAACAGCGAAGTAAAGTCGAGCGGAAAAAGATAGAAGCTGAAATTAAAAAATTGGACAGAGAAGCTGACGAGATAAAACAGAAACTGGAAGCTAAGGAGAGAAAACAGAAGACTGGAAATGAGCTTCTGGATAAAAATAATGCTCTTACTGAGAAGCTTCAACATGAGAATAAAGCTCTTACTGATATATTAACAGAAATGAATTGTGAAAATCATATGCTGAAGTGTAAAGTGACGGCACTAATGGAAGATAATAAGAAACTTGGTGAATTCTCCGTTAAACAATCTCAACTGGAAAAGGAGAAAAATGAGTTAGAAGTTGAATTGAGCTTAATGAAGAACAATCTTCTTTGCAAAGAACAGGCTCTTATTGGTGAGCTAGAGCAAGTCAAAATAGACTATGAGAATGTAAAAGCTCAGGCCGGACAAGACAAGGAGTCTTATAAAAGAACAATTCTGGAACTAAGTAATGAGGTGGATCTTCTGCGAAGTACTGCTATAAAGAAGAGTATGGAATCTCTGGAGGAGATGAAGATGTTTAAGAATAGGAAGGATACTGAGATTCAATCACTGCAACTGGAGTTAACACAGTTGACAGCAAACAAAGAAAAAGATAAGAAAATTGATGAACTTAGGTCTACTCATCATAGTGCTATGGAAGCACTCAGACTTGAACTTGTTCAAGAGAAAGCTAAGGTTTTAGAAACTACATCTCAAAAGGAAAAGTTGAGTAACGATCTTAGAGATAGAATAGTTAAAGAGAAGACTCTAACTTCACAGTTAGATGACTTAAGGTTAGAGTGCAACAGACTTCATGTTAAAGTCAACGAAAGTGTTCATGAAGTTGTTTCTAGAGAGAAAGCTGTTGCAGAGGTGGGAATTGCAAAACTTCGCAACAGAATTGATGGTTTATTAGATATTGTTTTGGAGAATACAATGTTATCTACTACTGTGGCAAATAAGATGATTTGCTGGGGAGGTTATGATGGTATCCTAACAAAGAATGAAATAAGTGTATGCAGTAACCGTGCGAGGTCAAGCAAATGTAGGTCCCTGATTCTATAAATGATGATGATGAATTGTGTACAGGGAACCTAACGCTACCTCCCTAGATCTCACACGGTCTCTCTGTTGGCTCTAGTGTAGGGTGTATGATGTACCTATTGTCTAGGGGAGAAATGAGATGATAGTACACAACACACAAACACTTTACTTTTCTATGAGAAAGTTAATAAAACAGGTGTTAAGTTTTCT
This sequence comes from Oreohelix idahoensis, assembly GCA_024509875.1. Classification (NCBI taxonomy): domain Eukaryota; kingdom Metazoa; phylum Mollusca; class Gastropoda; order Stylommatophora; family Oreohelicidae; genus Oreohelix; species Oreohelix idahoensis. Next base: position 781,498 of record JAMPIV010003705.1, read on the forward strand.
TTTGAACTGAATATTACAATTTAATCTGCCTGTCCAGTTATATCTTTTGGACAGGTCTTGAAAATAAGGACAAGATAGTTTACAGAAAGAGGGTAATAAAACAACTGGACTTTCTGTCCACACAACTAAAATCAAGATATATTTTTCACTGAAGAACAGTTCACAGCTACTACTGTAATCCTATAAAGGGAGAGTCACTGTGTATGAGGGGCTGTTGTGTCATGATACCCCTTGAAATTCCTGAATATCATAGGGAAACTCAGTGAATGTTACTTTTTTACAAAAAGTGTCAGATGTACCCAGATGTATGGCACATCACCTGGGGTTACTTATAAGGAAATTCTCTCCTGAAGATGCAGACTCTTTCACTCGTTCAAGCTCCTCCGTGTTCTTATAATAGTAGAAATGACTGGATGGAGGCTTGAGGGCTGTATTCACTTTCAGCTGGCTTCCTGCCACCAGTCGGTAACAGGGAATAAAACGCTGGAACAAAAGGATACCCTGGCTTTACATCTACTCACTGAGATTATTTAATATTTTCCTACCAGGATATGGGGTCAGCCTTGCGTGCCGTACATGTGCACAAGCCCCTAACTTTGTTTGACTCCCTCCTTGCTGTGACCACACCTCAGGTCCCTATGGCAGATACGCCACTGTACCTTTACATCTTTTTTCCTCAATACAATAATGTGGGGTAACCACATTTCCGTTGGTATGATTTTCTCTTTTCTTTTTATATTATAAATGCTTCAGGCATGTAAATAGTGTTCATAGAACACAGAGGCTTACTACTATAATACTTTAATAATATAACAGCATAATCATGACAACATACATCAATTAGATACATTTTAAGATGAGGACGCAACAATGTCTACTACCGACATGTTCTTCATTTTCCCTCAATATCAATACCTAATTTTGTTTGCTGTGGAATTAAACATAACAATTCATACATCGTCCTTACCACAATTTCAAGAAATATAAACAAATGATGCTGACTTGCAAAGCAATGGCCGCAGTTTCACTCTGCACTGGTCTCAGGCTGGGAAATATTTATTTTACTTTAAATTTACCACAGCTGAATCTCAGCAAAATGTTTAATGTAATTTATTTTAGACAACTGGCAATTGAATAAGGAAAACCCCTTGCTAATATTGGGTACCACTAGCCAATCAGAAGCTGGCGACTACCAGATTTCAAAATGCAGTTTTTGAAAAACAAAAAAACAATTCCAAACTACACCGCGTCTGCTATTTAATTGGCTAGCCTATGTTAGTTGCCATTACAACAAAAATGTTTCGTTGATAACCAAATTACTATCGCCCCCCCCCCCCTTCTCACCCTATACTCTCTGTACTCAAGCGAATTTGAATATTCACCTCAATGCCTCTTTCTACGCGATCGTCCCTTTAACGTTATGAAAAATTCAAGTAAGGTTGACTGTCTGTCTGGTCTACCGTCTTGGACATTTTATTTTTCCTTCATAACTTCACTAATACTGGGGCTATCATAGTATTTAAAACATATTCTTGCTTAGGGGAGTCTCAGCTATCTTATCATATAAGTTTTATGTTCAGTTTCCTATTAATAAAGATTTTCATTTTTGTCACTGTTCGTTCGTCAAATAATATTTTACACAAGACCACCATTTCCTCCTTTCTCCTCTCCCGCTTAGCCTATGTGATTCAAATACTACTTGTTTTAGTGACGCCAGTAATTCTACAACGAGTGGGGACAAACTGTCTGTGTGTTTGCCTCCGATGGCGTTTGCCGCCGAGTGTAGATACGCATGGCAGAGTGTGGCAGGCAAATCGGGTGTTAGACGTGGCGGGTTAACAAGTTGGGTTTTATGATTTGTATTTTATCGTGTTTCACTACCAAATTGTAAGACTTACTACTGATTAACCTGTTAAAAACAAAATATTACGTTAATTCAGATAGTATTGTGCGGCGCTCTTCCGCCAATTAATTAACTTTATCGGTTAGGCGGCCGTGTATGCAGCAGATCTTACAAGTTTAAACATCGGTAGTACGTTGGCGAAACCGAAAATGCAGCGCGTTGTATATTATATATGCTATAGGCTTTTCGCACTGCACAAAAGGCAGTGGCGGGCGTGTGAGAGCAATCCCGCCAGACACAATCGGGCTGGTCTTATTTATTGTTGTTTTTATGACTAAAATCCATAGAAATGAGTAATTATCCTCGCAGATTTTACCACACACCTCCCCTCTTAAACATGCAACACTATGCAGGTTATTATCTGCGAGATAACTTAGCTCAATGAAGTCTTATGCGTTTCTCTGATTTTCATCACATGGATGTCTGCTTAAAAAGTCGGCACCCACATTCGTCGGACCCGGGATATAATCTATCCGGAATGAGTATGGCTGCAGTAATAAAGACCATCTCAATAATCTGGAATTTTCATGCTTCGCTTGTGACAGGAACACAAGAGGTGAATGATCCGTTGGACCACAAATGTCCTGCCATATAAATAAATCTGAAATTTCTTTATAGACCATATCAAAGCGAGACATTCCTTTTCACTTGTTGAATAATTTTTTTCCGCCTTGTTCAACTTGCGGCTAGCATAAGCGACTGGTTTCAATTCCTCATCTGGTGAGGAAGACCTTTGCAACAATGTAGCACCTAGGCCCACATTGCTTGCGTCACTTCTCACAATAAATTCGTGCGTTAAGTCAGGCAATTGCAATACTGGCCTGCTTGTAAGTTTTTCCTTCAACTCTTGGTAAACTAATTCGCACTGAGCAGACCAAATTATTTTATCAGGTTGACCTTTACGAGTTAAATCTGTCAGCGGAGCACATATAGAGTTAAAATTTTTAATGTACTTTTGGTAAAAACCACACAACGACACGAAAGATCGCACGTCTTTCTTTGTTTGGGGTCGAGGAGCTTTTTTCAATTTTTCCAGATTCTTGGGATCAGGGGTCATGCTACCCTGATGCACAGTATGTCCCAAGAATTCCAACTCTTTACAACCTATACAACATTTTGTTGGCCTGGCGGTTAAGTTAGCCTCTCTGAGTCTATCTAACAGCATATTCAAAGAGGTAACGTGTTCCTCAAATGTTTCCGTAGCAATGAGGATATCGTCCATAAAATTCGAAATACATGGATTTTTCAGGGGATCCAGCAGTTTTCGCATCATCCTTGAAAACACACTCGGAGCATTTTTCAACCCAAACGGCAACATGTTGAACTCATAATGACCTTCCGAGGTGCTAAATGCTAAATAAGATCGAACCTCAGGCTTTACTGGAATTTGGTAATAGCCCTTGCTAAGATCCACCTTAGAAAAATATTTTGCCTTGTTCAGCCTGGCAAATAGTTGAGTAGTATCAGGTAATGGATCCACCTGACCTTCTGTGACAGCATTCAGTTTCCTGTAATCTATACACAGTCTATGTTCTCCCGATGGTTTCCGCAACAGAACCACGCAGGAACTATAAGGAGACTCACTATGAGAAATAATCCCTTCTTGTAACAAATAATCTATCTCCTCTTTTAAAGCTTTCTCCTTAGCGAATGGAATAGAATAGGGCCTCATACAGATAGGTGTTGGGTCTAGTAGTTTCATATCATATTCCAACAAATGGGTTTTTCCCGGTTTATCTGTCAACACATCTGTATGTTTCTCAAGGATCTGTCGAACCTTCTCCTTCTGCCCTTTTGTCAAGTGATTGCTGATTTTCACCTGCTCAAACGTTTCACTGGTTTTCAGTGGATATTCAAATGAGGAGAGAGGGTCATTTTTCATTTCGGTTGCAATAGACAAGGCCAATAAGTGTGTCCCTTCCTGGATTTGTCTGTCCAGATATTTCTTCAACAGGTTCACATGATAGACTTTTTCCTTTCCCTTTTAGTCTATCTTATAATTGGTTCTGGATACCTTTTCCAAAACTGTGTATGGTCCTTGCCATCCGATCTGAAGTTTATTATTGCTGCTGGGCAATAGAAGAAGTACCTTCTCCCCCACAGCAAGTTTCCTATCCTTCGCTTTTCGATTATAATAAGCAGCATGCTTTTTCCTGGCTTGTCTCAAATTTTCATTTGCCAGTTTCCAACCGGTTTGTAAACGATTGGTCAGTTCGTTCACGTATTGATAAGATGAGGTAACAGTCTCCTCTGCCTTCTCATCAGTCCAGGTCCTTAACAAAGCTTCTAACGGACCTTTTATTGGCCTACCAAATAACAGTGTTGCGGGGGCCATTCCGGTGGAATTATGTGGTACTTCCCGGTACGCAAACAGGGCGGCGGGCAAGTAGTGGTCCCACGTGTCAGGTTTCTCATGTGCCAGCTTTCTCAGGATAGAAATGAGAGTCCCATTGAACCTCTCTACCTGGCCGTTCCCTTGGGGATGGTACGGGCTACAATGAAAGTGCTTGGCTTGAAACAACCTGAACACCTCTTCAGTTAGTTTCCCCTTGAACTGAGAGCCATTATCTGTCAAGATTTGATGCGGGAAACCTAACCTTGTGAATATCGTAAGTAATGCCTCTGCCACATGTTTCGAATCGATTGATGACAGGGCTACCGCCTCTCCCCACATAGAACAAGTGTCTACCAGAGTAAGGATGTAACTGTTCCTCCTCTTGGTCCGAGTGAGAGGTCCCACAATATCCACAGCAACTCTCTCAAAAGGGGTTCCCACTATGGGCATTTCCCCAAGAGTTGCGGGAGCAGTCCAATGCTTTGGAGCTACTCTCTGGCATTCGGGGCAGGAGTGTACGTATCTCTTTATGTCTTCCGTTACCCCTGGCCAGAAATAATGACAAGCTATACGCTGTCCTGTTGCACTAATCCCCATGTGACCACTGAAGGGGATAGCATGACCTAACTCCATCACTTTTTCTCTATATGATTTAGGAAGGACCAGCTGACCATGACCAGCTGCACCAGTGCCGGCCTTCCTGTATAGCAATTTATTCTTCATATAGAATTCTCCTTTATTTGGAGGAGTATGGCTCTTTGGGAGTTTCTTATAGCACGGCTTCAGTGACTTATCTTCAGCCTGTGCCTTTCTCATCTCTTCGGGATGAGTATTTATAGGTTCATCTTCTTCCTTTCTGGATTGTGATCGGGTCTGGACTGCTGCCAAGACCACAGGTCTCGTTGGATTTCCCAAGTAGACATAACGACACCCCAATATCAGAGGGTAGATGGGTGCGTCTATCACTGCTGCTCTGATTATCCCTTCCACATAGCGAGTCTTCACTGGTATCCTGGCAATGGGAAGTTTCATGAGGGGTAGGTCCTTGGTCGCCCCTTGTATCTCCACTGTTTCTGTGGTATACTGATCTGGGTTCACCAAGTGCGAGCTCACCACAGCCTCAAAATCCAAACCTGTATCATAGAGGCACCTTATGGTGACATCATTGCATACAACATCCTCGCAAACTGAGGGGTGATAAGGTTCCTGCTGTTCAGCAGGTTGGTCCTTTCCCTCCTGTTTTCCCCTTTTCATAGCAGCAAATCCAGCAGGTTTACTTTTACAATACTTAATGTCATGTCCCTCCTTCTTACAATAAGTACAATACCATCTACTTTGATGATGAGGTTTTCTTTCCTCATTCCTTCTGTCCTTGAATTGTGCGGTTTTATTTTTATAATCATTTCGAGGCCTATCGAAGTTCTGCTTACCTCTGTTATCAAATTTATTATGGGTTTGAGGAGCCTTAAACTGATCTACTGGTTTCTTTTTAATACCAGCTACCTCTGCCTGGGCTGCATGATACCTTTCAGCGACATTTATTATTTCCTCCAGTCTCTCCGCACCCTGTTCCATGAGAAACTTTCTCATGTCTGGAGCCATGGACTCTCTCATCTGCTCAATGAGTATCATCTCTTTGAGATCTTGGGTTTTCCCCAAAGAAGCCCATTTCTCCATATACGTTTCCAACCGGGCGGAGAACTGGTGATAGGTCTCACCCGACAGTAGCCTGGCATTCCTAAATTTCTTTCTATAAAATTCTCCGTTCTTTTCGTATCTTAACAGAAGAGCTTGCTTCAACATGTCATAGTTGTCCTGGTCACCCCTACTCATTTTAGAAAAAACTTCGTAAGCTGTACCGCGAAGTCCTTGAGACAACTTTACTCCAGATTTTTCTCTTTCCAACCCATAAGTAGTGGCTAATATTTCGTATCTGCTTAGATACGACTCAATATCATCATCTTTTTCTATAAAATAATCTAAGTGGAACCCCATGGCTGATGAGGAGGCCCCCTGGCTTGCAGCGGAGTCGGAAGTGGAAGGGCTAGTTCCATTTTCCGGAGCATGGCCTTGTAGCTCTAGCTCCCTTAGTCGTAACTCATGTTCCCTCTGTAACCGTTTATCTTCCTTTTCCGCCTCCAATCTTCTTTCTTCTTTCTCTCGTTCCGCCTCCCTGTGTAGACGTTTTTCCTCCTTCTCAGCCTCGAGTTCAAGTTTCTTTGCCTCCTTCTCAGCCTCAAGTTTCTTCTCCTCCAACTGCAGCCTCTTTATCTCAGCCTCTCGATCAGCCTCTAATTTCTTAGTCTCCCTAGCATCTTCTAACTGCACTCTCCTTTCCTCAGCTAACCTATGTTCTTCCCTAGTAATAAATTTGTCACATTCTGAGGTGACATAATCAACCAAAATTTGTCCATCCATATTCATATCTCTCGCCGCTTGCACAGCCGCAGAGCGAAACTTGGCCAGATCTGCCATCCTGAAAAATGTACTAACAAAGTTTCTAAATATAACTAATTATAAATTTATTTAATTAAATCTGGGTTTCTGACACTTTCTTCACTTCCCAAAATCTTGGGCAAATATATTATATGCGGATTTCCTGGGAAAATTAGACTGTCCCCAATTTATGTAGAAAGTTCAATCTCGGACAAGCCTACCAAATATGTGGCAAATAAGATGATTTGCTGGGGAGGTTATGATGGTATCCTAACAAAGAATGAAATAAGTGTATGCAGTAACCGTGCGAGGTCAAGCAAATGTAGGTCCCTGATTCTATAAATGATGATGATGAATTGTGTACAGGGAACCTAACGCTACCTCCCTAGATCTCACACGGTCTCTCTGTTGGCTCTAGTGTAGGGTGTATGATGTACCTATTGTCTAGGGGAGAAATGAGATGATAGTACACAACACACAAACACTTTACTTTTCTATGAGAAAGTTAATAAAACAGGTGTTAAGTTTTCTTTTGAACTGAATATTACAATTTAATCTGCCTGTCCAGTTATATCTTTTGGACAGGTCTTGAAAATAAGGACAAGATAGTTTACAGAAAGAGGGTAATAAAACAACTGGACTTTCTGTCCACACAACTAAAATCAAGATATATTTTTCACTGAAGAACAGTTCACAGCTACTACTGTAATCCTATAAAGGGAGAGTCACTGTGTATGAGGGGCTGTTGTGTCATGATACCCCTTGAAATTCCTGAATATCATAGGGAAAACTCAGTGAATGTTACTTTTTTACAAAAAGTGTCAGATGTACCCAGATGTATGGCACATCACCTGGGGTTACTTATAAGGAAATTCTCTCCTGAAGATGCAGACTCTTTCACTCGTTCAAGCTCCTCCGTGTTCTTATAATAGTAGAAATGACTGGATGGAGGCTTGAGGGCTGTATTCACTTTCAGCTGGCTTCCTGCCACCAGTCGGTAACAGGGAATAAAACGCTGGAACAAAAGGATACCCTGGCTTTACATCTACTCACTGAGATTATTTAATATTTTCCTTCCAGGATATGGGGTCAGCCTTGCGTGCCGTACATGTGCACAAGCCCCTAACTTTGTTTGACTCCCTCCTTGCTGTGACCACACCTCAGGTCCCTATGGCAGATACGCCACTGTACCTTTACATCTTTTTTCCTCAATACAATAATGTGGGGTAACCACATTTCCGTTGGTATGATTTTCTCTTTTTCTTTTTATATTATAAATGCTTCAGGCATGTAAATAGTGTTCATAGAACACAGAGGCTTACTACTATAATACTTTAATAATATAACAGCATAATCATGACAACATACATCAATTAGATACATTTTAAGATGAGGACGCAACAATGTCTACTACCGACATGTTCTTCATTTTCCCTCAATATCAATACCTAATTTTGTTTGCTGTGGAATTAAACATAACAATTCATACATCGTCCTTACCACAATTTCAAGAAATATAAACAAATGATGCTGACTTGCAAAGCAATGGCCGCAGTTTCACTCTGCACTGGTCTCAGGCTGGGAAATATTTATTTTACTTTAAATTTACCACAGCTGAATCTCAGCAAAATGTTTAATGTAATTTATTTTAGACAACTGGCAATTGAATAAGGAAAACCCCTTGCTAATATTGGGTACCACTAGCCAATCAGAAGCTGGCGACTACCAGATTTCAAAATGCAGTTTTTGAAAAACAAAAAAACAATTCCAAACTACACCGCGTCTGCTATTTAATTGGCTAGCCTATGTTAGTTGCCATTACAACAAAAATGTTTCGTTGATAACCAAATTACTATCGCCCCCCCCCCCCCCTTCTCACTGTTGCTGTCATTTTCGACGGAGTCATCTGTCAAGTTATTTGCTTATGTTTGTATCATAAGTATAATTGTGTCTTTACCTGCGATGTCAGGTTGATTAGGGGTTGTCTTCCCTTGTTTATTCATTCATTGTGTTTGACCTTTAGGGTCAGAGGTTGACAGTTCGGCGTAGGCCTATGGGAAGGTTTTTTAAGCGGGAGTGAGATATACTTCCGGCAAGCCGGGAAGGTCCTGTTTTTCTGAAGGGACCAAGAGTCCATTGTTTTTCGGGGAGAATCTTCGAAGTAACTGCTATGGCAGTTTTCCCCAGTGAATCTCTGTGCGTCGGGATGACGACAGAATTCCTTGTTTAGTTCTGAGGATTCATTTTCCAGGTAATACCGACCTTTATGCATTATTACGCTTTTCGGTGGCAGAACATGTAAAGGATTACCTAGGGTGAACAGCAGCTCACTGATCCGCCATTTCAGAACTTATATATTTGTGCTCGAGGTAGCCATCCAAGACTGTTAGTCTTATATTGTCCAGAAATCCAGTGACGAAGATATATTGTGGGAGCCGCAGATTGGCGGAACTTCTATCTACAATAAGTATTACTGCAGGGTTGATGATAACCTATTTAACAGAAGTACACGGCCGACGTCAGAACGAGGCCTGTGCTTTCGGCTATTATACTACAGCCTGATATGTGCAATTGGCGGGGAGTGCCAAGTTGCACCTGTGTGTCAAAGTAACTAAGGCATCTGACGCGTTTAGTCAGAGACGCCAAGGGCGACGCTACGAACTGTCATTATTGAAGAACTTTGCTATTGACCATGCACGTCTATTCTGATGTTTACCTTTTTGAATGCCAAATGTATACCTATCGATGTCAGGTCAGCATGACCTTGTTACACTGACTGTTCCTGTTGATACTATGTGTGTTCCCGTCAATAAATGTCTTGAAACATGCCTGCAGTGTCAAAGCATCCTTGATTACTGCATGTGAGAGTATGGGTTGCAGGATCTACATCTATACGAGCCTAAACACATTCGCGCCTTCATTCGCACCCACACTCAATTCATCATACGCTCGCACTATACATCTAACAACATGTATACTGTCTTGGGCCAGTGATCACCTCAACAAGAAAAAAAAGACAGTTACATTTCTGGTGGACCAGTTACGTGGGCTCTTATGATACATTTCTTGTCGCCAATGTGGCCTAGAAACTTACATTTCTGATGGACCAGATCTGTGGGTTTAAAAAGAACAGAGCGAGCATTTGACATTATTGTTGACATTTATGGATCCAGAAATTTACATTCCTGGTTGGCTGTTACATGTATGATGTCTCCAGTTTTGTCGAGAAAGTTACAAGAAGGACAAGTACACATTACACTTCTGATCTGTGGGTCTAAGCTACACACGGGACAGCCGTAAAACACAGCGCTAATTCTACACTTGCAAGTTTTGGCTACAACAGGACAGATATAGGTCATCAACGGTTGACCCAAATAAACAGTACGAGCATTTATATTATAATGCTACATAAAGCATAACAAGACATGTACTGAAGTTAACTACTAGGCATTTGCTACGTGGACCATAACTGCATAGAAGGCGGGTTCCTATTGTAAACAGTACTGCTGGTTGTTACACGTTTCATTCAACAACAGACTTTTCTAGGTCAGAGCATTCAAGCTACATTGTTGGAGGTCAAGTGTCTGTAAACAGTACGTGGAAATAGTAAACATTCAATGTGCAAGCCCTAATTTGAGAAGGTCATAGTAACTTTGGTTCGTGAATACCACTTTATGTTACAGTGGATTTGACGTTCAGTGCGCGTTTGACATTTCGTTTCTGTGTTCGCAAGGAGCAAGGAATTTATTTTAGTTTCAGCTGTGACTGAACTTGTTCTGCAACACATTGAAATTGATTGCTATATTATGTTACTTCAACTGTTTTTGTGTATTTTTCTGCGGGTTTTTCGGTTGGTGGGTCTTACGGTAAATATGCCACTTGATCGAGGCTTACTGTAAGCGTTCTGTAGGTGCAAATTTTCTTAATTTGGAAATTTGCTAGTGACAATTGGTCGCTATTGATGTTAGCTGTGATGTAATTGTACTTAACGTTGTTTTTTGTAATATTTTGTCTGTTTTTCAGTTTTGATTGTCGATTTGTTTTGTTTGTATTCTGTAGGTCTCTCCTTTCTTGTGTATTTCTCTACACATTTTTGGTTAAAACAGTGTTGCCATTTGTATTTTTTTGTATTTTTGTCTTTGTATTTTTTTTTTGGTTGTACTACATTACTGTCATGCACAGTCTACATACACATACTTGGTCATGTTTTGATATTATTGATAAGGTAGACTCTTCATATAGAGTTTCTTAATAAAATATTATTATATAAGATATTTATACAAGTTCTTTGATAAAAGACTTGTTATCTACAAAGATTGAGACAAGGTGAAATACATATTCAAGTTCTTTATAAAAAAGACTTGTGCCCATAGTGAGTGGGATATAAGGGAATTTTTTTTTCCACAGGTACTCAAGTGATTTTTTGGGTACATTATAAACAAGAGGAACATACAAAGTCTTTGTCTAAGACTAAGACAGTAAAATAAAGTGAAGTGAGTATACAAGTCTAGCATTTCAGACTTGTCTCCCATTGAAGTGGGATAAGGTAATTTATTTAATTTTTTTTTCAGGTTTCTGATCTCATTAGACAAGATGTCTACATTGGACTACTTTATTACACAAGGGAGAGCCCTTGATAAGACTGGTCAACAGTTAGAACAATGGGCTGTTGCTCAGTATGACAAAGCATTAGCTGCAGAAGAGAAAAAAGCTCAGGCTGAAGAGAAAAGATTAGAAAGAGAAGCTGCGGCGGAACAAAAAAGGCTAGACAGAGAAGCTGATATGGCTGCTGAACAAAAGAAATTGCAGATGCAGGTGGAGGAAAGGAGATTTGAAGCTGAACAAAAGAGATTAGACAAAGAAGCTGAACAAAAGAGATTAGACAAAGAAGCTGAACAAAAGAGATTAGAGAAGAAAGAAGCTGCTGCAGAGGAGAGGAAAGCTCAAGCTGCTGCAGAGGAGAGGAAAGCTCAAGCTGAGGCTGAAATCAGAAAAATGGAACATGAGGAAAGAAAACAGAAGATGGAACTTGATGAAAAACTCGCAACTTTGGAGTTAGAGAAATTGAAATTGGCGAGTACGGGTGCTCAGCAAACAACTTCGAGTACGACAAGGGAGTTTGTTAGTAGGATTAAATTGCCTCATTTCAATCCTTTAAAGGATGACGTAGCAGATTATCTAGATAGATTCCAATTTTTGTGCGATACGCATAACATAAAAAAGGAAAAATAATATGTTGAACAACTGATGCCATTTTTTACAGGTGACACAGTGACTACTCTTATGACAATAGACGAACATGAGAGGACTAATTATGATGTTGTCAGGGCAGCATTACTAAAAAAATATCAACTAAAACAAGAAGACTATCGTCTTCGTTTTAGGACAATGTTGCCAGAAAATGGAGTAGATTTCTCTGATTTTGTTACAAAGATACGTCGTACATTTACACGATGGGTTGAGTTGTCTCAGATTGAGAAAACATATGAAGGTCTAATGGACTTATTATTGCGAGATAAGGTTTTGTCATCTGTTAATGATTCTTTTCTTGCATTCCTTCATGAGCGTAAGCCTAAAAACTTAAAAGAAATGGAGGAATACTGTTGTCAGTATGCCACAGCACATCCCCATGCTACAGTTAGCAATTCTAAAGTGAAAGAAGGGTTGCCAGCTGCTTCGGCAACACCATATGGCCCTAATTTCAAAAAAAAAATTTCAGGGTGCTCAACAAAATTGGAATAGGGGAAGTAATCAAAATTACACTCAGAAGCGGAGTAATCCAACACATGATGGTTCTTCGTCTATGCAGTGGAGACAAGATGGTAGTTCTCGTAATTTTAGTGGTAATAATTTGAGACACTTTCGCAAAGGCTATCCAAATAATAACTATTCAAATTTTCGAGGTAATCATTCTCGACGTCAAGATTATGACGATGGTGAATTTAGAAACCGGGATTCAAACCGGAATGATGAGTACAATAGACAATATGATCACAATTACAGGGGAAATGATAGTCGAAATAATTACAGGGGAAATGATAGTCAAAATAATTACAGGGGAAATGATAATCGAGGTAGACCTAGGTTTAACAAGAAAAGACCTTACCAACAGGCAAACTCTGCACAACAAGAGTTTGATGGAGCCTGTAATACAGCAAATGATAGTGGTAACTCTAGGGCTATCACTGGTTGTGCTTTCGATTTTGGGAGAGCAACTGAATGCCCCCAATGCTTAACATTGTTCGATTCATCGACTGTATCTACGCTAAGTTGTGGTCACCCTCTTCCTGCTCTACCTGCTACAGTTGCGCATGATGGGAGAGGATCTCTCATCTTAGATAAAGGTCTAATAAATGATAGGCTAGTCTCAGTACTTTTCGATTCGGGATGTACTACCGTCGGGGTTAAGGAGTCTCTGATAGATCCTTGCTGTGCCACTGGAAAAACAATCAAATGTGTTACATTTGGTGGTACTATGGAAAGCTATCCTACTGCTATTATTAGGATTGACACTCCTTTCTTCACAGGAGATGTCCATGCATGTCTTCTTCCTAATCCTATTGCGGATCTTATAATCGGTCGTATTCATGGGGTTAAGGAATGCACCCCGCAACAAATTTCTAGTTGGGAAGAAAAAAAAACATTCAAACGGTCAATGCAGTGGTGACAAGAGCTCAAGCTCTTAATCCCCCAACTTCATCTGATAATAGTAATGAAGTTGATAGCAAAGACGAGCACTTGGTGATTTCCCATGACTCGTTTGTTAAACGTCAAGAAGAGGATCCTTCTTTGAAGAAATACTTCCTTCTGGCAAAGAAAGGGGATCCCAATCAAAATACGAATCACAAATCGTATATCACTATGAAGAATGGTATATTGGTACGAATGGTACAACACTCGGACAAGTCTATGCACTCGCAAATTCTTGTGCCTAAGTGTATGAGAGCCTTAATTCTTCGGCATGCACACGATTCTCAGTGTGCGGGACACATGGGTTTTTCCAGAACTAAAACTAGAGTCCTTGCGTCATTCTTTTGGCCATTCGTGAATAAAGACATCCGAATTTATTGCCGATCTTGCAAAATTTGTCAAGAGGTCAAGTCTAGGGGTCCGAGACATGCTGCTCCTATTCAGGCTGCAGATATTCCGATTCGGCCGTTTCAGAAAATGGCTATAGACATCATTGGTCCGTTCAAAATTAAGTCAGCCAGAGGACACCAATTTATCCTCACTTGCGTGGACATGTGCACGCGTTGGCCAGAGGCTATTCCTCTGAAGAGCATATCAACTGTCGATATCGCTGATGCTCTTTGGCTCGTATTTTCTCGTCTGGGATTCCCCGGAGAAATACTGTCGGATCACGGCACTCAGTTAATTTCGGACGTTATGTCTCAGGTAATGGCTACGCTAGACATTAAAAGGTCTCTCAGTAGTATTTATCATCCAATGTCCAATGGATTGGTAGAACGTCTTAACAGGACACTAAAGAACTTACTTGGCAAGATAACGGAGGATCATCCTGAAGATTGGGACAGGGTTTTACCTGCAGTCCTCTTTGCCTATAGAGAGGTTCCCAACGAGCATACAGGGTTTTCTCCTTTCGAACTTGTCTTTGGCGCGCAACCGCGCGGGCCAATGTCCTTGTTACACGATTTGATAACTTCCGATAATATTGACGATGATACACAATCGTCATATGAATATGTTATAGCTCTTAGAGAAAGATTATCGAATCGTGCAGGTTAGCAACTTCATCTTCCGAATTTGCGAAAGAAAAAGCTAGGCGATTTGCTAATAAGAAAAGACGCCTACGTCAACTTTGTCCTGGAGACAAAGCATATGTCTTACTGCCCTCAAGAGAGAATAGACTTCTCATTTCTTGGAAGGGTCCATACACTATAGTCTCGAAAATTTCTGATGTCGACTATATTGTCGATGTGGATGGAAGGCATAAAACCTTCCATATAAATATGCTAACAGAGTTTATTGAACGTCCAGACTATTTACAGCCTATTTTCCAGGCGACGGACGACTCTCCAGTTCAACATGGTCACATCTCATCCCTGTCTGTTATACAGGATGAGGAAACTATTTTTTCTGACGTGAACTTACCTCTTCCTGCGATTCCACTTACTTCAACGGAATCGTGGAGAGACGTTACAGTCTCTTCCAACTTGTCTTTTGAGGAACAGCGTCAAGTATCCTCTACGTTAAAATCATATCAGGATGTCCTTACCGACATTCCTGGACACACAGATGTCATAGAACATGACATCATACTTACTGATCGTAATCCGATCAGAGTAAGACCATACCCAATACCTATTCATTTTCAAGCACAAGTCGAGAAAGAATTGGATGAAATGATTCAACTACAAATAATTGAACCATCCACTTCAGCTTATTCTTCGTCGATAGTTATTGTTCGAAAGAAAGACAATAACATACGTCTTTGCGTTGATTATCGCAAATTAAATCAAGTTACGAAGTTCGATGCTGAACCTATGCCGTTATTAGATGATCTACTTATTAGACTTTCTAAAGCTAAATTCTTTACTAAACTAGACTTGTCGAAAGGTTATTGGCAAGTCCCACTGACGGAACACGCCAAACCTCTCACTGCTTTTTCGACACCTAGGGGTCTGTTTCAATGGAATTTTATGCCTTTCGGGCTTATGAACGCCCCAGCGACTTTCGTACGCATGATGCGACGAATTCTATCAGATCGTGCAGATGTCATTGCATATTTAGACGACATCTGTCTTTTCAGCGATACTTGGGAAGAACACTATTTGGGTCTAAAGGAATTGCTATCTACTCTACGTGAGCATAGTTTGACTGCTAAACCCTCTAAAGCTTTTGTTGGGTTTAGTGAAATTTCCTTCCTAGGTCATCGAGTTGGTCATGGTCTGTTGAAGACAGAGGACCAAAACATTTCAAAGATATTAAATATCTCGGTTCCGAAGACAAAAAAGCAAGTGCGTAGTCTCTTGGGATTGATACAATTCTATGGAAGATTCATTGAGAATCTGTCCTCCATTATGGCACCACTTTCAACGTTATTGAAAAAAGGTTCTCCTAATATGGTGCGTTGGTCCCAAGAATGCCAATCTTCATTGGATCAGGTTAAGAATTTGTTCTCATCTCATCCTATCTTAAGACTACCGACGATTGATAAGACTTTTGTCCTTCGTAGTGATGCCTCTTCCACTGGCATTGGAGCGGCACTAATGCAGGAATATTCAGGAACTCTGCATCCTGTAATGTATATTTCTAGGAAGCTGAATGCGGCAGAAAGGAATTACTCGGTTTTGGACCGTGAATTGTTGGCTATGGTTTGGTCCATTCTTAAGCTACAAAGGTTCCTTCTGGGCGCGCATTTCTTTATGGAAACCGACCAAAAAGCTCTTACGGCTATGCAAAGTAAGGATTTGAAGAGCTCGAGATCTACTCGTTATGCTATTGCTCTTCAGCCTTTCCATTTCACGGTGCGAGCTATCCGTGGTTCGGATAATGTGATGGCGGACATATTGTCTAGATGCCCACATGATTCCAGTTAAATCTTGTGTCCTAGTTTTTCCTGATATATTTTCAGACTTAGGTCTGTCCTTAATATCATAATATGTTGTAATACAAATGTATTTGGATGATGTTTAGATAATTTAACAAATTTCATTTTGTCCATCCATCAGTGATATGTTGCTAAAATAGCATTGACATTTGTATATTGCTATGATTATATTATTTAGTAATGTTTGATATATGATTGGTATTGCCAGCAACTTAGGTTTCTTGAATGGTATCCCTTAGTTTGTTTGGCTTAAAGGAAATATTTTCTCCTATGTTGGGAGATGATTTGTACCCTCTTCTATTGTACCTGATATTAGGTTCATTGTTTGCATGAGCACAGAAGTGATACTGGTGCTATCTTGCTCATGAACATATTAAAAAAAAAAAAAATTGCATTTTTTTTTTACAGGGGGGTGGTAGTAATGTTGCTGTCATTTTCGACGGAGTCATCTGTCAAGTTATTTGCTTATGTTTGTATCATAAGTATAATTGTGTCTTTACCTGCGATGTCAGGTTGATTAGGGGTTGTCTTCCCTTGTTTATTCATTCATTGTGTTTGACCTTTAGGGTCAGAGGTTGACAGTTCGGCGTAGGCCTATGGGAAGGTTTTTTAAGCGGGAGTGAGATATACTTCCGGGAAGCCGGGAAGGTCCTGTTTTTCTGAAGGGACCAAGAGTCCATTGTTTTTCGGGGAGAATCTTCGAAGTAACTGCTATGGCAGTTTTCCCCAGTGAATCTCTGTGCGTCGGGATGACGACAGAATTCCTTGTTTAGTTCTGAGGATTCATTTTCCAGGTAATACCGACCTTTATGCATTATTACGCTTTTCGGTGGCAGAACAATTAAAGGATTACCTAGGGTGAACAGCAGCTCACTGATCCGCCATTTCAGAACTTATATATTTGTGCTCGAGGTAGCCATCCAAGACTGTTAGTCTTATATTGTCCAGAAATCCAGTGACGAAGATATATTGTGGGAGCCGCAGATTGGCGGAACTTCTATCTACAATAAGTATTACTGCAGGGTTGATGATAACCTATTTAACAGAAGTACACGGCCGACGTCAGAACGAGGCCTGTGCTTTCGGCTATTATACTACAGCCTGATATGTGCAATTGGCGAGGAGTGCCAAGTTGCACCTGTGTGTCAAAGTAACTAAGGCATCTGACGCGTTTAGTCAGAGACGCCAAGGGCGACGCTACGAACTGTCATTATTGAAGAACTTTGCTATTGACCATGCACGTCTATTCTGATGTTTACCTTTTTGAATGCCAAATGTATACCTATCGATGTCAGGTCAGCATGACCTTGTTACACTGACTGTTCCTGTTGATACTATGTGTGTTCCCGTCAATAAATGTCTTGAAACATGCCTGCAGTGTCAAAGCATCCTTGATTACTGCATGTGAGAGTATGGGTTGCAGGATCTACATCTATACGAGCCTAAACACATTCGCGCCTTCATTCGCACCCACACTCAATTCATCATACGCTCGCACTACACATCTAACAACATGTATACTGTCTTGGGCCAGTGATCACCTCAACAAGAAAAAAAAGACAGTTACACTCACCCTATACTCTCTGTACTCAAGCGAATTTGAATATTCACCTCAATGCCTCTTTCTACGCGATCGTCCCTTTAACGTTATGAAAAATTCAAGTAAGGTTGACTGTCTGTCTGGTCTACCGTCTTGGACATTTTATTTTTCCTTCATAACTTCACTAATACTGGGGCTATCATAGTATTTAAAACATATTCTTGCTTAGGGGAGTCTCAGCTATCTTATCATATAAGTTTTATGTTCAGTTTCCTATTAATAAAGATTTTCATTTTTGTCACTGTTCGTTCGTCAAATAATATTTTACACAAACCACCATTTCCTCCTTTCTCCTCTCCCGCTTAGCCTATGTGATTCAAATACTACTTGTTTTAGTGACGCCAGTAATTCTACGAGTGGGGACAAACTGTCTGTGTGTTTGCCTCCGATGGCGTTTGCCGCCGAGTGTAGATAAGCATGGCAGAGTGTGGCAGGCAAATCGGGTGTTAGACGTGGCGGGTTAACAAGTTGGGTTTTATGATTTGTATTTTATCGTGTTTCACTACCAAATTGTAAGACTTACTACTGATTAACCTGTTAAAAACAAAATATTACGTTAATTCAGATAGTATTGTGCGGCGCTCTTCCGCCAATTAATTAATTTTATCGGTTAGGCGGCCGTGTATGCAGCAGATCTTACAAGTTTAAACATCCGTAGTACGTTGGCGAAACCGAAAATGCAGCGCGTTGTATATTATATATGCTATAGGCTTTTCGCACTGCACAAAAGGCAGTGGCGGGCGTGTGAGAGCAATCCCGTCAGACACAATCGGGCTGGTCTTATTTATTGTTGTTTTTATGACTAAAATCCATAGAAATGAGTAATTATCCTCGCAGATTTTACCACAACTACCAAGGTGAATAGATTTAGACATAAAGCTAATGATCAATATTCTACAAATGCAAAGAGCCAGCCACATGCACTTGGTGCTCATGGTAATACTAAGCAATATGGGAACAACAATTTTCGTGGCAAATATAGTTTCCCACGGAATTACGATACTGCCTCTAATGGGAGTTGGCGTCAGGCCAACAAAGGTAAATCAAGTTTCGATCACGGTGAGGACATTCATAAGTGTCATGTTAAGATTCCTCAGGGAAACCGTGCATCGAATTCCCAGATTCCTGATAAGTGCGTAAAAGAAAACAAAACTGTTAGTACCCATCGTACTCAGCTCAGACAGTATGATGTTAAGCACATTGCCATAGGCAAAAATAACAACAATTTGGCTAGGAAAGATAATCGTGATTATGAACAACACCAAAGGCGTTCATCACGTGGTAATTTCCCTTCAAGTAATTGGAGACAATTTAAAGGTCCTCAGAATTTTGGTTCTAATATTCATGGGAACTTTAATAAAAGTTACCAACCTGATAATAGTTTTTCTTGCAAACAACAAAATCCATGTTTGTCTTACTTCCCTCAAGAGAGAACAGACTTTTCATTTCATGGAAAGGTCCATACACTACAGTCTCCAAAATTTCCGATGTCGACTACATCGTCGATGTGGATGGAAAGCATAAAACCTTCCATATAAATATGCTAACAGAGTTTATTGAACGTCCAGACTATTTGCAGCCTATTTTCCAGGCGATGGACGACTCTCCAGTCCAACATGGTCACATCTCATCCCTGTCCGTTATACAGGATGAGGAAACTATTTTTTTCTGACGTTAACTTACCTCTTCCTGCGATTCCACTGAATTCAACGGAATCGTGGAGGGACGTTACAATCTCTTCGAACTTGTCTTTTGAGGAGCAACGTCAAGTATCCTCTACGCTACAATCATATCAGAATGTCCTTACCGACATTCCTGGACACACAGATGTCATAGAACATGACATCATACTTACTGATCGTAATCCGATCAGAGTAAGACCATACCCAATACCTATTCATTTTCAAGCACAAGTCGAGAAAGAATTGGATGAAATGATTCAACTGCAAATAATTGAACCATCCACTTCAGCTTATTCTTCGTCGATAGTTATTGTTCGAAAGAAAGACAATAACATACGTCTTTGCGTTGACTATCGCAAATTAAATCAAGTTACGAAGTTCGATGCTGAACCTATGCCATTATTAGATGATCTACTTATTAGACTTTCTAAAGCTAAATTCTTTACTAAACTAGACTTGTCGAAAGGTTATTGGCAAGTCCCACTGACGGAACACGCCAAACCTCTCACTGCTTTTTCGACACCTAGGGGTCTGTTTCAATGGAATTTTATGCCTTTCGGGCTTATGAACGCCCCAGTGACTTTCGTGCGCATGATGTGACGAATTCTATCAGATCGTGCAGATGTCATCGCATATTTAGACGACATCTGTCTTTTCAGCGATACTTGGGAAGAACACTATTTGGGTCTAAAGGAATTGCTATCTACTCTACGTGAGCATAGTTTGACTGCAAAACCCTCTAAAGCTTTTGTTGGGTTTAGTGAAATTTCCTTCCTAGGTCATCGAGTTGGTCATGGTCTGTTGAAGACAGAGGACCAAAACATTTCGAAGATATTAAATATCTCGGTTCCAAACACAAAAAAGCAAGTGCGTAGTCTCTTGGGATTGATACAATTCTATGGAAGATTCATTGAGAATCTGTCCTCCATTATGGCACCACTTTCATCGTTATTGAAAAAAGGTTCTCCTAATATGGTGCGTTGGTCCCAGGAATGCCAATCTTCATTGGATCAGGTTAAGAATTTGTTCTCATCTCATCCTATCTTAAGACTACCAACGATTGATAAGACTTTTGTTCTTCGTAGTGATGCCTCTTCCACTGGGATTGGAGCGGCACTAATGCAGGAATATTCAGGAACTCTGCATCCTGTAATGTATATTTCTAGGAAGCTAAATGTGGCAGAAAGGAATTACTCGGTTTTAGACCGTGAATTGTTGGCTATGGTTTGGTCCATTCTTAAGCTACAAAGGTTCCTTCTGGGCGCGCATTTCTTTATGGAAACCGACCAAAAAGCTCTTACGGCTATGCAAAGTAAGGATTTGAAGAGCTCGAGATCTACTCGTTATGCTATTGCTCTTCAGCCTTTCCATTTCACGGTGCGAGCTATCCGTGGTTCGGATAATGTGATGGCGGACATATTGTCCAGATGCCCACATGATTCCATTTAAATCTTGTGTCCTAGTTTTTCCTGATACACTTTCAGACTTTTGTCTGTCCTTAATATCCTAATATGTTGTAATACAAATGTATTTGGATGATGTTTAGATAATTTAACAAATTTCATTTTGTCCATCCATCAGTGATATGTTGCTAATATAGCATTGTAATTCATGACATTTGTATATTGCAATAATTATAGTATTTAGTAATGTTTGATATATGATTGGTATTGCCAGCAACTTAGGTTTCTTTAATGGTACCCCCTTAGTTTGGTTGGCTTAAAGGAAATATTTTCTCCTATGTTGGGAGATGATTTGTATCCTCTTCAGACGCTTTGTTTATGCGTCTATTGTACCTGATATTAGGTTCATTTTTTCATGAGCACATAAGTGATACTTGTGCAATCTTGCTCATGGACATATTTTAAAAAAAAATTTCATTTTTTTTCTTACAGGGGGGTTGTAGTAATATGTTGCTGTCATTTTTTGACGGAGTCATCTGTCAAGTTATTTGCTTATGTTTTTATCATAAGAATAATTGTGTCTTTACCTGCGATGTCAGGTTGATTAGGGGTTGTCTTCCCTTGTTTATTCATTCATTGTGTTTGACCTTTAGGGTCAAAGGTAGACAGTTCGGGCGTATGCCCATGGGCAGGTTTTTTTTTAAGCGGGAGTTGAGTTAGACTTCCGGCAAGCCGGGAAGTGTCCTGGTTTCTGAAGGGACGAGAGTCCATTGTGTTTTTTCGGGGAGAATCTTCGAAGTGACTGCACTGGCAGTTTTCCCCAGTGAATCTCTGTGCGTTGGAATGACAGCAGAGTTCCTTGTTAAGTTCTGTGGACTCGGTTACAGGTAATACCGACTTTTTCCATTACTATGCTTTCGGTAGCAGAACATGTTAGAAGATTGCCTAGTCTGTGAACTGCAGCTCACCGGTCCTCCATTTCAGAACTTATATGTTGTGCTCAAGGTAGCCATCCAAGACTATTAGTCTTCATACCATCCAGAAATCCAGTGACGAAGATATATTGTGGGAGCCGCAGATTGGCGGCATATTTATGTCTACAATAAGCATTACTGCAGGGTTGATGGTAACCTGCTTATCAGAAGTACACAGCCGACGTCAGAACGAGGCCTGTGTTTTCGGCTATTATACTACAGCCTGATGATGTGCAATTGGCGGGGAATGCCAAGTTGCACCTATGTGTCAAAGTGATTAAGGTATCTGACGCGTTTAGTCAGTAATCCCAGGGCGACGCCACGAACTGTCCTTATTGAAGAACATTGTATTGACCATGCACGAATATTCAAATGTTTACCAGCTTGCTGAATGCCTAATGTATACCTATCGATTTCCGGTCAGCATGACCTTGTTTACAATGACTGTTCCTGTTGATACCATGTGTGTTCTCGTCAATAAATGTTTTGAAACGTGTCTGCAGTGTCCAAGCATCCTTGACTACTGCATGTGAGTGTATGGGTTGCAGGGTCTACATACATAAGAGCCTAAACACATTCGCGCCTTCATTCGCACCCACACTCAGTTCATCATCCGCTCGCACTACACACCTAACAACATGTATACTGTCTTGGGCCAGTGATCACCTCAACAAGAGAAAAAGTACAGTTACAACTATGCTCTTGAGTTAAGGAACGCAAAAGACAGCGAGGAAGGGAACTAGCCACCTCACCTCATAAAATGGACCTGGTTTAGTGAATTTTCTTACACTTCACTCCGCTAAAATGACTACCTTTACCTTTTTTAAAGATGTACAAGGCTAAGATTTTACAGAGTCATGTGTCGTAAGGTTGAAACATGTGACCAATCCAAAACTGTCTTCAGTTGCCAGCCAGATTACTTATCTAAAGACTTGCAAAGGCTAGATAACAGCAGTAATTTTATGAAACGTGGATACCTGGGGCATTTTGCAGCTTTTTGTTAATAAAATAACCTAGAAAACCTAGTCAACATCAGTAAATTTCAGGAGATAAAACCAAGGGATGGATGTGCTAATTTTGAAGAATAAGTGAATTGTATAATCTGTAATTATAGTAGGTCAAGTGAATTATAAGCAGATAAATAGAATCATAAGTACGTTAATTAGGTAGATTGAGTACATTGATAGGAAAGTATTTTGTTTAACTAAGGTTTTGAGCGATATGATCTTCTGCTTCGATAAATGTTGTTTAAACGGGGCTTCCAAGCTTCTCAATAATTTGCAGCCGATACCAAGTTAAAGAATCCTTGATATTATCTACACTGTAGATCTAGGCTTTTCCTGTGGATTTTCTGCCATTTCGAAATGTGCTGAGTTGAAGTCATGAGCTCCAGTTTCTCCAGCATTTAAAGGATCATAACATCGGGTTCCAAGCTAGGAGGAAGAACCGCGTGGTATACTGTGCATTACCCGTCATCCAAGAAGCTCTCTATTAATGCAGAGCTAAATTACTCTGCTCTGGTTCTGGCCTTTCTACAGGAATTGTTACGTTCTACATATAGCCAACTCTCAGATCCCACTGCCTATCATGGGTCCATAGTGAGATCCTCATTCTAGCAGCCAACTAGGCAAAAGTCAGAGTTACGTATGGGGCTCAAGTGACTCCCCCAAGCTTAGTGTGCAATGCTGGGCACTCAACATTTTTCACCTTTGCGGGAATCCCTGGAAGTGTGTGGATTTTTTCAAGGGTCAATTAGGGTGTAATTAACCACACAGACAAAGGTTCACTTCCACATCTTTATGCTATAGCATTGTGCTTAGCTGGTGGTCATATAAGGACGACTCCAGATATGCCTCCATGCATATTTGATAAATGTAAACATATTACATTTGTACTCCACGCTCTGTCAAACTGATAACCAGGAGCGGTTATACCTCAATCAAAAAAGTGCAATTCACACTCTGGATGTTGGCTTCTCTATTTGTCTCTCTCTGTGTCTGTCTCTCTTTCTCTCTCCCCCTCCCGCCCCCCCCCCCCACCCTAATCTTTCAAGCTGTTCTAGTATTATCAAGCCAAAACCGGTGCATACAGTTCCAACATACTCCTCCAGAAGTTTTGTCACATGAAAACTAACACCGTCTGACAAGTTACCACGAGCTGCCAGAAAACATTAAACCATCTGACAAGTTACCACAAGCCGCCAGAAATACATTAAACCGTCTGACAAGTGAGCACAAAGCCGGAGAGTAAGACAATAATTGCAGACAATGTGACCACCAGACCGAAGGAACTACGAACGTGCTTGTTAAACGTCACAGGAAATTTGATAGCAGAAACGCAAAGCCCAAAGTGGGTTCTTTGTAAAGATCAGACTCTGAGCAAATACTCAGGACCGGATGTATTCTGATGTTATTTGTGGATAGAATAGGCGCGATTTACAGGCTGCTATCTTGAAATCTTTGGGGCAGGTTACTACGAACTTTAAGTTAATCATAACGTCATAGTCATTGCGAGCCGTTAATTCAGCCAGAAATCTCTATTTTGTAATATATTGTTTTTGGTCAGTCAGCGTATTAAGTATCGCAGTACTATGCATGTTTAACCAGCATCTGTTTCTGTAATCCTTATGAAATCTCTTAGAATAACCATCAAGTGTCCCTGAAATCCTTATGAGATCTCTTAGAATAGTCATCAAGTGTCTCTGTAATCGTTATGGGATCTCTTAGGATAACCATCATGTGTCCATGTCATCCTTATGAGATCTCTTAGAATAACCATCATGTGTCTCTACAATCCTTATGAGATCTCTTAGAATAGCCATCATGTGTCTCTATAACCCTGATGAGATCTCTTAGAATAACCATCATATTTCTTTATAACCCAGATGAGATCTCTTAGAATAACCATCATGTGTCTCTATAACCTTTATGAGATCTCCTAGAATAACCATCAAGTGTCCATGTAATCCGTATGAGATCTCTTAGAATAACCATCGTGTGCCTCTATAACCCTGATGAGATCTCTTAGAATAACCATCATGTGTCTCTATAACCTTTATGAGATCTCCTAGAATAACCATCAAGTGTCCAAGTAATCCGTATGAGATCTCTTAGAATAACCATCATGTGTCTTTATAACCCTGATGAGATCTCTTAGAATAACCATCATGTGTCTCTATAACCTTTATGAGATCTCCTAGAATAACCATCAAGTGTCCATGTAATTCGTATGAGATCTCTTAGAATAACCATCATGTGTCTCTATACCCTTTATAAGATTTCTTAGAATACGTATAAAATGCCTCTGTACTCATTATGAGATCTCATATAGCAGTGGTAGGTAACCCAGTACCTGTGAGGATCTACGTTAGAAACACTGAACCATCCAAAGGTCTGCTATGATAAAATCATGTATATTTTCAGGTTTCAGAGTATTTCAAATTTTAAATAAGTATGCTGTTTAACGAAAAAAAAAATCTTACGCAGTTTACGAATACAGTTTAATTTAGTTAGCTAGTAGCTGGTTTTCGCTGTGAACGCTAAAAAGATATATTTAATCATGGGTGTACAACGCTTCCAAATGCCGGCGGAGTTGGCTAGTCCGACATGTTCCTAGCTTAAGACTTCTCGTGTGTCCCAGTTCGTCACCTGAGATCGACCAAATAATCACATTATCAAAAAGTCATTAACCATTTCCCTTCAGTCGTTACCCTCCCATTGTGGAATTGCTGGAAATAAGAGAGATGTTCTATCTAGAAGTGGCAGTAAAATGGAACAATTCAGCCACCCATTGCCCTATCGAGGAGCTAAAACCAGCATTCACAAGAAGTACAAAAATGAGTGGAAGGAGGAAGGGGATACAAACAACAGAGATTACCAAATCCACCAACTAAACAGACACCAACATATTACCATTTTTTGCATGAGAACTGGCCACTACAGATTACTTGGCCATCTCGCCTCAGGATATCTAACACAAATGAATGCCCACGAGGAACTGGAATTCAGACCACCGAATACACTCTCCAAAACTGCCCAACCCATCATGACCCACGACGTCTGACCTGGCCAAGCGGTGCTGAGCTCAAGCAGAAGCTATGGGGCTGCTGCGCTGACATGGAAAAGACTGTTGACTTCGTCCTGGCGACAGGTATGCAGATTTAGCATGACTACAAACTGAACGCAGAAGAAGACCAAATAATCCCGTGGAATCTACCGGTAGAAGCCATCGACTGGTTGTCGACACATGCCTTAGAATAACCATCGAAATTTAAAAAGTTGTAGTCTGTCAGTGTGTCGAATCTCAGCTTTATAAAACAAAGCTGCTATTACCATGTTTGACATTTCCACATCACGTAGCCGATTGATGTTGGCGAAATCCAACATATATGATACAGCTAGCCTACTGATAAGGGTGGATTTAGGCTAAATGATAATGGTGCGCCACAATGCCAGGTACGTTAGCTCCGTATAAGATTGACGACCACTTGCCACCCCTATCGACACCTGGTATTAAAGTGCAAGATGTAGGTGTCTTCTCTGATTTTAGGATGTTGCTTTGTATGCGGTAGTAGAACAGTTCACAAGGTATAACACAGGCAACATGATGTGTAGAGTCATAGAAATGGTAACTTCGTTGTATAATTTTTTCCCATTTATTGCACGCCACAAAACAGTCAGGATATTTATATCATCAACATAGTTCAACGAGTTCAGCATTCAAAATCATAGAGTTCTAGTTCGTGAAGCTGTATAAATAATATATATATAAATTCTGCAACAGTGTCAGCTGCAGATCATCACTGTTCATAGACAATAATAAATATTTCCTTCCTGATGCTAGCAGATCAGATGTATACAATCAGTCCGTTTACTGTCTGCACGTGAATAGCATACATGGTTTACAGGTCAGCTCGACCTTTATAACCTTCCTAAGTCTAACCATCTGACTTGGACGTGATCTCTGATATAACGAATCCTGGAACACAGACAATAGTCTTGTTGGTCTAGAGCGACCCAGATATATATATAACTAGTTCAGGTATAAAGATACCGGTGACTTAATCCTAGTCAAAGTACCTCTCCATTTTGAATCACACAGGCGAGCAAAAAAGGCGACAAAATGACGAACCTCTAGATGATAGCATAAAGTTCGATACAAGAGGAATTACCTTATTTCGGAAAATCAACCATGAACATATGCCTCCAGGCAGGCTTGCATAATACTAGGAAATAGTCTAGTTAGCTAACTAACTCACAAAGACAATGTATTTCCCTCAGAAAATCACAAGACGCAGGTCGCGTCTGCTCGCGACTTAGACCATTTCTAAACTCCCCGAGCTGGCCGGAACAACCAACGAAAACCAAGTCGAGACATGCGCAGAACGACAATCTCTGAGTCGCCGTTCACAATAAGACGATTCTAAGAACATTCGAGATAAAAGTCTTACACAGTCGCGCCTTTTATGGTCATGAAAAGAAGCGTTAAGAAAGGTTTCAGGCATCTACAACAGTTGACTGATACTACCAAATAAGGAGATGTGGTCACGCTTCGTTCAAGAAATTATAGACCGAACGTGTCTCTATACAAGAGAAGGTAAACTCCTAAAAAAATAGCAGTATCAATATTTCGGGTTCTGTCCCTTTGACCGTAAATATATATAATACACACTTCAGTCAAAAAATGATCATACATACGAAAAATGATCATACAAACGAAAAATAATAATGATCCGTGCGTAACATTACCGCACACTCCCGGGAAAAAAAAATGAAACATTTTTTTTAAAAAAAAATCCTGGAGCCGGAAAAAAATCTAGGCTCCTAACGCACGTATGATGCGCGGATATATACCTAACAAATTAGCTCAACGCATGGAGCGACACTGAGATCATATCTCAGCTCCTTAGAGAAAAAAATTTATCTAAGTATACGCTTATATATTCCAGGAAGGTGCCACCAACACACGCCACAATGATGGCAACATCATAATGAAAATCAAATTATTCTCATACCAATATATGAAATTAAATATATTATTATGATATCATATAATGTGTTGTGCAAACAGCGGTGTAACATATTAATATACCGCACTATTTTATTACATTATATAAAGCAACAGTAATTAATAAGTAATACATGTGTTGATCTTCGTTGACATAAAACATTCAATAGAAGAAGATGTGGACATCATCCGCTCCCAATCTAGGACAGGACTTGATATACTCAAAGTTCCACAATGGACACAATCTCGCATCTTCAATGATGTGCTGCGAAAATATCAATAACACAAATCTTAAAGACAACTGGTAAATCTCTCAATACAATTATGCAAATATATTGTTTAAATGTGGCCGAGTGATCTTTTGGCCCGTATATCACTAACTAAGCCTTCTTAGATAATTACATGGTACAATGTTATAAATTCCCCTAAAAAAAGTGAGAAAAAAAAAAATCTACTAACATGTCATTATAATATTGGCTTGTATATCAGGAAATATATATGACAGAAGAATCATGTGGAATCGTGTGGGCATCTGGACAGAATGTCTGCCATCACATTATCCGAACCACGGATAGCTCGAACCGAGAAATGAAATGGTTGAAGAGCTATGGCATAACGAGTGGACCTCGAGCTCTTCAAGTTTTTGCTCTGAATAGCAGTAAGCGCTTTCTGGTCGGTTTCCACAATGAAATGTGCGCCTAGAAGAAATCTTTGTAACTTCAGAATAGACCACACCATAGCCAATAACTCACGGTCTAAAACCGAGTAATTCTTTTCTGCAGCATTTAATTTCCTAGAGATATACATCACCGGATGCAGAGTATCAGAATACTCCTGCATTAGTGCCGCCCCAATCCCAGTTGACGAGGCGTCACTTCGAAGAACAAAAGTCTTCTCAATAGTAGGTAACCTAAGAATAGGTGGAGATGAAAATAGGGCTTTAACCTGGTCCAATGAGGATTGACATTCTTTAGACCAGCGGATCAGATTAGGCGACCCTTTCTTCAATAAAGTAGAAAGCGGTGCCATAATGGAGGACAGATTCGGAATGAATCGTCCGTAGAATTGGATCAAACCTAATAGACTCCTTACTTGTTTCTTCGTCTTAGGGACCGAAATGTTAAGTATTTTTTGAAACATTGTGGTCCTCTGTCTTTAAAAGACCATGACCAACACGATGACCTAGGAAAGAAATCTCACTAAATCCTATAAAGGCTTTAGAGGGTTTTGCAGTCAAGTTATACTCGCGAAGAGTGGACAGTAATTCGTATAAACCCAAATAGTGATCTTCCCAGGAATCACTGAATAGACAGATATCATCTAGGTATGCTATGACATCTGTACGATATGCGAGAATTCGCCGCATCATGCGTACGAATGTAGCAGGGGCGTTCATAAGACCAAAAGGCATGAAATTCCATTGGAATAAACCCCTAGGTGTAGAAAAAGCTGTAAAAGGTTTGGCACGTTCGGTTAGAGGAACTTGCCAATAACCTTTAGACAAATCTAGTTTGGTAAAGAATCTAGAATTAGAAAGTTTATTGAGTAGTTCTTCTAATGAAGGCATAGGTTCAGCGTCGAACTTCGTAACTTGGTTCAATTTGCGATAATCTACGCAAATGCGAATGTTATTATCCTTCTTTCGAACAATAACCATAGACGAAGAGTATGCTGAAGTGGATGGTTCAATGATTTCCAAACGTATCATTTCATCCAATTCTTTTTCGACTTGAGACTGGAAATGGATAGGTATTGGATAAGGTCTGACTCTGATAGGATTGTGATCAGTAAGCACAATGTCATGTTCAATGACATGTGTGTGTCCCGGGATGTCTGTAAGAACATCCTGAAATGTTTGCAACATCGAAGAAACTTGTCGATGTTCCTCAGCGGAAAGATTTGGAGAAACGGTCACGTTTTTCCAAGATTCCGTAGAATAAAGTGGGACCATAGAAAGAGGAAGATTGACATCAGAAAAAGTAGTTTCCTCATCCTGTATAACTGACAGAGATGAGTACTGACCATGAGGTACTTGAGAATTGTCCGTTGCCTGGAAAATAGGCTGCAAATAGTCTGGTCTTTCATGAAATTCCGTGAGCATATTTATGTGGAAAGTTTTATGCTTTCCATCAATATCGACAACATAGTCGACATCAGAAATTTTGGAGACTATTGCATATGGACCTTTCCATGCAATTAGAAGTCTGTTCTCCCTTGAAGGAAGTAGAACGAGAGCTTTGTCACCTGGACAAAGTTGTCGTAGACATCTATTCTTATTTGCAAACTGCCTTGCCTTTTCTTTAGCAAATTCGGAAGACGAAGTTGCTAGTTTGCATGCCTCGATGATCTTTTGCCTAAGAGCAATGACGTACTCATAAGAAGATTGAGTTTCATCGCTAATATTATCGGCAGTGATTAGATCGTGAAGTAAAGACATAGGGCCGCGCGGTTGCGCGCCAAAGACAAGTTCAAAAGGGGAAAACCCCGTATGTTCATTGGGGACCTCTCTATACGCAAAGAGAGCCGCGGGTAAGACCCTGTCCCAATCCTGAGGATGATCCTCAGTTATTTTACCAAGTAAAGTTTTCAGAGTCCTATTTAAACGTTCGACTAACCCATTAGACATTGGGTGATAGATACTGCTGAGAGACCTTTTAATGTGTAGCATAGACATTACCTGTGACATAGTGTCTGATATAAGTTGAGTGCCATGGTCTGACAATATTTCTCCGGGAAAACCCAAGCGAGAAAATATCAGCCAAAGAGCGTCTGCGATGTCAGCAGTTGAGATGCTCTTGAGAGGTATTGCCTCTGGCCAACGTGTGCACATATCGACACATGTAAGGATAAATTGATGTCCTCTAGCCGACTTAATTCTAAAAGGACCGATAATATCTATTGCCATTTTTTGAAAAGGGCGAATAGGAATGTCAGCAGCCTGGATAGGCGCAGCATGTCGTGGTCCTTTAGATTTGACCTCCTGACATACTTTGCAAGAGCGACAGTACATTCGTATGTCCTTGCTCACAAATGGCCAAAAGAAAGCCGCAAGAACTCTCGACTTTGTACGGGAAAAACCCATATGTCCAGCACATTGCGAGTCATGAGCATGTTGCAATATTTGCAATCTCATGCTCTTAGGCACAAGAATTTGTGAATGAGTGGACGTAGTCGAGTCTTGTACCATACGTACAAGTACGCCGTTCTTCATAGAAATCCAAGATTTTCTATTAGTATTTTGATTAGGATCACCTTTTTTTGCTAGAATGAAGAATTTTTGTAAAGAAGGATCTTCTTCTTGCAATTTGATAAATGAGTCACGTGTAATAGTCAAGTGACTATCTTGGTCATTTACTTCATCATTATTAGTTAATGAAGTTTGAGGTGGATCCAGAGCATGTGCTCTTGTGACCACCGCATTGGTAGCTTCAATGTTTTGCTCTTCCCAAACAGCAATCTGCTGTGGGGTACATTCCCTAACTCCGTGAATACGACCAATAATAAGGTCCGCAATAGGGTTTTGGAAGTAGACACGCGTGGACCTCTCCCGTGAAGAAAGGAGTAGCAATGTGTATTATAGCAGTAGGATACTTTTCCAACGTGCCACCAAATGTGACACATTTGATGACCTTTCCTGTAGCACAGGATGGATCTACAAGAGATTGCCTAACCCCGACAGTAGTACATCCAGAGTCAAACAACACTGAGACTGGATTACTATTTACAAGCCCCTTATGTAATATAAGAGAACCTCTCCCATCATGAGCAACATTAGCAGGAAGAGCGGGCAAAGGATGACCACAGCTTAAAGTAGTAACGGTCTTCGGGTCAAATAAAGTACTGCATTGGATACATTTATTTGCCCTACCAAAATCAAAAGATGAGCATCCGATGGCATTATGGTCTTTATTATCATTAACCTGTTTATCTACTCCCTGAGATTCTTGTTGAACAGAGTTTGTCTGTTGATATTTTTTTCTCTTATGTTGCGATCTACCGCGACCATTATTGCCTCTGCAATTATCATTAAAGTCCCTACTGTAATTTTTATCCTGGTTTGAGTTCCAGTTTCCATAACTGTCATTACCATCTCTATACTGTTGAGAACCTCTATTATCCTGGTATTGAGGTCTCTGAGAAAAATATTTTCCTCTATACCGATTACCTTTGTGAAAATTTCTAAAGTTAACCGGAGTAGAATAACGTGTAGTATTAGGATGTCTCCAGTTCTGGGAAGAAGAATCACCCTGGAATTGATTACTATGATTCTGGGCATAATTACGGTTACTCTTTTTATTGAAATTTTGCTGGCTACCCTGAAATTTACGCATAAAATTTGGGCCATAAGGTGCTGCCGAAGCAACTGGCAGACCTTCTTTTACTTTAGAGTTGCTAATGGTTATGTGAGGATGCGCAGTAACATACTGGCTACAGTATTCTTCCATTTCTTTTATGTTTTTAGGCTTACGCTCATGAAGAAAAGAAAGAAAAGCTTCATTAACAGAAGACATAACCTTGTCTCTAAGTAGTAAGTCCATAAGAGCTTCAAATGTACTCTCTGTTTTAGACAACTCAACCCATCGTAAAAAAGTAAGACGGATGCCTGAGATGAATTCAGAGAATTCAACTCCAGTTTCTGGTAACATGTTTTTAAATTTAAGACGATATCCGTCCTCGTTAAGTTGGTACTTCTTTAACAATGCCGCCCTGACAACCTCATAGTTGTTTTTGTCAGGCACATCTACCATACCCAATAAAGTCAAAGCATCACCTCTAAGTATCTTGGACAGATGATAAACATATAATGTTTTATCTATATTATGCACCTTACATGCACTTTCAAATCTATCTAGATAAAATGTTATATCATCAATTGAAGCATTGAATGCTGGTAAATTAAGCTTGAAATCAACAGCATTAGACTTATTAGCAGATGATACCTTATTAGCATCATTAGCATTACTAGATAACTTCAACTTTTCTAACTCCAAAGCTAAGAGTTTTTCTTCATGCTCCATTTTTGCTTTTCTCTCATCAGCTTCTCTTTGTAACCTTCTTTCTTCAGCCTCAGCCTGTAACTTTCTTTCTTCAGCCTCAGCCTGTTTTTCTAATCTTTTATTTTCAGCCTCTATTTCAAGTCTCTTAATTTCAGCTTCTTTTTCAAGTCTCTTATTTTCAGCTTCTTTTTCAAGTCTCTTATTTTCAGCTTCTTTTTCAAGTCTCTTATTTTCAGCTTCTTTTTCAAGTCTCTTATTTTCAGCTTCTTTTTCAAGTCTCTTATTTTCAGCTTCTTTTTCAAGTCTCTTATTTTCAACCTCAGCCTGAAGTCTCTTCTCCTGTGATTCTGCTTCTCTTTTTTGTTTTTCCATTTCCATTTGTAATCTCTTTTCATCTACCTGCATCTGCAGTTTTAAATTTTCAGCATCTATTCTCTTTTGTTCAGTTAGTTCTTTCATTTTCTTTTCCTCCGACTTCAATGCCTTGGCATATTGAACAGTCGCAAATTCTTCTAATTTATCACCTGTCTTCCCAAGGGCTTTACCCTGCTCAATAAAGTACTCAAATGTAGACATGATGTCTAAAATGTGAGTACAGAACCTGAAATAATTAATTATCTTATTTCAATCTTAATAGCAACAAGACTTAATAAAGTGCTTGTGTAATCAATATGTTTACTCCAATCTCTGTGGGCAACAAGACTTGACACCAACTTGTATTATCAAATGTATAATAATATCACAAGTCACCTCTTAATTATCAGTGCACTACACAAATCAGTGCATAACCATCAGTTATTTATCATAACTGCACTACAATAGTGCATAAGCAAAAAACCACCAGTTAGTTATGATAAGTGCACTATAGATCAATAGTGCATGAGCATATATGTAACAATAGTGAAAGCTAACTATGCAAGAACTATGCAAACAATAACAAGACAATGTAAACAATAACAAAGGTCACCAACAATGTAAACAATAACAAAGATCAAAGTCAAATGTAAACAACAACAAAGATCAAAGTCAATGTAAACAACAACAAAGATCAGAGTCAATGTAAACAATAACAAAGATCAAACAATATGAAAACATTCGCATAAGTCAAATAAATAAACAGCGAAACTAAAAAGAAATGTGATGACAAAATGCGAAGATATGACAAACAAATGACGCTACAGTGTATACACAAAAATATACTTAAAGAACTGAATAATAGATAGGGGAGACCTACAAATACAAACAATCGAAATCGAAACTAAAAAAAAAACACAAAGAAAGAGAGAAAAGAAAAAAAAAAAAAATATACAAGAAACAAAAATAAAGCACAACTCGTCACAACTAAACAGATATAGCAACGATTGTCGCTAGCAAATTTCACAGTAGGAAATTCGCACAGTCCCTAACGAAAACGCTAACAGTAGAACCTCTGTGACGTGGTATCTTCTACTGAAAGACACCGCCCAACCGAAAAAACCCGCTGAATATAAACATATAAATATACAAATACAAATAACATATAACATATAAACATGTAAATAGTGCAAAAAATGTGAAAGAATTTACAGAAGGCTCAGTTAGAACATAAGGGCACAGTTCACAAACAAAACAGGCCACTTAACTTCTATATGTCCCAAACGTCAGCACGGTGCAGAACAGGATGTCGTCAGCATTCTGAGGATAAAGATCCAACGTTGATTAACATCTGCTCCCATAGACAGCCATGACGAGGTAAATGAGCTTCTGACAGGAAACAGCTTCTGAACTTGACCTTCTGTTCTGAGACCGGAACAGTTGTTACGGCACTTGTCCTTCTTCTTAACAGATCAGGAAATCCATTCGCTCGGTACTTGTCCTTCTAGTTGTAGACAAACTTCAATACTGCCGAGCAGCGCCGGGTAGTTTCAAAATATCAACAACTGTCAGTAATGCCGGGTACTTTCAAAATCTTTCATCAAAAGTAGCTTTTCTTGAAGGAAGTGAGTTGAACTGTAATTTTGAAAGCTTGATGATGATGTCTGGGTTTGTTGACCCCCTTGATAGCTGGTATCAGAGTAAACCAACATATGGCCACCAAAAATGATAAGGGTGGATTTAGGCTAAATGATAATGGTGCGCCACAATGCCAGGTACGTTAGCTCCGTATAAGATTGACGACCACTTGCCACCCCTATCGACACCTGGTATTAAAGTGCAAGATGTAGGTGTCTTCTCTGATTTTTAGGATGTTGCTGTGTATGTGGTAGTAGAACAGTTTACAGGTATAACACAGGCAACATGATGTGTAGAGTCATAGAAATGGTAACTTCGTTGTATATTTTTTTCCATTTATTGCACGCCACAAAACAGTCAGGATATTTTATATCATCAACATAGTTCAACGAGTTCAGCATTCAAAAACACAGAGTTCTAGTTCGTGAAGCTGTATAAATAATATATATATAAATTCTGCAACAGTGTCAGCTGCAGATCATCACTGTTCATAGACAATAATAAATATTCCCTTTCTGATGCTAGCAGATCAGATGTATACAATCAGTCCGTTTACTGTCTGCACGTGAATAGCATACATGGATTACAGGTCAGCTCGACCTTTATAACCTTCCTAAGTCTAACCATCTGACTTGGACGTGATCTCTGATATAACGAATCCTGGAACACAGACAATAGTCTTGTTGGTCTAGAGCGACCCATATATATATATAACTAGTTCAGGTATAAAGATACCGGTGACTTAATCCTAGTCAAAGTACCTCTCCATTTTGAATCACACAGGCGAGCAAAAAGGCGACAAAATGACGAACCTCTAGATGATAGCATAAAGTTCGATACAAGAGGAATTACCTTATTTCGGAAAATCAACCATGAACATATGCCTCCAGGCAGGCTTGAATAATACTGGGAAATAGTCTAGTTAGCTAACTAACTCACAAAGACAATGTATTTCCCTCAGAAAATCACAAGACGCAGGTCTTTTTTTTTTTTTTTTTTTTAAATACCTTTATTCAGGTCGATATAACAATGTTATTTACAAATGTTTTACAAATATCACATGATAATGAAACCCCCCTCTCCTCCCCTTCCCCCCCCCCTTTAAAAAAAAAAAATAAAAAAAAATAAAAAAACCAACCTCCTCCCACCCACCCTTCCCTCCCCCAATCTAACATTGCAACAAGTCAATAGCAAAACAATATACCAAATATATAAAAATATCACCTAACGAAGATAAATCTCCCCCCCCCCCCCCCAATATATTACAAGTCAATATACGAAAACAGTTGAACATGGATGATGAAATGATTAATGGTACATCAACAAAGGGGTGGTGACCCCCTACCATGGAATGATTAATGAGGACATATGTTACGGAGTATTTACATTGCATGATGTTTATAGACACAACGTATTTACAAAGCTACTTGCTTTGTGTAACGACCGAAGGGTCAAAAAAAGGTTATTACATATTTATTTGTACAACAACAAAAGAGTTTCAAATCTGTTCTGTTATGTTTTGTGTCATGCGTTCGTATATTTGTGTAAATATTGTACTATCATAATGTCCATTGTCGTATACCGCTCTGTTCCTACATGTCCATACAAGGTACCTAAAGTCAGCTAACAATGTCAGTAGCTTGAGTTCTATTCGTCTCGTCATTTGTGGCAACGTGTTCATCGTGACTGCTCTATATAAATTAAGTGTCTGTTGTGAGTGTGGGGCTATTATTTTCCTTAACTTGTTTAAAGTGGGGGCCACTGTATTACATGTGTAAAACAAGTGGTCTTCTGTCTCTGTAATGTTGTCACTGCATAATTTACATTTGGGTGCCGGTTTGTTTGCTTTTGATAGTGATTTGTTTGAAATCGGTGTTAAACTATGTAGTAGTCTGAAGGTGACTTCTTTTGCTTGTGGTTTAATGTTTATTGCGTGAATGTTTGTAAAACTCTGTGTGTAATCAGTTATAAAGAGGTTGTACCCTCTTCGTGTGTTTATAGGTGCTTCCTGTGTTGCAACTAGAAGTTTGTATATAAGTTTGGTGTCTTGTTTTATTAAGTGTTTGTTCCCCTCTAAATTTTTCAGACATATTGCATAAAAAGGAGGTGGTGTCCCAAAAAAATGGGGTTGATTATTATTTAATTTACAAAAACTTGATAGCCTTAACCCAATATAATAGTGTGCCAGCGGGTATAGACCCGGGCTCTTTATTACTTCCCCTATATATTTAATTCTTAAAGCTTTAATTTTAGTGTTGATGTCTTGTAAGGCTATCCCCCCTTTATTTTTAGGTTGTATTAACGTAGTGTGTTTAATACTGTGCCAAGTGTTCCTAAAAATAAAGGCCCTAATTAGTTTATTTATTTCCTTTATAATCTTTTTAGGTACCATCTGTACGTTTGCTATGTATATTATTTGTGGCATAATAAAACAATTAACTATAATACTTCTTCCGAAAATGGTAGCCGTTTTATATTTGTAAATTTCTAACATATTTTGGATTTTCTCTATCAATTTTGTCCATGTTTCTTTATTGGGGTCTTGAGGATTAAAAGAGAAGTTAATTCCGTAAATTTTAATTTTATTCACTACCGTTAATTGGAAAGGGAAATCTGACCTATTACCCCATTTACCTATTCCCATTATGCTAGATTTTTGAATATTTAGTTTGGATTCGCTAGCGCGTCCAAACTCCGTGAAAACCTCTAAGATATTTTTAATAGAATCCTTTGTTGTTGGAAGGAATATCGTATCATCGGCGTAGGCCAACAATTTTCTTTCCCCTGCACCGGGGACGAAAGTCCCCGTGATATTTGTGTCTTGTCTTATTCTTTCCAACACAGGTTCTAACGTTATTACATATAACAAGGGCGACAGAGGGCAACCTTGTCTAACACTTCGCGTTAATTTGAATGTTTCAGTTAAACTGTGATTAATCAATATTTTACTTTCAGGTTTTTTTTTATATAGGATTTTTATCCATGATCTAAAGTATTTCCCTATATTATTAGCTTTAAGACATTTATGTAGGAAGGCATGTGATACTCTATCAAATGCCTTTTCCTGGTCTAAAGATAATATGGCACTCTGGCACTGTCTATCATGTGTGTATGTAATCAGGTCTCTAATGAAATGTGTGTGTCTGCTAATGTTTCTACCATGCACACTAGATTGTTGATCTGAATGTATTATTGCGTGCATTTGTGGCTTAAGCTTCAGAGTTAATGCCTTGGCTAGAATTTTATAATCAACATTTAAAAGGGAGATAGGCCTAAAATTCTTAATTGACTTTTTGTCATTACTGTCTTTAGGGATCAGGGTAATATATGACTGATTTAAACTATCCGGGAGTTCCCCTTTTTGAAAAGCCTCTTCGAACACTTTAATTAAGATAGGGCCTAAACATGGGAAGAAAAACCTGTAAAATTCTGCTGTTAGCCCATCAGGCCCAGGTGCTTTATCTTTTTGAAAAGTACTAAGTGCCCCTTGCAAATTATCTAAAGTTAGGGGTTGGTCTAGTCTTTCACTTTCCTCATCACTTAAGCGTTTTGTGTATTGTAGAAACTTGTGTTGTATATTTGCGTCAGTTTCTTCCCTAGTATATAGTTTTTTGTAGTATTGGAAGAAAGCGTGACTAATGTTGGTGTTATCTGTTTGTTGCTGTCCGTTCATATCTGTTATTTCATGAATCTGTCTACTGCGTTGGATGTTTTGCTCTACTGCTAAATATTGCCTACTAGGGATTTCCTGCGTTATAGCGTGTAATTTTGTCCTAAGTAATGCTCCCTGGTAGGTATACTGTCTATATTGATCTAAACACTCTTCTAAAATTTGGATGTGAGGGTTCGTGTTGTCTAAACTTTTGGTTAAACTAATTGCTTCTTCTAAAATCCCCTCCTCTTTTTTAAACTTCTTGTGAATAAGTGTAGCCAAAATCTGCGTTCTATCTCTAATTGTGTTTTTTAACATATCCCAATATTGTGCAATGTTATTATTGGGAATGTCTTGTGCGTAACCTTGTATCAATTGTGTTATTTGTTCTGTGTAGTAAGTGTTTTTAAGTAGGCTGTTGTTAAATTTCCAATGTGGGGATCTCTTTACTTGTTTATGCGTGTGTCCCGTACTTAAAGATGTATAAACTGCGTGATGATCTGTGAATTTAAGAGTGTTTTT
Organism: Oreohelix idahoensis; assembly: GCA_024509875.1. Classification (NCBI taxonomy): domain Eukaryota; kingdom Metazoa; phylum Mollusca; class Gastropoda; order Stylommatophora; family Oreohelicidae; genus Oreohelix; species Oreohelix idahoensis. Next base: position 820,571 of record JAMPIV010003705.1, read on the forward strand.
TATATGGTATATTTTGTGTATGTTATAGTCACTAGTGATGTAAATTCTATCTAATCTTGAAGCTAGTCTAAAATGTGGGTTCGCCTTGTCATAATATGTAAAGATTCGTTTGTTTGGTTCTACTTTTCTGTATATGTCTGAAAGGTCATGTTCATCTAACATAGCCTGAACTTGTCGTACAAGTAAAGACTTTTCTCGTGTCTGCGCTCTCGTGAAGCCTCCAGACCGGTCAAGGTCGGATAGAATACAATTAAAATCCCCCCCTAAAATTTTTTTTGTCCCCTTATAATTTTCCGTTAGGATGTCGTGTAAACCTTCATAAAACTTAAGTCTGTCAATTTTCGTCGCTGGGCCGTAAATATTAATGAGTGTGTGTGTGTCATGTTTGTTGTGCTTGTTTTGTATTTGAATTATAACAATTCTGCCACACTTGTCTGTTCTATAATGTACTGTCTCCCAATCTTCATTGATTTGTAGAGTGGCTACACCGCTACCATGACTGGTGCCCAAGGCGAACCAGCCATGTTTAAGTCCTAACCTAGATACCATCTGACCGGCATGATAGTCAGAAAAAATTCCCGTTTGTTGCAAAAACAGAAAATCAGGTTTATCTCTTTTAATAAGTTTGATTACATGGTCCAGCTTATTTCTCAAACCGTTGATGTTGAGAGATATTATCACTAGACTACATGTCGGAGTGGTAGGCTGAGGTTGGCCACTCCCTATAACCTGTCTACATGGCAAAGTGGCAGAGTGGCCACTTGCCATATCTACACTATTTGACAAAACGGGGCCTTGCGAACCGTCTGTCTTTTTTGGGTTACAAAGCTGAGCAGTGTTCTGAGGCTGGCTACTCGCTACAGGTGGGTTACTCAATAAAACGCTAGTTGATAATTTATCATAAGTTTTAAAGACTGTAGTGGGCAAAGTGATAATCCGGTCATTTATTGCACATGGTTTGCACAGCATAGCGGTGCCTTTCGGCTGACCGCTTTCTGTCGTAACTAGGTCACTCGACACATTCATGTTTGCATTTCTTGTCGAGGGGGTGCATAGGGGCTGACCCGTTGACCTAGTTACATGACTAATTGACGGAATAGTGACCTGGGGCTGACTATCCGTTCCGCACTGATAATTTAGGCTGGACGCAGATGAAACTGCATCGCCTAACATTTCCACCCCAGTAAGGGGGGGAGGAGTTGACTGTTTAAATGAAACTGTGCGCATGTTAAAGTGTGTGTATTGTGGACAAGCTAACTATCAAAAAACTATTTACATAAACACTATTTACATAAACACAACTCTTAATAATACATTTTAACACCACTCTTAAACTATGGGTGTTGGCACACTTTACTGTAATAAGATACATTTTTATTTTTATTTTTATTTTTATGGACAGTTTCACTTGGGTCCACTTGAGGGGGCACATCTTCCCACGCACTGGTAGTCTATCTTTCAAGCTTCTAACAGGCTCAAAGGGGAGGGTAGCTTCGGGGTGCAGCTCAGGCGTGCCTTCACCTGCACCATTCGTCCTCACTCGTCTCACCTGCTTGAAGTCTGGAAGTAACTTCTTGCACTGGGCCCCAGTGCCGGGAAGAAAGACTTGTAGGTGTAGGCTCATTAGTCACTCACATCTTCAAACTCTTGCCCATCTATGTACAGGGTGGTCATCGACTCCATGGCCTCGTCTTCAGTCATGGTCGCCCAGTTACCGTTTATACTGTCTTGTGTTAGAAGTGCCCCTGGCACTTCCGGATCCGATCTAAAGGCCCCCGACACAAATGACTGAGTTGGTGATTTGTCAGGGCTATTTGGCTGGGATCTTCGTTCGTCAACAACAGGTGTCAACGCTGCCTCCTCATGACAGGACTCTTCTGCAGTCACCTTGGGTGATGGGGGAGATCCTCTTTGCTCGGTGAGCGCTTGCTTGGAGAAGTACTATTATTTCGTTTCACCTCTTTGGGTTTAACAGGCCCTGTTGTCTGGCGCAACAGTCTTTTCCTATTCTTCTCTCCCTTCCTAGAGAGCACATCTATAAAGTCAACTTCCTTACTTGTATCTGCTTCAGGGCTCTCTGCAGTGTGGCACTCAAGTGCATCGCTCTCTGACACGAGGAACTCACTCCTCCTGTTCTGCTCAGCCGGCGTTTTGTTCCCGACTGCCTCTTCTTCTTTGGTCTGTTTGGCCTTAGTTGGGGCCGCCCGCCTTCTTGGGCACTGGCTAACCCAGTGTGTGTCCAGTCCGCAAATAGTGCATTGGGTTCGTCTACCGGGTAGAGACACCCATACCTTCAGTATTTTCTCTTCTGCGGCCTTAAGGTGCACAAAGTGCGGTATTTGATGTTCTGTTGGCCGGTATAAAAAGAGCCATTTATCCTGGGCATTTTTTATTCTGCTCACCTCCACATCTTTGTCGCCCGACACTTCGGCCGCTATTCTCTTCACCGCTTCTGGCTTTATAGTGGGGGGCATCCAGTTCAGTGTCCCTTTGGACTTCTCTTTATCCAGATGCTCTATATAGATGCTCATCTGGGGGTTGGTCCACTCGAACCTCTTGCCATGCAGGCCTTGGTAATGTTTTATTTGTGCCGCCGCTGTCAGAGTGGCGTACCATCTGTAGGGCCCCTCAAAACGATACAAGGTGGCTATGCCACTCATTCCGACGCCAGCCGGTCCTGCCATAATACTCGATATCAGGGAGTAAGATGCCCTGTTGGCCTGCGGCCCAGTAATGGTAATAACCAGTGTTCCTGGCCTATGGAGCATACCTCCTTCTAGATCTTCTTCTGCATTGATCATGATCACAGGCACAAAAGGTGCGGACATTCTTATATCTCTTTTCTTGGTACTGAAACCAAATTAAGCACGAAAAAAAAGTCACAAAGGCTAGCTTAAGCCGAAGCCTAAACTAAACCACCACAAATGTCCAGAAAAAAAGCACCAAAGTCCGAGAATGAAAAACACAAGACGCAGGTCGCGTCTGCTCGCGACTTAGACCATTTCTAAACTCCCCGAGCTGGCCGGAACAACCAACGAAAACCAAGTCGAGACATGCGCAGAACGACAATCTCTGAGTCGCCGTTCACAATAAGACGATTCTAAGAACATTCGAGATAAAAGTCTTACACAGTCGCGCCTTTTATGGTCATGAAAAGAAGCGTTAAGAAAGGTTTCAGGCATCTACAACAGTTGACTGATACTACCAAATAAGGAGATGTGGTCACGCTTCGTTCAAGAAATTATAGACCGAACGTGTCTCTATACAAGAGAAGGTAAACTCCTAAAAAATAGCAGTATCAATATTTCGGGTTCTGTCCCTTTGACCGTAAATATATATAATACACACTTCAGTCAAAAAATGATCATACATACGAAAAATGATCATACAAACGAAAAATAATAATGATCCGTGCGTAACACCTACTAAGTGTAAGACGAAATTAATACTTTAATATTAAACCTTAATAATTAAGATATTTTAAAATCGTACATATTAGTATCGATGTTTTTTCTGCGATATAATAACAATTTGTGCAGATACACGCTTCACTCGTTTGTTCAGTTTGACTTGTTTTTATTAGGAAAATAAAAACCGTACGACTAATACATCAAAATGAACTTAATATAATCAGCTCACACCTGCCGTTTGATTTCCTGAAGATTTTAATACATGTAACATATTAATTTGTGACAGGTAAACAAGATATTAGCAGTTCATGCTTTTCCAGATGGACCAATCATCATCTCATCTCAGCCCGTAACCCGTCATGGGTCGTAGGGGTGCCATGGTGGAAGCATCAGCAGACAGGGTCCTCCACTGCTCTCTATCCTCAGCAATGCGTACAAGTGTGGAAAAACCGTGTCCTGCCCATTCTTTGATGTTATCAGCCCAGGATTTTCTTTGCCTTCCTCTTCTCCGTTTACCTTCGACTGTCCCCTGAAGGATCGTTTTCGAAAGGGAGTCATGACGAGTTACATGCCCAAACCAGGCAAGCTTTCGATGTTTCACTATTGACAAAAGTGGTTCTTGGTGGCCTGCATAGGTGTTTATCTTCTCTCTAACATAGACATTTGTTTTGTGCTCTTTATAGCAAATGCGCAAAATTCTTCTATAACATTTATGCTCGAAAGCCTGAATCCTTCGCTCCGTATCTGCAGTGAGTGTCCAGCTCTCACACCCATACAAGAGAATAGATAATACAAGTGATTTGTATAATTTGATCTTCACAGGAAAACTGATGTTACTTTTCCAGATCACATTCAACTTTGTCATGGCAGCTGAGGCCATCTCAAGTCTTGTCTTGATTTCTTTACTTGATCTTCCATCACTACATATAGTGGACCCGAGATATTTAAAGGTGTTAACTTCTTCTAACGTTTGCCCATTTAACGTAATGTTGGTCGGAACATGTTTCTTATGGCTATTCACCAATATCTTGCTTTTTTCTATATTAATTTCCATCCCATACGTTCTTGTTACTTTCTTCAGTCTAGAGGTAAGGTCTTGAAGTTCTGATTCTGATCCAGCTATCAGATCAATATCATCAGCAAAACGTAGGTTGCACAGAGGTCGGCCTCCAATCGATATGGTTGATTTATAATCGTAGAGAGCCTCCTGCATAATATGTTCTAGATAAATATTAAAGAGCACTGGGGACAGGATACATCCCTGCCGAACTCCTACAGTTGTTTTGAAAAATTCTCCAATGTCGTTGCTTGCAAAAACAGCACTGCTTGCGTCCTTGTATAGTGCTTCAATGATATCTATGATGTTGGTATCAAAATTGAATTTTCTCATTACTTGCCATAAGCCTTCATGCCAGACTCGATCGAAGGCTTTTGTGAAATCGATGAAGTTATGGTATAAATCGTGTTGATGTTGGAGATGTTTTTCGATAAGTACTCTAATATTGAAGATTTGTTCTGAGGTACTTCTTTTTGGTCTAAAGCCAGCCAGTTCCTCTGACAAGATTTCTTCTGATTTCTGTTTTATTCTGTTCAAAAGTATCCTTAACATCACCTTACTTGGATGACTAATAAGGCTAATGGTTCTGTAGTTCTTGCACATTTTTAGATTTCCTTTCTTTGGAAGCGGTATTACTAATGACTGCGTCCATTCTTTTGGCCATTTTTTTGTACTCCATATCTTCTGGCAAATTGTTGTCATGATTTTTACTATATCTGGTCCTCCATATTTCAAGAGCTCTGCTGGGATATTATCCACACCCGGTGACTTCCCTCCTTTCATCGAACATATAGCCTCTTCCACTTCTTCCCGTAATATTGCTGCATTTCCGAGATGGACCAATACAAAGAACTAATGTATTTCCAATTGCCAAATACACTACAATCACCGTGGCATATTGACACGGCTGTTCAAGCAAAACCTTATGACAAAATTAGATAGGGTGACTAAGGGAACCAATTTGAACCAGCTTTTTATTGGATTTACTCCATCGAATGAAAAAGGAAGCAATACGTTTAGACCATTTATCGTTACGGCTAAAAAACACAATTAGAATTTAAACCCAGTCAAAAGTGAAGTAATTCCTAATGCATACAATGACTATAATTGTGTTTAAAATAATATTAAAACACACATGGGCTGACTGAACGGTCCGGCAATCGGGCAGTGCCCGAGTGTCCACAGCAGTAAGGGGGGGGGGGGAGAACCGGTAATCTTTGTCGGATGGGTGGTTAGGGGCCAATGACCCTTATTGACCGGGAGCCCAGAACACAGTCAGGACCCTGAAGGTAACTAGAGATTGGAATTCATAATAGTTGATGCATATCGGATGATATATCACAGTTTATTTTCATTACCTAACGACAGAAACCACTTGACGCCGATTGCGAAGGGAACTGGACAATTAGCATGATAATCAGATCATCAAAGAGTTATTAAGAATAATAATAGAATTAACGAGACGTATATACAAATATATGCGTTGCTGTGAAAAATGAGGATACTAATTTTATGAAAGGGGAACACATAATGCGAACCCCGATGGAGAATGTCTAGGATATTATGTGCATGATGTATAGATTACACTAGGACACTTGACAACGGACAACATCATAACAGCATAAGAATGTTATAAAACAAAAACATTGATGTGACAGTTGTCAGATGGGATTTTTTTGAAGCATTAACAAGCAATAGGGGGCGAAAAAATAATTGAGCAGTTTCCAATAAAATAAAACACGTGAGGCAATGATGTGTTCTTCCACTCGAAATAGTATTTATGTACAGTGCAAATATAATTAGAAACATTAAAGAAGGACCATGAATGCGATTTGAAGGTTCAGTCATGTATAATTAGCATTATATTGGTAGTAAAAAAGCACTAATTGTCGACGAAATAAACCAATTGATAATGTTTGATAAAAGACACGTAAAGAAAGGACTCAGTCTGAGCAGCAAAAAAAGTAATAAGAATCAACTCTTCCTAAAATATCCCCAACCTTTAGAAACTGATGAAGCGTCATGGAGTTCCATGAAGTTCATTAACGTACTAAAGAAAACATGAAATCAAGAAGTCGTCATGAAGGAAACCTTACTGAACCCTTTGAGGTAAAAACTGAAGTGTGGCAGGGATGCCTCTTGTCACAATTTCTCTTCTTACTGATTATAGATTGGACTAAGAAAACGACACCAACCAAGAGAAATGTAATTCAGTGGACTCAAACAAAAGAGCTCGACTATTTACATTTTGCTTCATGACCTGGCTCTTCTCTCCCATAACCGTAATCAGGTGCAAGACAAAGTGGTATTACATAATTAGAAGTCAGAGCAAGTGCGTCTGGAAACACGCAGAAAATTGAAAGATTGTGAGAATAAATGTAGCAAATGATAGCCAATTTACATTTAGAGAAAAATCCCCACAACATGCTGGCAACAGCGTAATTCCATAAGGAGTAACAACACGTTTGACGGTGTCTATGTAAACAGTTCTAATTTTGTTTTTCGGCCATAACGATGTATGTTCTAAAATTATTCCTTCTTTTGTCATTTGAAAATGTAAATCAAATCCCCCAAAAAAGTAAGAACCTTCAACTCAACTATCAAGACAGCCTTTGGGCTCTGAAAAAGAGAAGCACAAAAACAATAACGAAGAATATATACTTTCACAAATGGGTGCTTGCGTAGACCATAAGGATTAAAATCGTGCAACAAAATCAACAATGTAGAACTGATGGAAAAATACCAAAGATGTAGAAGCTAAACACGAGATGAGAAAAAGACATTGGCATTGCCTAGGATATACACCGAGAAAAGTAGCTGATATCACAATGAGACAGTCCTTGTTCTCGAATTGTCAAGGTAAGAGATATGGAGAAAGACCAAACGGCGCACGCAGAAAGAAGACAAACAGACTGTAAATGTCTGTCACAGGAAATGCAGGCTCGGCGTAGACTTCTACAAGACCTATGTCTCCAGAGGGAGTTAAAGGCTAGTACATAACTAAGCAAATGAAAAGATCCCAATCTGAATACAGTTTAGCTCTTAACGGACAAGAAGCCAGTATTCGTCGCTTATTTTCCCAATCATTCGTGACGGAAGATCAAGTTTTCAGGGCCTGTATATTTGGACTAAACATTTGTTTTGTTTTGTCCCAATGTCAGATTTTTACCCTTCTTCGATTTCCTGTACAACTATGCATAAAAATACCACACATTAAAAAAATATTTGAAGAGAGTAGACTCTGAACTTTAAAGCATATGAGTACTCAAAGTGCTGTTAAAGACTGGAAGGGAATCATCACAGAAATGTTGGCTACCCGAAGAGCAGCATATGGGATAATTTTTCAGGCCATAAATCGAGGATTCCTTAGTAAAGAAACAAATTGGCAAGAAGACGAAGATGGCTGTACACCGCTCCCCCTATGTCCCACTCTTGATTTATGGATGCAAGTCATGGGCAGTGACTACAACCCACAAAAGCCAGCTCCAAACCTCGGAAATGAGATATCTGAGGAAGGGGGTTGAAGTAACAATAAGAGACATGGTCGCTGGGAGAATAATAATAGACAATCTCTAAACGACCGAGGACTAGATTAAAACCAGGCCTGAAAGAAGACAGCCGATAGGATAGTATGGCTCTCTCTCTCTCTCTCTCTCCCTCTCTCTCTCTCTCTCTCTCTCTTTGGCAAACCTCTAAATCCCAGAGTAGATGAAGAACGAATGAGTCAGAAAACTCAAAGTGAAAGAAACTTCCAAGCATCGAACATGGGGAACCACTACGCCCTTTATGAGTTAATGATAACTAAAAATAACAACGTTTAAAAACACACATATTCAAGTACTTAGCCACATCGACAACATCAGATGGAAAGCTACATCAGCATGACACAAGCATAACTTATGAAGAGGCCAAGAATTTTATCAGAATCAGAAACAAAAACAACTGGGAAGCAGAGCATCAAGGCCACCCGAAGAACGATGAGTATTAGAATAAACCAACTGCTTCCTCAGGCATTTTGTAAGTTGCGACCAATAATAGGTTGGGCATGGGGTTGGCAATCTTTTCATATAAAACTAATTGTTACAGAAACCACCTCTGCACAAGCACAAAAATGCTTTGTAATGCTTCCAGCAAAGGGCCCAGCTGCGGTGGTGGCTCGATGCTACATACAGAGCAAACAAAAAATAAATAAAAAGAAACAAGGAAGAATCGAACGAAATATTTATGTCATCAGGATAAAGAAATAATAAGCCATCATAAGTCAATGGATGTATGTCACAGAGAACACATCATTGTCAAAGTTAACAAGAAAACAAACAAAAAGTATAATACATCACTTCTCAGTTAATAAAAAAAAAAAACAGATTGTGATATCAACTATTTAAAACGCTAAAGGTAAGAACTCCCAATGAGTGTAAATGTGGCACTGATAAAATGAGTGCTGAATATCTGCTTTAACGATGTATATGAAGAGATGTATAATTGATAGCTTTAAAGATGCCTAATATATGAGCAACAGAGAAATCACATATGGCCGTCACCAGTGTCATTCCTGGAAAAACACTATTAAGATACATATAGCCTCAAGCTGACAACTACTTTCTTTGAAAATATTCAGGTAGAGTCTGAGAGTGTACGAAGATAAGAAGACATCAGAAAACAATCGATGCAACTGATGAAGAAAGAAGAAGTCGAGCTACACGTTCCAAAACTTAACAAAACGTTAAAAGCTGGTACAGTTTCGTAGATACATAAGCCAGTGTTTATAATTTTGTTTTTCTTCAACATTGTTAAACTCTAAACAACATGACATGCGCAGATGCCGCTCTAAGGATTGAAAAGCTCGACTAAAATAATTTTTAATTGATTTCTTTTGTGGCGTCTTACGTGTTCAATGATGTTATATTTCCTCCACTATTCATATGATAATTGATAGCGTCTGAAATGTCCCACATGTAAGAGAATAATACGACAAAATACAGAATAAAAATACATAAAAGAAGTACACGGCTGATATAATTTGCATCAGTAAAATTCATATAGATAATAGTGCTTGAATTGCTAGCCCATCTCAAACTAATGGGACAAGGCGTTCACAAAGCGAGCAGAATAGATTCCTGAAGAAAAGAGAGATTGATGTGATAGCTAGAGAAATAAGGAGAATTATAGATAAATGTGTCAAAAACTGAAAGCCTTAAACATCAAATGCCATGTAGCCAATCTAGAGGAAGGAATTGAAGAAAATGAAAATTGTTATTACAGCGATAAAGATGACGCTAACGACAATGCAGACAATCATAAAAATAATTGCTCTTGTGATGATCAGAACGGAACGCACCAGATATAATAAAACAGATGTTGAGGATTACAAGAAAGAAGACAAATCCTAATGTCCTTCTATCTGCCTTTGGCGCCTTCAGCCTTAAATAGGAATTTAGTTGATTATAACATCACCACTCTTTAGAGTCCTTGTAGCATAAGCCTTTAAAATAACCTTGCACGTCCACATATCCTGTTTCATTCGCTCAAAGTTCTTCCATACCATACACAAAAGTAACATCACCCTATGATGCAGTTTCAAACTAAGTAACGTAACATCCTACAGGACATTTCTCTGGTTTTTTTTTAAATTTTTAAATGTAAATAAATAAATAAATATATATATATATATATCCCAACGGGCTGATCACCCGTTTGCCAGTCACTTTGATTACGGAAACAACGGCAAACGGATTGATTTGTCGTTGCCCTAAAGACGCCATCAGGTGTGATGGGAACAACGGCAAAGAAAATCTATTCGCTGTTGCCCTTAAGACGCCACTAGGCGTAATGGCCACTGACTGCTTTGCCGGTCGTTGGCTAAGGACGGAAGAAGAAGATATATATATATATATATATATATATATATATATATATATATATATATATATATATATATATATATATATATATATATATATTGTTGGAGTTGATAACTTGGTTGATTGAAATATGATAGTTGCATCTGTATGAATCATTTATATCTCTCTCTCTCTCTCTCTCTCTCTATCTCTATCTCTCTATCTCTCTCTCTATATATATATATATATATATATATATATATATATATATATATATATATATATATATATATATATATATATATATATAGATATATATATATATATATATATATATATATATATATATATATATATATATATATATATATATATATATAATGAAAAATGTCTTTCGCACTGTAATCTGATAACTCGAGAACGGCGAACGGATTTTGATGCGGTTTTCACCAGCGTATTGGACATTTCTCAGGGAAGGTTTTAAGGTATATATCGTCAAGGTACGATCTCAGGAGGCTGAGCAGTGAGTTTTTCTTCAATCCATTCATTCTTATCTCGCAAGGGGCAAGGGACGTATCTTAAAAACTATATAAGTCATAATGTTTATTCTTTTTCGTTAAATGTAAAAGAAGTGCGTTTCTTTCTGTTGTGTAAGTTTTGTAAACCAATGTTTTTGACAAGAAAACGTTAAATAATACTCAGCTATGTAAAGCTGTTACTTAAATCTACAGTAAAATGCTTTCTGTTATGAAAATTTTATAAGTCGGTATCCCTGACAAGAAAAGTTTGGTTAATTCTCAGCTATGATTGTGAACATAACGATACACATCCGATAACCAGACGATAACTCAACACCAGCAACCGCACTATAACCAGCGTCCTTTTCAGGACGTACACAGCGATCGCAATATTCAAAATGGGCCGAAAGAAACCACAAGCTAAAAAGAGGAAGGTTTATACCAGCCCACCAGCGCAGAACAGCCAGGGGAATAAGACAAACAACAAAGACAAACCGCCAGAGAGCAAAACTGCCCCAAGTACTCGTGCCGGGACAGAAATTTCTCCAACTCTTGATACGATGACGGAGCTAGCTGCGACGTGTATCGACCCGGCTGAGAGCCCAAATGACCAGACTCCTTGCGAGGAAGAGGAGAAAGTAGATGCAAGCAGTCCTGAACTTGATGATGAAGACCCAGAATAATGACTACATGGTGAGCGCGTTAGAGCAGATAGAACAGATGTCAGAAGAACAAGACCAGATGAAACCGTTAGAACCGATAAAACAGATGTTGAAAAGAAGAGAAGACAGGAGCCTAAAACCCAGGGACCACCACCACAAGTACCCAAATCGTCAGCTGAAGCCCTGTCTACTACAGAAAAGCTGCACCAAACACCGTTGACACCACCACACGATGCCGAGATGAAAGAAGCACTATTTGAGGCGGCTCCAGTGTCAGACATCGAGATATGCCGGAATTCAACAGAGAACAGCCAAGTCCCCCGAGGTGAACAAGAGAAGCAAAATCACGAGCAGACAGAAGAGGACAGGGCACCGAGCCCAAAGACAAATACTCAACCAGTGTTGGCAGATGGGAGATGCCGCCCAGGCGAACTAAGAAAAAGCATTCACAAAGAACAGGATCAAGAGCGCAAAATAAAAATTACGCAGTTGTCCGAAGGAGAAGCCACACTCAGGGCACTCCCGGACGACAAAGTAATCAATGTCCTGGAGAAAGTAGTAGGCAAAAGAGGCATAATAAGTATCAGAAGGCATCAACAGGGAGTGACACTTGCCCTGAATGATACAGAAAAAACTAAATCGCTGATGACTGCTCTGGCATCCGGGCCTAAAGAATTTCAGCTACCACACCGGATCAAAATCCAAGCAGAAATCTACACTGAAACCAAGAGAGTAGTCATCAAAGGGATAGACACCAGCTTGTCAGACACAGAGGCCCTCAGCTACATCCAGGCCGAAAACCCTCGGTACAGATTCACACACGCAGAAAGGCTTAAGTCCTGGAACAAAGAAGACACCAGACTATTAATAGTGACTCTACAGGGGAAAACAGTCCCAGAAAACATCACTATCCAGAATAGACCTCGAAGAACCTTCATCCCGCCAGTGATACAGTGTTCAAAGTGCCAGGGATTTTCTCACACAAGGAACACGTGCAGAAAAGAGACGGTCTGTAGATACTGTGCGGGCAGCCACGAATACAAAGACTGCCCAAAGGCCAAAAAAGACCAAGACTACAAAGCACCAAATAACAATAAAAAATGTACCAACTGCCTCGGAAAGCACGGAGCACGATACCGAGGATGTCCCGAATACCAACAAACAAGGCAAATAATTACAGTTGCCATTGGAAAGGGAGTATCGTACCAAGAGGCAAAAAACACACTGAAGGCAAGTACTCTAGGTGATAGGCGCCAAGACAGCCTAACGGAACAAGTCAGACGGCTCACGACTGAAGTGAGAGATTTGAAACAACAACTGCGAAAGGAGAGAGAAAACCGCCAGCCACACAAAAACAGAACCTCAACTGACAGATGTGAAGAAATACACGACAGCTCGGAAAGCGCGAAACAACAACAATTCATAAACGACATGAAAATAATACACCAAGACATGAAAAGAATGCAGCAGCAGGTAGAAGAAGATGTCAGGAAGCTGATAGAACTGAAAGATGGAAACGAACAACTACTGAAAAGAATAGAGGCAGAAAGAATGACCATTGAAGAAATTACATCAAACACAAAAGACACTAAAACGAACGACCAATCAAACGAAGAAGTCATCGAGGAAACGCTAGAAGAGCTACTCCCAACAATCATAGAAAAAGCGCTTTCCCAGATACAGGAGAAAAGGAAGACACAAGAAGCAGAAACGAGGAGGGCAAAAACTCACAAAACCTAACAAGCCAGATAGGAAAACAGCAAATGAACACCATGAACACGCCACGACACCCCGAATGGACAAGACCAAAGAGGTATCCTGACAGGCAGCTAGTGGTCCTTTTTAGGACCAGTCCTTTTCAGGACTAACAACAGGATAGCACCGAAGAAAGTAAACACACAATATACCCCAATTATAACCAACTTTCAGGTTGAACAGGGTATTACAGCATCATAGTAGACGAAATCAACAACAACAACAACAGCTACAAGATTCGCGTATGTACTAGAAGGTTCCCGAATTCCATTCACTCTTAAGGGACATAAAAACAACGGTTAGCACCCTTAGCTTAGAAACTTCTTCTTCTTCTTCTTTGATCCTTAGCCGCCGACCGTCAAAGCAGTCAGTGGCCATTACGCCTGGTGGCGTCTTGTAGGTCAACAACAAATTGATTCCACTTTGCTCGGTCGGTATGAGTCAAAAATTGTATCCTTTGTCGTTAATTTTAGAAGAAGTGCGTTGATTTCTGTTATGTACGTTTTCTAAATCACGATTCCTGACAAGGAAAGTTTGAATAATACTCAGCTGTGTAGAGCTTTTACTTAAATTTGCAGTGCCTTGCTTTTTATTTTGCAAATTTTCTACATCAGGATTGCTGAACAATGTTTAATTTTCAAATGTGCCACGGTAATTGCGCTCATGCTTTATTTTTTACTAGCAATAACCCGTCAAACTTAACGGGATTTTAATTATAGTGTGCTGTTTCCGTTCCCGGATGAGCAGATAGAAGTACATTCTTAGAGTGGTTTTGTTTTCTTTTCATTATACAGTGTAATCAAACTGTTTATTAACACCGTCATTTGAACGCTTTTCTTTGTTGATTGTAACTATTTTCGGGAGAGTATATATCTCATCTCATAATCGAAACCTCTTCTACCCCGTGAAACGAGGTGTAGAGGGGACCCAAGTGCACAAGGCCCATGGGTGGGACATGTAATCGAAATGACTTGGCAAACAGGTGATTAGCCCATTGTGCCCGGACTTGCCCTCTTGTGTAGAGAGTATATATAATGGAAACAATACAATTTTTGAACACGGTTGCATTCCTCAGTTGTAACCAACGTACACACGGCGAGAATTATGTTATTTTATAGACTCAATTTAAAAGTTCTTTGATGACAACATTTCGTGTGAAAGTGCGTGGATTGTTTTCAAAGAGTGTTCCCTGATAATAAGTGGTTTTAACAAAAGCTTTCAAGTTTTCATGATTTGTACATCGGGTGAGGGCTCGTGCACACCAATTTTTACGCACTTTTTTCTTTGTCGAGCGCTACTAATTTCGTGAAAGAATTAAAAAAAATAAAAATAAAAATAAAACCAAAGTATTTGTTTTATATAACACCCACACCGCGCAAGTTGCACACCGTGCGTTGTGCACTTTTTTTTCTGGCGCGAGTTACTATTTTGAGTGAGACCGACCGACGTAACATACATCGGTAATTATGTTAGTTAGGATTCTGCAAAAATGGTTTTGTTGTTAGAAGAAGCGCACAAGTTTTTTTGAGGGAAATTATTACTTTATTTTATTTAGTACTATTCTCCTTCCATTTTATGTTTAAGTATGCAAGTGAAACTACGCGTGTATTTTTTTATATGTGATGCATCCCCTTATAGCATTATTTTATAGAGGAAAGCGCATTAGTACTGTACATGCATACATTTGAATACATAAGAGCGTGTGTGTGGATCTACGTATGTGCATGAATGCAAATGTATGTATGTGAGTGTATGTATAACTCAGCTATGTAGAGTTGTTCACGATACGGCTCTAAGAATACGCTATATTCACTAAATTTGCCTTGAAAATCGTTTTGATGTGTGTGCGATGGGTTATATTATTTTTAAAAAAAAGAATTTTTTTTTAAAACTGGAAATAATCCTAATGTCTTTAACATTATTCGATAGCAATTTAAATAGACAGACAGACAGACAGACAGACAGACAGACAGACAGACAGACAGACAGGCAGGCAGGCAGGCAGGCAGGCAGGCAGGCAGGCAGGCAGACAGACAGACAGACAGACAGACAGACAGACAGACAGACAGACAGACAGACAGACAGACAGACAGATAGATAGATAGATAGATAGATAGATAGATAGATAGATGGGAAGTACGAGACGGACGGGACAGACGGACGGGGCAGACGTCCCATACGGCACAGATGGGACAGACGGACGGGGCAGACGTCCCATACGGCACAGAAGGTACAGACGAGACACGTTTTGTGTATGTGTGTGTGTATGTGTGTGTGATGGGTACATTATTTTTTTTTAAATTATTTTTTTCTAACTGGAAATAATCCTAATGCTTTTAATATTATTCGACAGCACTTTAAACCTTCCTAAAACGATTCGAACCAAAACCGACTTGCAGCCATTCCGACATGGACCCGTGCTGGGCCGGGTATGACCGCTAGTATACTTATATAAAGATAGATACATCTCTAGATTTTGCTGAAAAAACCATCGGCTCGGGGCTAATAGAATACGAGACTATTGGCACACAGTGTCACATACTTATCTCGCAGAAGTGCGTCGGGGGACGAAAAATCTACAACAGCCGATGATAAATTCTCCTATTAATCTCACTGGAAAGAGTAATTATTGAGCGAAGGGTTCTACCTTTTAGAAACTCATCCTTTACTCCCTGGCCACATTCGTGGACTACCACGGTAGACAAAGGAAGATAATCACCACACTAGTCCTGGACGTTTTATCGGATAATAAACAGGTTGTGCTCTTGAACAGAATTCGGCAACATGTAGATCACAAAATACCGGTAGATCGCGATACACCGGTAAATCACAGGGGATGGTTTAGTAATATCTAGATGACGAAGGGAAACAAACATTTCGGACTAGTCCCGACGGCATTTAAAAGCCAGGTATCTTTAGGGCGGAACGTACTTGTTTCCTCATTCCACGTCAATAATTAACGATCTAGCTTACAAAAAGTAATGATCTAGCTTACAAAATTAACGATTTAGGTTACAAAAAGTAATGATCTAGCTTACAAAAATTAACGATCTAGCTTACAAAAAGTAATGATCTAGCTTACACAAATTAACGATCTAGCTTACAGAAAGTAAATGATATAGCTTTAAAAAAGTAATGATCTAACTTACAAAAGTTAACAATCTAGCATACAAAAATTAACGATCTAGCTTACAAAAAGTTATGATCTAGCTTACAAAAATGAACAATCTAGTTTAAAAAAATTCACGTTAATCGTGAGCTGCATGAGATAGGAAGTGAAGTTAACGTTCTTTGAAGTGAAGTTAACGTTCGGTAAAATATCACGTAGTTTGAATTTTCCACCGCTCTGATGATAGAGTTGCGGGAAAGCACATCGTGCGGTGGAAATAAAAGTTACACACAGGCTGCAATTATTCGAAACACTCTGAAACCTGGAAAACTGACAACATTTCATCAAGTTGGATTTGATTGAGTTCAGTGTTTCTAAAGTAGATCAGCACAGCTGCTGGGTTTCCTCCGGCTGCTCTAGAACAACTTGGCCGTAATTGAGCCTGTCACAATGAGTGTGTGGTATCAAGAGCAATTATCCATCATCATGGGAAGGGTACGCCGCTAGGCGTGATGGCCTCTGACTGCTTGGTCGGTCTTTGGCTAAGGACGGAAGAAGAAGAAGATGGGAAGGGTACGTTGGTTAAATAAAAAAAAGATAAAGGTACTAACATTGCAGATACTATTATAGGGGAGTGAATAGTTAGAGACTTCACTATACTAGGTTCAGCTTTTTTTTTAGGTGGGGTGACGTTCCCTTCCTCTCTGCCTTTGCCTTCCCTAACTCAAGAGCAGAGACAGGACCCACTTACGGCTGGGTAGGCTTGAGCGTGACGCTACCGTGTTTTGAACCTGTTACCTTTGCCACGAAAGGCCAGCTCTCTAACCACTCTGCCAATAGGACGTTCAAAAAGGTAGTACCATAACAGATACTGCCGGTGAGAATTGAATTGTTAGAGACTTCACTATACTAAGTTCAGCTTCGAGAGGCGGCGTGACTAGTTCCCTTACTCGCCACCTCTGCCTTCCCTAACTCAAGAACAGAGTCATGTGCCCAATAATGGCTGGGTAGGCTGCAGCTTGGCGCTACCGTGTTTCGAAGCTAGTACCTTTGCAGCGAGCAGCCAGCGCTATTAACGACTCTTCTAATCGGACGTTCGGTACAGTGATAGACAGCTATTTTTAAAAGATGTTAAACAAAATATACTGTTCAAAAAAAGAAACGCATAGCTACTGAAGGCACACACATAGCCATAATTGTGGCTTTCAATAACTTTTTTAATTTAATGAGTTAATTCTTCAAATTGCACACAAGAATACCTTAGTGTTCAACCAATTAATTGACAGGTGTTTTGCTTCTGGGTCAAGAGAGTTTTTTGGCGTACGGGTTTTCCCGTTAGTATGGTGTGTGGCCTCCTCTTGCATCGATCAGCGACTGGCATCTCCTGGGCATGGATGCTATCAGACGTCTGATATGGGCCTGTGGGATGGCTGCCCACTCTTCCTGGAGTGCCTGGAACAGATCGCGACGATTGGCTGGAGCAACGTCTCGGCGACAAACACGTCTATGCAGCTCATCGCACAGGTGCTCAATCGGACTCATGTCTGGAGACAGGGATGGCCAGGGAAGGGTGAGAATGTTGTTGGCAGTCAGGAACTGCGTGGTCAACCGTGCACAATGGGGTCTGGCGTTGTCCTGTTGAAACACAGGCCTTTGGGCAGCCAAAAGTGGAAGGACATGGGGTGGAAGAATTTTATTGACGTATCGTTGCGCATTGAAGCCTCCTTCAATGTGCACCAATTGACTCCTTCCGTTGTAACTGATCATTCCCTACACCATTGCACCTCCACCACCGTGCGGTGGAGCTTCATCAACGCAATTTTGGGCAAAACGTTCATTTCGCCTACGGTAGACCCTAAGCAACAAAAAGAAAGATTCGTCACTAAACCAGACACGTCTCCATTGATTGTCAGCTGCCCAGGGACGATGCTGGTTGGCCCAAGAAGTCGATTTTGGCGATGGCGGCGCGTAAGGACAGGTCCTCGGTGAGGTCGTTGTGCCCAAAGTCCAGCGTCATGCAGTCTATTCCGGACAGTTTGATCAGACACATGACGTCCTGCAGGCAATGACTGGGCAGTTGAGGAAGCTGTTGTAAACCTGTCTCTGAGGTGACGAAGCCGAATAAAGCGAGCCTCCGCTGCTGTTGTCACTCTGGGTCGTCCACTGCGATGCCGGTCTTCAACTGAGCCAGTGGCTTGGAACCGGTGCCAAAGTCGACTGATGGTACTCTGATGCACGTTTAGATGCCTGGCAACCTGACTTTGACTTTTGCCTGCATGCAGTCGGCCAATAGCAATGTTCCTTAAATTTATCCTTAAATGTCTGCTTGAAAATGAACTGAATTTTTTTTTGTGTAGCGTTATCCTTTTATAGGGTTTCAGTTGCGTAGTCAGTGAATAGTGTTCACCCCAAATTTTTTTGCTTTCGCGTGCGCGCAACATGAGCTGTGGTCGAAAATTACGTCATAAACACTATTGACCACTGCGTTGTAACGATTACAAAAACGAACGCAATTCAGGTCAACACGTGCATTTGACACTGTAAACATTTGAGGCTGGTTTTTATATACCCTAGCACCAAATTTTACTTACAAATTCATAAAAACGAGCCCTCGGATAGCTAAGCGTTTCTTTTTTTGGACAGTATAGTATATGATAGTAGCCAGCCTTTTCAATGTCACCCGCTTGAATGGATCACGAATATTTCTCTGTTATTGCGTTAACTCTTTTGGACTGTGCTAACTATCTTAATGGCTATGGCTTAAAATTGAAGCTTTTATGGTAGTAAAAATCGATCAACATTATAACAAGCCTCATACAGTCATATGGCTGTATGATTATTTATACTCCAGCTGATGTCTAAATGCTAAATTTCAGTAAGTTTGCTTAACAAAGAAAGACTGAGGACGAGCGTTTGGGATGATTGCGAAGTTGATTTTCATGTATCCGATTGTATTGAACAAGGGAAGAGAGGTAAATACAAGAACACAGAAAGATAGATAGATAGAGAAAAAGAGAGAGAGAGAGAGAGAGAGAGAGAGAGAGAGAGAGAGAGAGAGAGAGAGAGAGAGAGAGAGAGAGAGAGAGAGAGAGAGAGAGAGGAAAATGTAATTGAATAATATCACATACCACTGTTGATTTAGACTACGTTCCTTGCAAATAAAAATGTACAATAGACATGGAAAATGTCTACTCTAATATATGAGAACGCTACCATTTAGACAACTAAGATATTGTATTTAGGGTGAGCAGATTGTGTTTAAGGACTCCCTCACCAGAAAAGCTTTTGTGGTAGACGTAAAGAGACGACATTAGATTACCAAAAGCCAGGAAAGAACAGAGACCGATGATGTCGACCAGAAATTCAACACCATCTCAACAATATACAAGGAAGGCAGCAAGTCATGCTTGGGATTCCAGGAAAGAAAGAGCCAAGACTGGATAACACCAGAAACGCTAAACACCATAGCGAAGAGAAAGGAAATGAAAAGAAAGAAAACAGAAGCTAAGTCTCCCAGGTTAAAGGCAATATATAGTGAACAGTACAGTCAGCTGGGCAAGGAAGTAAAACGTCTAACCCGTGCTAACAAAACAAAAGGACATTTCTGGATGACCTTGCAAGACAGACAGAAGAGGCAGCACTGAGAAATGAACAAAGCACAGTTTATAAAATAACTAAAACTATCAGTGGAAAACGAGGTGCAAACAACACAATGTTAGTAAGAGACAAGCAAGGAAATCTCATCACCACAGCACAGGGGCAGGAAACAAGATGGGCAGAGCACTTCAGAGAAACACTGAATAAAGAACCATCAGAGACTCAGCTGAATGTTCCTGAGGCTGAAAGTGACTTAGACGTAAATACAGACATTCCACGAAAAGAAGAAATCATCACAGCAATCAAAGGGTTAACAAATGGAAAAGCGCCTGGTCACGACAATCTACATGCTGAGTTATTCAAGGCAGACCCTGAACTAGCAGCAGAACTATTAGAACCACTATTTGCACAAGTCTGGGAAACTGAGACAACACTAACAGAGTGGAGTAAAGGAATAATTGTCAAATTGCCCAAGAAGGGCGACCTTGCAGACTGCAAGAACTGGAGATGAATTACTCTCCTCTCAGTTCCCAGCAAAATACTAGGCAGGATAATCATCCAGAGAATTTTAACTGAGGAAAGAACAAGCGGGTTTTAGAAAGAACAGAAGATGTGCAGATCATATATTTACCCTCAGGAACATTATAGAGCAGTGCTCAGAATGGCAGAGGCAGCTGTACATTAATTGTGTTGATTTTGAAAATGCTTTCGACAGCATACACAGGGACAGCCTATGGAAAATACTGAGGGCTTATGGAATTCCCAGCCACATTGTTTCCATCATAAAAAGCCTCTATTCTAACTTTACATGCAGTGTTGGATTGAGTAATGTAACTTTCCAAGTGAAAACAGGAGTACGACAGGGATGCCCCTCATCAACAACATTATTTTTGACAGTCATAGATTGGGTGATGCGCCAGACAACAGCGGGCAGTCCAAGAAGAATTAGGTGGACAACATTTTCCCCACTGGAATACCTGGAATATGCAGATGACATTGCACTACTCGCGCATTCGTATCAACACATTCAAGACAAAACCGATAGACTGAAGAAGTAAGGCCAGCAGGTTGGCCTGAACATCAATCTGAAGAAGACAGAGGTCATGACACTAAATGTGGACAATCCTGAGCCAATAACAGTAAGGAACCAGCAGTTAGAACAGACATACACATTTACTTACTTAGGATGCATAGTAACACCTGACGGCGGAACAAGCAAGGACATTAACAACGGAATGAATAAAGCGAGAACAGCCTTTGCTATTCTCAACAATATTTGGAAGTCTTCCCAGTACAGCACAAATACCAAATTAAGACTGTATGAGAGCTGTGTACTTTCTGTGCTTCTCTATGGTGCGGAATGTTGGAGAGTAACAGAGAAGGAAATGTCAAAACTGTCCTCCTTCCACACAATCTGCCTAAGGAAAATTATCTGAATCTTTTGGCCAAACACCATCAGCAACCAAGAACTATTTATTCGGAGTAACCAGGAGGACATGCACACCATTATAGCTGGCAGACGCTGGAGATGGGTTGGCCACGTCTTCAGAAGGAACCCTGATACCATCACAAGAACAGCTATGCTATGGACCCCCGTGGGAAAGCGAAAGAGAGGCCGACCAAAAACAACTTGGCGGAGAACTGTGGAAGCCGAGATGCAAAGAATGAACCAGAGTTGGGGCACTGTACGAAGGATGGCCGCCGACCAAGCAAGGAGGAATCAATTTGCTGCTGCCCTACAGGACGCCACGAGGTGTGATGGCCGCTGACTGCTTTGACGGTTGACGGTTATGGACCAAAGAAGAAGATTGTGTTTTTGAAAAAGCAGTTTATTGATCACATTTATATTTATTATACGTGTGGTTGTCATAAAATTAACGAGTGATACAACGTAAAAATATCTCCAAAGGATAAAATGTAAGGATAAAAACCAATGCGTAAGCTGCTGGAATACATGATCGCCCGCGCCGCGGGTCATCAGGTGTTAGACTTGAAGGCAAAACGGAACGAGGATCAAAAGACAAAAATCTGACTGAACGCGTACTTGAACTAGCGAGGTTAATGGACGCAAATTGGTGGGGCAAGGAGGAAAAGTCACGTTCCCCCCCCCCCCCCCACCCCCCCAAGTTGACATAAAGTAAGGAATTCGACAGAAGGGACCTTGGATATGATACGCCACAGTCATTTATTGGACGCTTTTGCGATACCAAGCCTTTGATTTGAATTCAGCGGCTAAACGCAGATGCTTGAAATATTACAAAATTTAAAAAGTAACTTTTTCTTAATATTAATGTTAGGAATATAAAAATTAGCTGGCCGGATGGCCCATTCTGAGCAGTGAAATAATATACTTTTAATTTTACAGACGGATAGATAATAATGAAAATAATGACAAAAGACAGTGTTGTTCACAACAGCGAAAGACTGCATTGAATCAAAAGAGTCCCTATTTGCACAAAAAATCGCGACCTCGAGACGCAGGTGTTCAAATCTACTTAGCATGGAAGAGAAGGGATATTGGTGGAAGCTGTGTCTAAAAATAACTTTTAACGACAAAATTTTGGAGGGGAGAGAAAGGTTGGTTCAAAAATCAAGTACGTTTTTGTAAAAACGCAAGTAGAGACGGACAGACTAACAGATAAAAATCCATACTTGACTGAAGCATGACTGAAATGACTTTAGTGTAGGAAATTTGAATTTAAAAAAAAAAAACCAAGGCATTGATTGGCCACAGACAATCATATTATCCGCGCTTAGACGAGCTTTTTTTGCCATTCCTCAATAGTTGTCCAGTGATAGACACAGTAAATTTCAAGTGTGGTGATTTCCAAATGAAATAAATTGAAATAAGTTCAGGGACGCCATACTATAGCCAGCAGCTCAGCTGAGTTTTGCTAGCATTTCTGTGTTCTTTATTCATAATCTGGTAAGATTGAAATTATTTCTTTGTATATTTTGAATATTGTTTAATGTTCGAGTGATTTGATACTGCCATATCGAAATCTAGCCTTACAAACAAGTAAGGATTCGCTCTGGACCCCCCGCCCTAGTTCAGGGTCTAGGGACAAACAATATATAAACTACAGCAAGGTTTAGGAAGGGGTGATCAAGTGTTGAGAACAGTGAATCATATCACCTATCCTATTCTATGGCAGTGAGATAATGCACCTATTTCAGAATCTGTAGACTGGGGAAACTTACCCTATGCGAAACCAACTAGGTAAGATGTGCTGTCTGGTCAGAGAGAACTGACCCTGTTTATGTGGTGTTATTGTAATTTGTTATGTGTAGAAGTGGCTTATTAGGTAAGGTTCTGAGCAAAAACCAATACTTTATTTCAGAGCTGTGAGTTCGATCTTGACACTAAGGTGGTGTCAAATGCTGATTAATAATTGAAGTGAGGACCCGTGCAGGGTACATTTCGACAGAACATCTGTGTATTGCTCAAGCACGGAGAGGTGGGGCCATCAGATTCCAGCACCAGAACAAATCTGGCAAAGTTAAGTAGGCTAGCTGGCCTGCTGAACTTACACCAACTTCATAAAACTAGCACCCAAGAGAATTTACTACTGAAGCATCCCATTTCCTTCTATCATTAATGGACAATGCTGTGTAGACATAAACAGGGAGGGATGAAGCCACCCCAACAGCACATCCATTCATAGTTTTCCCAGAAAAATTAACATTACGAACATTAATACTATAATTAATCTTGAAGATTGCATATGTAAACATCTTTCATTTAACATGCCATTTATTCATGCCATTCATTCATAAATTTCAAAATCTTTGCATAAGTTCTGGCCAAAATAAAACCTTGGTTCAGAACAAATAAATTTAAAAAAAGATTTTCTATTCTAAATTTAACCAGCTGAATTTAGTTCATTGTGTTATAAATTTTATTGATAGTATTAGACTTAATTAATATCTGTGGGTGTGTGTATATGTCCATACAACACATTGCATTCAGTACCCTAGATTTTAACGTAGCCACATTCATTAGTAAAAAAAGATATGTGTGAGGTCATAAAGTGGTAGCACGAAAGGGCCTTCTGTATATTCACAGTTACAATTATCTCAGGAGCCTTCACAGCTGACCTCACGCATCACACTAGGTGATAACACCACCATACAATACCATCAAAATCCACTACATATATTGGGGTCTTGTCCAGGGATATTTAGCATAAACAGTAATATAAGGATCTCCTGGTGGGAGAAATAAAATTAGGGGAACAAAATTGTAAAATTCCCTTAAAACTAAAAGTGTCCCTTTAAATTAAAAGGGCAATTAGAAGTTGGTGAATCTTCACAGCCAGTAATAATTAATTAGTTAACTGGTTAGTTAGAATTAGTTAGACTATAGTCATAAGAAGTACTTAGTGTATTTACTGGTTAGAGATTTATTTTGTATATTATTATATTGTTTAGAAAGTATGGCGGAGCTAGCAAAATTTAGATCAGCTGCTGTGCTGACCGCAAAGGAGATGGGAATGGATGGTCAGATTTTAATTCAATACGTAACGGCTGAATGTGATAAATATATTGAACGGGAAGAAAGGAGATTAGAAAAAGAGGCTGAAAGAAAATTAGAGTCTGAAAGGTTGGCTGAAGAGAAGAGGTTAGAGGCGGATAGAGAAATTAAGAGGCTGCAGATTGAGGCAGAAGACAAACGACAGCAAACGGAGGCAGAAGATAAAAAGGCCGAAAGGGAGGCAGAAGATAGAAGGTTGCAAAGGGAGCACGAATTACGACTAAGGGAGCTGGAATTACAAGGCCAGGCTCCTGAAAATGGTGCCAGCCCTTTTGCCTCAGATGCTACGCCCAGTCTGGGAGCCTCAAACTCAGCTATGGGGTTTCATTTAGACCATTTTGTTGAAAAAGACGATGACATAGAGGGGTACCTAGGACGTTTTGAGTTATTAGCTACTACATATGGGTTAGAGAGAGAGAGGTGGAGTTTAAAGCTATCACAAGGACTGAGAGGTACTTCTTATGAAGTCTTTGCTAAAATGAACAGGGAAGACCAAGACAATTATGACATGTTAAAGCAGGCTTTGTTATTAAGGTACGAGAAGAATGGTGAATTTTATCGTAAGAAATTTAGAAATGCCAAACTGTTGTCTGGGGAGACATACCACCAATTCTCTGCTAGACTGGAAACCTATTTGGAGAAATGGACTGCTCTGGGGAAGACCCAAGATCTTAAAGAAATGATCATGATTGAGCAATTGAGAGAGTCCATGGCTCCAGACATGAGAAAATTTCTCATGGAACAAGGTGCAGAGAAGTTGGGAGAGGTTTTAAATGTCGCTGAGAGGTATCAGGCAGCCCAGGCAGAGGTAAGTGGTGCTAAAAAGAAGCACATAGATAATTTTAAAGCTCCACAGCAATTTAATAAATTTGATAATAGAGAGCAGGGAAATAAAAGTAGGACAAACTTTGAGCGGCCAAGAAATGACTATCGCGACAGAAACTCACAGTTCAATGACCAAAAGTTCAATGAAAGAAAACCGTTGAACCAAGGAAAAAGATGGTGTAAATGGTGCAAGAAGGATAACCATAACACCGAATTTTGTAGAAGGAAACCTTCAAACATTGCTGCAATGAAGTCGGGGACGCAAAGATTAAAGGTTAATCCTAATGGACAACAGGAACCTTATCACCCCCCAGTTTGTGAGGATGTTATTTGTAATGGGGCCACCATAAGGTGCCTTTATGATACAGGTTTGGATTATGATTCAGTTGTGAAGTCTAGCCTAGTGGACCCAAGTCAGTATACCACAGAAACAGTGGAAATACAAGGGGCGACCAAGGACATACCACTCATGACACTTCCCATCGCAAGGATAACGGTGAAAACTCGCTATGTGGAAGGAGAAATCAGAGCAGCAGTGATAGATGAACCAATCTACCCTCTGATATTGGGGTGTAGATACGTCTTCTTGGGGAATCCCGAGAAACCTGTGATCATGGCGACAGTGCAGACCAGGTCACAGAAGAAGGAGGAAGAAGGTGAACCTATAAATGCTCATCCAGAGGAGATGAGGAAGGCGCAGGCTGAGGATAGGACACTCAAGCCATGTTTTAAAAAATTGCCCAAATGCCACACACCTCCGAGCAAGGGGGAATATTTCATGAAGAACAAACTATTATATAGGAAGACAGGAACTAGATCCACTGGTCACGGACAGTTAGTTCTTCCCAAGATATATAGGGCAAACTTAATAAGGAGCTTACATGTTGGAAAAGATGGTGACCATGAGAAAGTCGGTACCATCTGCCAAAAGATTGCTCGAAAATACTATTGGCCCGACGTAAATGTCGATGTTGAAAACTTTGTAGAAGCATGTGGCGTATTTCATGAGGGAACACCCCCAAAGGGAAAATATGTGCAGGACCTAGAAACGCCACGGGGCAACTTTAGGCCTGAAAGGAAAACTAATTATACTCGGGTAGACAAAGTGGAATGGGAGCCCCCTTTTCACACCCAGTCTTCACTTGAATGGATTAACATGGCCACTATGCGAAGAGTACAAAGAAGAAATTTTACCCAGGATAAGATGACAATCCCTCGGTCAGACTTATATAAACTGGAAGAACAGACAAGAGAGCGAAGATCTCTCATAAGCAATCTAAAGTGGGGAGACAAACCCCAGAAAAAAATTGGTAGTGGTCGATTTGTGAGTGATGATTCTAGGAAGAAAATTCCTCATTATAAAGCTTCTAAGGGACGGGACCCGATGGGTTCCATGAAAAATAAGTATGATAAATTAAAGATCCAGATGTAGCTTTATTAAGGACCTGGACGGATGAGAAGGCGGAAGAACCTGTTACCTCATCTTATCAATACGTGAACGAACTGACCACTCGTTTGAAAGCTGGATGGAAACTGGCAAATGATAATTTGAAACAAGCCAGGAAGAAACATGCAGCATATTTTAATAGGAAGGCAAAGGACCGAGAACTAGCTGTGGGAGAGAAGGTGCTTCTTCTACTACCCGGTAGCCAGAATAAATTACAAATTGGTTGGCAAGGTCCATATACGGTTCTAGAGAAGGTGTCTAGAACAAACTATAAAATTGACAAAAAGGGGAAGGAGAAAGTTTATCATGTAAACTTATTAAAGAAGTATCTGGACAGACCACTCCAGGAAAGCACCCCCTTATTGACCTTGGCTATTGCAACCCAGATGCAAAAGGAACCACTCACCTCACATGAATACCCATTACATCCTTGTGAAACAGCAGCACAGGTAAAAGTCAGTAAGCACCTGACTAAAAACCAGAGGGAGAGAGTTCAACAGGTTCTGGAGGAACATACAGATGTATTAACAGATAAACCAGGCCATACAAATTTGCTACAGTATGACATGAAACTGGTAGACTCAAACCCAATCTGTATGAGAGCCTATTCTATTCCGTTCGCGAAGGAGAAGGCATTGAAGGAAGAAATAGATTATTTGCTGAAGGAGGGGATTATTTCGCACAGTGAATCATCTTTTAGTTCTAGTGTCGTTTTGTTGAGAAAACCGTCTGGGGAACACAGACTGTGCATAGATTACAGGAAACTGAATGCTGTCACAGAAGGACAAGTGGATCCATTACCAGACACAAAACAGTTATTTGCCAGACTGAACAAGGCAAAATACTTTTCAAAGGTGGATCTTAATAAAGGCTATTACCAGATCCCAGTGAAGCCTGAAGTGAGACCTTATTTGGCTTTTAGCACTTCGGATGGACATTATGAATTCAATATGCTACCATTCGGACTGAAAAATGCTCCGAGTGTGTTTTCAAGGATGATGCGCAAATTGTTGGATCCCCTGAATAACCCATGTATCACGAATTTCATGGATGATATTCTCGTCGCCACAGAGACATTTGAAGAACACATTGAAGCTCTAGAAATGTTATTTAATAGACTTCGGGAGGCGAACTTAACTGCTAGGCCAACAAAATGTTGTATTGGATGCAAAGAGTTGGAATTCTTGGGACACACTGTATATCAGGGTAACATGACCCCTGATCCTAAGAACTTGGAAAAACTGCAGAGAGCACCTAGACCACAAACAAAAAAGGACGTGCGATCATTCGTGTCGTTATGCGGATTTTATCAGAAATACATCAAAAATTTTAACGCTATTTGTGCTCCTCTGACTGATCTGACTCGCAAGGGACTTCCAGATAAAATTATTTGGACTGCACAATGTGAACTAGCGTTCCAAGAGTTAAAGGAAAAACTCACTAGCAGGCCTATTCTCAAACTGCCTGATTTGACACAGGACTTTGTCTTAAGAACCGATGCAAGTAATGTAGGACTCGGAGGGGCTTTGTTGCAAAGATCATCTTCACCTGATGGGGAACTGAAACCAGTCGCTTATGCAAGCCGCAAATTGAATAAGGCGGAACAAGGATACTCCACAAGCGAAAAAGAATGTTTAGCGTTAATCTGGGCAATAAAGAAGTTTCAAATCTATCTGTATGGTAGGACTTTTGTGGTGGAGACGGATCATCAGCCTCTCGTATTCTTATCTCAGGCTAAGCATGAAAACGCAAGATTGCTGAGGTGGTCTTTATTACTTCAACCTTATCAGTTTAGTATCCAATATATCCCAGGCAAATTGAATGTCGGTGCAGATTTCCTCAGTCGGCACCCCTGTGATCAAAATTAGAGTAATGGCAGACGGGAGGAGGAGAGATTTTATCTATGTGTATCACTGGTTTTGGAACTTGCCGTAGGCATGTTTTCAAGTGGGGAGATGTGTCATAAAATTAACGAGTGATACAACGTAAAAATATCTCCAAAGGATAAAATGTAAGGATAAAAACCAATGCGTAAGCTGCTGGAATACATGATCGCCCGCGCCGCGGGTCATCAGGTGTTAGACTTGAAGGCAAAACGGAACGAGGATCAAAAGACAAAAATCTGACTGAACGCGTACTTGAACTAGCGAGGTTAATGGACGCAAATTGGTGGGGCAAGGAGGAAAAGTCACGTTCCCCCCCCCCCCCCCCCCCCCCCCCCACCCCGCCCCCCCCCCCCCCCCCCCCCCCCCCCCCCCCCACCCCCCCCCCCCCCCCCCCCCCCCCCCCCCCCCCCCCCCCCCCCCCCCCCCCCCCCCTCCCCCCCCCCCCCCCCCCCAAGTTGACATAAAGTAAGGAATTCGACAGAAGGGACCTTGGATATGATACGCCACAGTCATTTATTGGACGCTTTTGCGATACCAAGCCTTTGATTTGAATTCAGCGGCTAAACGCAGATGCTTGAAATATTACAAAATTTAAAAAGTAACTTTTTCTTAATATTAATGTTAGGAATATAAAAATTAGCTGGCCGGATGGCCCATTCTGAGCAGTGAAATAATATACTTTTAATTTTACAGACGGATAGATAATAATGAAAATAATGACAAAAGACAGTGTTGTTCACAACAGCGAAAGACTGCATTGAATCAAAAGTGTCCCTATTTGCACAAAAAATCGCGACCTCGAGACGCAGGTGTTCAAATCTACTTAGCATGGAAGAGAAGGGATATTGGTGGAAGCTGTGTCTAAAAATAACTTTTTAACGACAAAATTTTGGAGGGGAGAGAAAGGTTGGTTCAAAAATCAAGTACGTTTTTGTAAAAACGCAAGTAGAGACGGACAGACTAACAGATAAAAATCCATACTTGACTGAAGCATGACTGAAATGACTTTAGTGTAGGAAATTTGAATTTAAAAAAAAAAACCAAGGCATTGATTGGCCACAGACAATCATATTATCCGCGCTTAGACGAGCTTTTTTGCCATTCCTCAATAGTTGTCCAGTGATAGACACAGTAAATTTCAAGTGTGGTGATTTCCAAATGAAATAAATTGAAATAAGTTCAGGGACGCCATACTATAGCCAGCAGCTCAGCTGAGTTTTGCTAGCATTTCTGTGTTCTTTATTCATAATCTGGTAAGATTGAAATTATTTCTTTGTATATTTTGAATATTGTTTAATGTTCGAGTGATTTGATACTGCCATATCGAAATCTAGCCTTACAAACAAGTAAGGATTCGCTCTGGACCCCCCGCCCTAGTTCAGGGTCTAGGGACAAACAATATATAAACTACAGCAAGGTTTAGGAAGGGGTGATCAAGTGTTGAGAACAGTGAATCATATCACCTATCCTATTCTATGGCAGTGAGATAATGCACCTATTTCAGAATCTGTAGACTGGGGAAACTTACCCTATGCGAAACCAACTAGGTAAGATGTGCTGTCTGGTCAGAGAGAACTGACCCTGTTTGTGTGGTGTTATTGTAATTTGTTATGTGTAGAAGTGGCTTATTAGGTAAGGTTCTGAGCAAAAACCAATACTTTATTTCAGAGCTGTGAGTTCGATCTTGACACTAAGGTGGTGTCAAATGCTGATTAATAACACTGACTAACAAAAAAAAACTTTTTTTTTCTTTCTCTAACATTTCTATGTTTTTCTGGTCAATTTTAATGCGCTGTTTTTAAATCTGCAAACCGTTTTTCTCTATCAGGTCGGGATCTCTAGAAATACGGAATTGAAGTTTTTTAACAACGCATACAGTATTACAACATCATTCGTACAAGAAGTATAACAGTTATGTAGGCTTGAATTTCTTTGCAGTCGACTTTCGTCGGTGAATGGCATGTGGTACATCGCGATGAAGCATCCAACAATAATCGGCAAGCATGGTCACACTCCACCGTCCTTGATAACGTGACTCCGTTACGGCGATATCTTGATGGAATCGTTCTCCATGTTCATCGCTGACTTCGCCAAGGTTGTCAGGGAAAAAGTCAAGATGCGAATCGAGCAAATGGATTTTGAGGGACATGTTACAGCCCATAATTCTGTATGCATCTATGCACTGCTTAACAATATGCAACATAGTCGACAGATTTGTGATTTCCCAGAAAGTTATCGACGATCGATTTGAATGCCATCCATGCGCGACGTTCACTACCATGTAACAAGTTCTCGAATTGTTTGTCTGCAATAACTTTCCTAATCTGAGGTCCTACAAAGATATCTTCCTTTATCTTTGCATCGCTAACTTGCGGAAACTTTTCTCGAAGATAAGTGAAAGCTTTGCTCGTTTTATCTAACGCTTTTACAAAACTCTTCATGAGCCCCAACTTTATATGTAACAGTGGTAAAATGAAGCTGTCTTTGTTAACTAATGGCTCGTGTATTACATTTTTATGCCCGAGCTGCATACGATTCCGGATAGGCCACACCTTTCTTGCATAATGTTCCTGTCTGTTGCGGCTGTCCCATTCACATCGGAAGCAACAAAATTTAGTATACCCAGTCTGCATGCCCGTGAGAATTGCAATGACCTTTAGGTCTCCACAAATCCGCCATTGGTAGTCATTGTACTTTATTTTTTTCCAAACGTATAGCCATATTGTCATAAGTTTCTTTCATATGAACAGAGTAGGCGACTGGAATTGCTGAAAATAAATTTCTGTTATGCAATAACACGGCTTTTAGACTAGTCTTGGAAGAATCGATGAAAAATCGCCATTCGTTGACTATGTGCTCATGACCGTTTACATCTTTGCAATAGCAAATGTCATCATCCATCTCAAAGTATTGAACAAGTTCTCTGTGTCTATGACGAAATTTAGATATCGGAGTATTGGGCGCTAAAAGATTCCATTCTTTGAGTCGCGAACCGAGTAATTCCGCTTGTCCTTTGGTAAGAGCGAGATCACGTATTAGATCTGAAAGTTCTGAATGGTTAATTAAGTAAACACCATCATTCACCGGTATGTAATCTGAGTCAGAATTAGTTTCTAAAGCAGGTAAACTATCACTTTCTGATGGTTCATTCACGTCCAACGGATATTGTTCTGGTGGTACTTGGATCGGACACGTGATTGGATCATGAGGCACTGATTTCGAAACCAATTCAATATTTGAATAAACCACAGACTTTCTAGTTTTAAAAGTGAAACCATGGATATTTGTCAAGCAGAAGTAACAATCAGTAGTGTATGTTCACGCCATATTACTGGCACTCCAAAAGGAATCGACTTATGCTTCGGCGATTTTCGTAACCAACCTGCCAATGTATTGAACAAACTGCATTTGGCTTCCAAGATTTATTTGCATCATCAACTTTCGAATCGAAATAAAGTTCATATGCTTTCTTTAGTAATGGTGTAAAATTTTTCTGGTCAACACCATCGGTAAAATATCCGCACACGTAACAGAACAGATCAGCCGAATTTCTACAACTTCTAGAAGCCATATTTTGCTCAGAATTATTTCAAAATACAGTAACTATTCGAAAAATCGCGTAACATATGTCATGCATCTTTTAGCAGTATAAAAAGTAGAATTATGTTGCTTTTTATTAATTTTTAATAAGTTATATAGTAAAAATGAAACGGAGCAAATAACGGTTTCCCAAAAATATATTTATTCACAAATATCTTAAGAACCCGACGTGATAGAGATAAACGGATTTCAGATTTGAAATCAGCGCAAGAAACTGACCTAAGAACACTTATTCTTATATAAGAAAGAAAAATGTTGTTTGTCAGTGTAATTGAAGTGAGGACCCGTGCAGGGTACATTTCGACAGAACATCTGTGTATTGCTCAAGCACGGAGAGGTGGGGCCATCAGATTCCAGCACCAGAACAAATCTGGCAAAGTTAAGTAGGCTAGCTGGCCTGCTGAACTTACACCAACTTCATAAAACTAGCACCCAAGAGAATTTACTACTGAAGCATCCCATTTCCTTCTATCATTAATGGACAATGCTGTGTAGACATAAACAGGGAGGGATGAAGCCACCCCAACAGCACATCCATTCATAGTTTTCCCAGAAAAATTAACATTACGAACAGTAATACTATAATTAATCTTGAAGATTGCATATGTAAACATCTTTCATTTAACATGCCATTTATTCATGCCATTCATTCATAAATTTCAAAATCTTTGCATAAGTTCTGGCCAAAATAAAACCTTGGTTCAGAACAAATAAATTTAAAAAAAGATGTTCTATTCTAAATTTAACCAGCTGAATTTAGTTCATTGTGTTATAAATTTTATTGATAGTATTAGACTTAATTAATATCTGTGGGTGTGTGTATATGTCCATACAACACATTGCATTCAGTACCCTAGATTTTAACGTAGCCACATTCATTAGTAAAAAAAGATATGTGTGAGGTCATAAAGCGGTAGCACGAAAGGGCCTTCTGTATATTCACAGTTACAATTATCTCAGGAGCCTTCACAGCTGACCTCACGCATCACACTAGGTGATAACACCACCATACAATACCATCAAAATCCACTACAGTGGTATGTCCTAAAATTGTTGGTGGGATGCCAAGAGGCATTGAGTATTTACACAATGTCAGCATTTATGTACAACAAAGCTTCCGGTTACAACTTCAACCCATGCAAAAAAAAAAATTTTTGTTTTTCCATTTTTCAATTCTAATTTAAAAATTCTTCAATGTTTCCTTCACTTCTATGCAAAGCGAAATCCGAAGAGGAAACTCTACATTAATCTTCTCAACTTTTACTGTAGAAATGTTACTTGCTAGCTTATCGATTTCTGCTTGCATTTAGTTTTGACTTCTACACTTCACAAAATCATTTATTTGCAAGGCAAAATCCGAGGAGGATCCTCTACATTAATCTTCTCAGCTTTTACTGTAGAAATGTTAATTGCTAGCTTATCGATTTCTGCCTGCATTTAGTTTTGGCTTCTGCACTTCACAAAATCATTTCTATCTTCTAACGAGGCACACGATAGGCATGATCGTGTACTTACTCTTAAACAAAATCTCAGTAAGTTATATCCAAAAGAAAAACTGATCTTGATAATCTCAAAGACGAAGCTCGAGCCAGGGGACTTATGCTACAGACTGAGGTGCGCCTCTTGGTCGGGCATCACTCAGTTAAAATAGCGTCCGTGCATTCTGGCATGCCTAAAACACAATTAATGCCTAGCAAATCTTCACCTTTTACCAACGGGCTGATCACCCGTTTGCCAGTCACTTCGATTACGGAAACAACAGCAGATGGATTGATTTGCCGTTGCCCTAAAGACGCCAATAGGCGTGATGGGAAACAATGGCAAAGAAAACCTATCTGCTGTTGCCCTAAGACGCCACTAGGCGTAATGGCCACTGACTGCTTTGACGGTCGGTGGCTAAGGACGGAAGAAGAAGAAGAAGAAGAAGAAATCTTCACCTTTTATACACTTCCCTATTTTTCCCGCCATTTTACACACGTCTCGCTATTTTACACACGTCTCGCTAATTTACATACGTCTCGCTAATTTACACACGCCTCTCTTTTCCACCACCACAATGGAAAAAACCCAAGTACGAGTATCACAACTCTCACTTCATACTTCCCTCGCATAACACCCATTCATTATTGTTTTCTGGGACTGCTCTACAATGCCCGCTCACAGCCGTGACTGCTAACTGTAACTTTCCTCATTCTATATAGTATTATAGCACGTATAATGCTAGTGTAGGCCAGCCGGTCACACAGCTAAATGTTTGTTCATTGACAAAACAGATGATGCTATCGACCATAACACTTTCAAACTTATACAATGTAATTATAATTGAAAACTCCAAACTCCAGTAATTTCATTACTGCAACTGCTGTTACCACCATTATTGTTGTTGTTATTACAGTAGCTACTAGAAATACTGCAACTATTGTCCCTTAATCCTTTTTGTTCGATGAGGAACATGGCGTTGCTAATTTTGTTTGTAATCGATTTCGGTTTTATGCTGTCATTTTTAAACTTTATTAATCAACTGCAACTGTTACCAACATTTAATCTATCCCATAATGATCGAAAAGCTACTGACGATGAAGCAGAAGAGATAAGAAAGTAGTACAGTCAATGTCTGATCGGCGTTTGGAATCTTTATAACATCAGAATGCTTCTATTTGTAGTTGCTCAATGAAAATAATTGTTCAAACTGTTTTATTTTTTGTG
This sequence comes from Oreohelix idahoensis, assembly GCA_024509875.1. NCBI lineage: Eukaryota > Metazoa > Mollusca > Gastropoda > Stylommatophora > Oreohelicidae > Oreohelix > Oreohelix idahoensis. Next base: position 855,517 of record JAMPIV010003705.1, read on the forward strand.
AATATAACTGAGGAAATATGACTCACAACTGCAAGTATTGTAGCACACTTCACTGGCCCAAGTGAAGTCTACGCTTCTAAATACAAACACTAAATGCTGTCGCGACGTAAACTTTCAACTGTAAACTTTTTTCATGAACGCCTGGGATATCCAAATTCTCATGTTGATGCCGCTGTCTGGTTCTTAAACTCTTTATTGCTACCAAGATATATATATATATATATATATATATATATATATATATATATATATATATATATATATATATATATATATATATGTATATATATATATATATATATATATATATATATACAGTAGAACTCCATTTATCCGAACCCCAATTATCCGAACATCCAATTATCCGAACACTTGTTCTAGAAAAAAAAAAAAAAAAAAATCAGATGCCACAGTCACGTTAGACTAAAATTCTGAATCTTTTGATGCGGCAAACTTCAAATGTCTGCTACTACAGCAGAATAATTTTGGTGTACAAGTATTTCTCTGTGCGATATGGCATCTTCCAGTAGGCCTAAAGCATATAAAAGGAACCGCAATGTTTTGTCAATTGAAACGAAAACAGAAATTATCAAGAGACTAGGACAAGGTGAAACTGTGTCTTCACTTGCGAGGATGTTCAATGTTGGGAAAGCTACCGTCTCTGACATCAAAAGTAACAAGGATAAAATTATGAGTGGGACCCAAAGATGCAGCAATAGTGAATGCAATCAGCGACCCATAGCTTGACTGCTTGCATCAGAGTCAGCGAACCAGAGCTGACTAAGACCGTACTCCACCTCCACGTGGTGGTCCTGGAAACAGTCTGCATCAGTGCAGTCTGGCTGAGCGAGTACAGATCGCAATGGGAAGGCAAACCCGGTCCCTAAAAAATGCCATGCTGAAGTCGGATGTGTCGACCGAAAGGTGCAGATATCACAGCTACGGCGTAAACAGACACAACGCAACCACCGTCCTTTTCAGGGCGAACAAGGAAGAAGAAGAAATTATGAGTTTTGCATCGAAATTTGATAGTGAAAATGGGTCGAAGAAACGTAAAACCATGAGAAATGCGAAAGATGTGAAATTGGAAGAGGCTTTGTATATATGGTTTGTGCAAAGAAGAAGCAAAGGGGAACCTATCTCTGGTTCTCTGTTGTGTGAAAAGGCATTTCAGTTCAACAATCAACTTGACGGTCCTCCTGACTTTAAGGCTAGCCAGGGATGGTTAAGAAACTTTAAATCTCGTCATGGCATACGAGAATTGGAGATTCAAGGGGAATCTTTATCTAGCGATGCAACTGCCGCTAAAAATTTTAAAGAAACATTCTTGGCTTTTTTGGAAGAAGAAGGTTATTCACTCGATGATGTGTATAATGCCGATGAGACTGGCTTATACTGGAAATCATTGCCTCAAAAATCACTTGCATCTCAGCGCGAAGCAGCTGCCCCTGGGTTTAAAAAGTGCAAAGAGAGAGTAACAATTTTGGTAGCCGCAAATGCCAGTGGAAGTCATCGTTTACCGGTGCTAATGATCGGCAAAGCCAAAAAACCACGTTGTTTAAAGAATGTGACATGTCTCCCATTGTGTTACAAAGCACAGAAGAGTGCTTGGATGAATAGTGAAATATTTCTTGATTGGTATACAAATCAGTTGATCCCAAATGTGAAGAGGTTGAGAGAACAAGAAAAGAAAACTGAAAAAGTAATTCTTCTACTGGACAATGCACCATCTCATCCAGAGACGGATACATTGAATGCAGTTGATGCAAATTTTAAAGTAATTTTTCTGCCTCCCAATGTAACAGCACTGATTCAACCAATGGATCAGGGTGTTATAGCAAAGCTTAAAAAGATGTACAAGAAGGAAGTCCTGCGTCGTTTATTGTTGACTGAAGATGAAGAAAGTGTGGTGGCGTTTTCCAAAAAGCTTAATCTCAAAGACTGCTGCTATATGTTAGCTGATGCTTGGACCACCCTGTCACAAGATAATCTCAACAAGGCTTGGAGTAGATTGCTTGGGAAAAAAGGAGGAAATGAAACTACTGCAGTGGACACAAATGATGATTGTATAAATGAAGTTGTGGAACTGTTTCAAGCAATGCCCGGATTTTCGGACTGTGACAAAGATGATGTACACATGTGGCTAGAAGATGATAATGATTCTGGTTTTCAGTTTTTGAATGACGAAGAAATTTTGTCTTTTGTGCAAGAAGAAAACCAAATACATGTAGTGACCGATGATGAAGACTCCTCAGAAGTACATGATGTACTTGTAGATTATGAAGAAAAAACCAAAACGTCGACCAAGTCCTGAAGAGGCCTTTATAGCACTAGAAACAGCGATTGCTTGGTACGAGCAAGAAGATGACAGCTGTCCTACACAGCTTCTGCTGTTGAGAGAATGCGGGACTTAGCAGCCAAAAGGAGACTATCCAGTTTGGTGCAAAAGAGGATTCCTCATTATTTTAAATAGTGGGCTACATCTGTGCAAGTACATATATACGTAAGTTGCGCCTGGTTTTGAATCGTTTGTAATGTTATTTTGAAAACATTTCTCTTTCTTAACAAAAATAATTAATACAAGTACTGTAGTACATGCACTGCAGTGTAATAAAAGATTTTGGTGATACAGTAATCTAATACAGTGTGGGTATTATTATTACAGTACAAGTAAATATGTTTTATAGTGTATTTTCCTTGTGATGGTTAATTATTTTTAGAAATATGTGTACATGTACTCGATACATTATGTAATCCAATTATCCGAACATTTGATTATCCGAACGATGCTCGGTCCCATGGGGTTCGGATAAATGGAGTTCTACTGTATATATATATATATATATATATATATATATATATATATATATATATATATATATATATATATATATATATATATATATATATATATATATATATATATATATATATATATATATATATATATATATATATATATATATATATGAGATGACATCATGCAGGGATGTTTCGTAAGAATAAATTATATAGAGCTAATGAACAAGCATGTTGAATGCTCTGACGCCAGCGCGCTGACGGGAAAAAAAAATATTTTTACGCATGGCAGAATTCAATACCTGCAATATTTATCCAAAATGTTTACGTAATTGAAATGACATAATAAGTAGCAGTTCGCTGTACCATATGATTACTGTTTCTGCTTTTAATTAATAAATAATGTTACACGTCTTGATGCATGCGTCAGTATTAAGTAGATATGGAGATCTTTCTGCTAATTAATCATTACACAACAATATGACAGGCTGTGTCCTACATTGCAAACTATTACTAATAACGTACGCTCTTGCGGAGAGATAAGAGAGAGAGAGAGAGAGAGAGAGATAGAGAGAGAGAGAGAGAGAGAGAGAGAGAGAGAGAGAGACGGAGAGAGAAAGAGAGAGAGAGTAAGGAGAAAGAGGTACACGAAAAAGCAGCTTTATTTTATAGAGTGAAAATTCTTCACAATCATAGATAGATTGTAGCTAATTTGACTATTATCCCGATTATCGCTAAAAACTTCTCTTTATAGCTTTTTAAGCTTCTTTGCCTTCTGTGGCCCTTGCATCTGCCGTCTTTCTCGGGTCCTTCCTGTGTGCCTATTATCACAATTGATCAATTCAAAGACTCTTACAAACATACGTACTCGCACACATTTATATATGTATCTAAAATACCAGACTACAAGATCTTCTATATGTGGACAAGCGCTTAATATACCCGAAAGGCTTTGTAGCTAAGTTGATTTGGAGCGCGCTGCACCAAAGCGGGGCCAAATCATAAAACAAACAAATGAACTGTCTCAGTGCCTCCTTATACATCTTGCGTGGGTGGTATGCATATTATTCGTTCGCAACAGTTGTCCACAAATTTAAGTTTCTCAAATAACAAATATTTCAAACTGACAGCAGAATGCGGTTTTTTTTGGCTTAAGTAGCTACTTGTTTTATTATCATATCTGGTGGACACATATTAAAAGAGCTTTGAATGAAACTGCAAGCGTGGGGTGGAGTATGGGGAAGTTCGAACACAGAGAGAAGATTGTAGTAGAGTAAACAAGAATAGAAACAGAAGTGTAATACAAAGACTGAAGCTTATTATTGTTATTACAAGAAAGTCAGCCACGTTCCTTGGACATGTCATGAGAAGAGGAAAGGTGGGATATATTGTGACACTATGAGAGACGGAAAGAAAAAGAGACAGAGGACAGCGTAGAGAGTAGATGCTGGACATTTTGATGTTGGTTGTATGACAAAACTTAATTGTGATTACTTATAGGTAATTGTGAGCCGACATGATCACCTACAACAACTGGCATGTTACTTGAAGAAGACAACGACAAAAATTGAGCGAGAGGAGCGACAAAGATATTGTTACTGTTATTGTTAATCAGATTCGACGTCATTGCACTCCGGGCAAACCCATAGGTGCCCAGTCTCCCTCAGAAAATGTCGAATGGTATGAATGCTAATTGCACCTGTAGCTCGCTGGTTGTACAAACGACGGATGCATACTCTCTCACGTCCATTTCTGCTAGTCCCACATTTGACCCCAAACTCCAACAGCCGCAGCCTTGTTGATTCATCAATTGCAGTGTCATTATCCAGCAGGCGATCATTAATAGCCCTTAGTAAATCTCCCTTATCCATGTGCAGTGTCCCCATTATGGATGGTCTTGAGGCCAGTCTGTCAGCTCTCTCATTGCCACGTACCCCTGCATGACCAGGACAGTAGGTCCACACCAGTTCTTTAAGACCTGAGGATTCTATTGATGTTTTCCATTCCTGCCGCAGCCATCAGTTCTGAACTTACCGAAGCATGGTTTGAGAGTCTGACAATATAACTGCCCTGGTTGATGGAGTTTCAGACAGCCACCTCGGTGCTACAGTAACTGCCTCTACTTCCATGCTCATGCTGGAGGTTGTTGTCATGTAGGCTCCACTCTGTTTACCGACATCCCTGCCCTTTATTCTCGCAGAGAAGCCCCATCCTGGTTTCTCACCACGCACTACAGACCCATTACTGTACACAATGGCGTCATCATCCCCAGCATGATCACTTATCAGATGATTAATCTCCAACTCTGATTTTCCTTTGCCCCAAGATCTGCACTCTCTGCCAAGGCTAATGATGACCTGCTGGTAGTTTATCCAGTTCTCCCTGACTTACTCCACTCTTCCCCTTTTGATACATTTTCAACCCTGGTCACCTGATCAATCGTAGCCTCTGCCTGTGTCATGCATGACATCATTCTCTTGATTCTTGCTCCTTTGATGTCAGCTACTTTCTCATGCAGGGGGTGTCTTTTATCGGAGGTTACCCGCATATATGCTTTTGCATGGGCCATCGCATATCTGGATCTAATCGACATTAATCCGAGCATGTATCTCATTGTCACAATGGGGGTATCACGAATACAGCCCAAAACTAATCGCATCCCTTTACTTTGAATGCGTTCCAGTCGTTCACATTGTGATACTGACAGCGTGAGTATTCCTAGCCCGCACTCGATTACTGAAATCACGAGCTGATGATACAGGAGAAACAATAGTCTCTGTTCCAAGCACGCAGCAGTCATTGTTTTTAAGGCTGCCAGTCCTTGCTTGCACTTTTGTATGATCAGTTCGACATGATACTTGAACGATAGCCCACGATCAAACGTTACTCCTAGATACTTCAAGCTTGTCTTGCCTTTCAATGTTCTGCCCATTGAAAGTGATGTCTGGAAGGTCTGCTTTCACTATGGAGTTGTTCAAAGAGCACCACATCACACAGGCCTTGTTGGGATTGACCTTTGATCCGCTTTCCTCACACCATTTAGAAACCGCCTGTAGTATCTCTTGTATGCATTGGACCATTTCCTGTCTTTCTGAGCCAGACAAACTAGAGATGATGGCAGAAAAAAGAAGTGAAGGGACTGAGTTAAAAACTAAAGGGAAATCGGATGGTAGAGATTAAGGTAGAATGAAGGGGCGAAAAGCAAGAGTTAAAGTGAGTTCAAATATTTATTCAGTCAGAATCGAAAAACGAAGAGGGAGCGTTACAAGTGAAGTGAGATGCATGTAGAATGAAGGAGCAAAAAAGAAGTTAAAATTGAAGTGAGTTCGGAATGCTATTCAGTTAGGATGAAGGAGCGAAGAGGGAGAATTCAAAGTGAAGTGATGTCGTATAGAGAAGAGATGGAGGTAGAATGAAGGAGTTGAATGTAAAGATAGAAAGAAAGATGCGATTTTTATCTGAACGGAAATGTAGAGAACTTTAACTAGGACGTGAAAATTTTGCAAAACAACTAGCAGGCAAGACGTCGAACAAGTGTGCGCAAACTTGTGTTAGAGGTTACTAATATAACTTCCAGAACTACCGACAGAAGTATAACATAAATTCCTGCTCTGTCTGCACTTTTCTTTTTAAACTTCAAACTTGACTTCAGATGTTCATGTGATAGAAATGGTTTGTTGACGTTTTCTAGAAATGCTCACCTGTCGTCATTAATCTTCCGATTCTTCCGCGCTCTGTTGTGGTGAATTTTTCTTTTTAAAACTGTGCGGGGGACTTAGTCCTTGAGAATGTGGCAATGTGTTGTCATTAATCTTCTGATGTTCTTTGATTGCTCTTTGGTTTAATCTTCAGGTGTTTTTTTCGGAAGTGAGAGTCATGATGTAGCTTCATATGGGATAATGAGATTGAGATTTCGTATACATGTGTGCACTATGGGAATACGATAAATAGCATACAGAGATAGACAGATGAGTCGACAGACAGATAGATAGACAGACAGAGGGGCAATGAAAGACAAGCAGTCCGAGGGACAGACTGGCTGGCTGGCTGGCAGGCAGTCCGGTAGATAAATAGACAGATAGAGAGAGACAGACAGACAAACAGATGTCTAGACAGACAGCTAGATAGACAGACAGAGAGGCGGACAAACGGACAGACGGACGGACAAATAGATAGATAGATGACGGACAAATAGATAGATAGATAGATAGATAGATAGATAGATAGATAGATAGATAGATAGATAGATAGATAGATAGATAGATAGATAGATAGATAGATAGATAGATAGATAGATAGATAGATACTCCATTTCTATAAGTTCAAAAACCAAATCGCACTGACTTTAAAAGCAAACTACCTGAGACGATTGTCTCCAAAGAAAACCAAACGAGCCATAACAAAATTAATTGCAAACATATAGAACGTACAAGATCAAAGACGCTATACAAAAAGAAACTGAGAACGTTGAGACAGATCTTAAGAACTGTAGAAGTAATAAATGGAATAGAAACAGTCACGTGCAAGGGAAGGAACAGTGGAGACAGAGAAATTGTAGGAGCTCTGCTCCATAAAGCCTTTCTTAAGAGGCAAGTAGTGTGAGGTTGGGCTTGCGGCTGGCTTTTCATCATGTAAAATAAGCTGCTATACAAACTACAGAGTGATTGAAAAGTTACTGTCTATAATCAGATTTTGAATGTTTCACTCCTATCCAAAAAATCGTCGGCGTCTGTGGCCTAATGGATATGAACGCAGTTTCATAATCCAGATATACCAGGTTCGAAACCTGCTGCAGGCGGTTTGGTAGCAGATCGCTTTGTGTGGATTTTTAACAATGGTATAAGCGCCGTACCGTTCAGAAAGCAATGGCAAACTACTGAATGAAAAAATTGCCTAGAAAAATCACAAACAGCCAATAAAAGCTGAGGTTGATTGCCACGTTCTGTAAAGGATAAGCAACTAACTATCCAAAAAATATATACATAAAATAAACGTCAATATAAATAGAATTAAATATTATGTCATAACATAAATGACAAGACATATTAGTAGTACAATTAACGTGACATCTAGCCTGTTTACACATTACATCGTAACTGCCGGAAATATATTGCTGTCTCTTGTAACGTCAGTTTATTTAAAGTCATTTTGCATTTTATTTTATTTTATGTTGTTTCTGGAAATAGAAAAATAATAAAGATTATTAGTCAAACATGGAAAATAACAAAAACGACAACCTAAAAGTCACGTACATTCATAAATGGGAACTTGCGTAGAATAGAATGATTGAAATGGTATAAGACCATAGAGCACAGTGCAGTGGATACCAGCCCATCGTAACATTCCAGGCAACGAAGAGGCAGATAAACTTGCTAAAGAAGGGGGAGCCCTGCAACAAAACATTGTTCAGACAACTTATGAAATGGCTAAAACAACTATAAAAGCCATATTCAAGTCCAAAAGGGACAGAGAACACCCAAGTCACATAAAAGATGATGCCTATCACCAGCTATCTAGGCGAGACCAGGTCATAAGTTTCCACTTACGTACTGGTCACCATAGATTGAGGTACCATCTGTATCACAAGTACCGGATTGATCCAGCAAATCTCTGCTCCTGTGGCACCAGCCACATGACAGCCAAACATCTGCTCCACTCCTGCCCAACTTACAGCAGTGAACGGAGTGGTATATGGCAACAACCCACTTCTGTCAACGAAAAACTGTTAGGAGATGTCAGGAACCTTGAGCTGACTACTGTCTTTATTACTGGCATTAATGTGGAAATCTAAGGACGAACGAAGAAGAAGTATTGATGACAAGAACCAGACAAGTGCCAGCGAAACATTAGTTGAGAAGAGGACATTGGCGATGGGTAGGACACACATTGAGAAAACCTAGTGATAGCATTACAAGGCAGTCTTTGTTCTGGAATCCACAAAGAAAGAGAGATAGAGGTAGACTAAAAATCCCATGGAGAAGAGAACTGGAGACATAAGTAAAAAATGACGAGGAAGACGTGGACAGACTTTCACTGATAGAGCACGTGACTGGAGGACTAGGCACGTGTTTGTTGAAGGGCTATGCTCATTGGGAAGATAAGGGTATTGATTGGTTGATTAGTCAAGGGCAAATATTGTCCCTTGTTTTGAAATGTAAGCAATGTAAATCCAAGTCAAATGGCATATATTGTCCCTCGTTTTGAAATGTATGCTATGTAAATCCTAGTCAAAGGGCAGATATTGTTCTTTTGTTTTGAAACTAATGCTTTGTAAATCCTAGTCAAAGGGCAGATATTGTCCCTCTTTTTGAAATTTACGCTATGTAAATCCTAGTCAAAGGGCTGATATTGTCCCTTGTTTTGAAACTTATGCTATGTAAATCCTAGTCAAATGGCTGAAATTGTCCCATGTTTTGAAATGTATGCTATGTAAATCCTAGTCAAAGGGCAGATATTGTCCCTTGTTTTGAAACTTATGCTATGTAAATCCTAGTCAAATGGCTGATATTGTCCCTTGTTTAGAAATGTATGCTATGTAAATCCTAGTCAAATGGCTGATATTGTCCCTTGTTTAGAAATGTATGCTGTGTAAATCCTAGTCAAAGGGCTGACATTGTCCCTTGTTTAGAAATGTATGCTATGTAAATTCAATAAATACAAGTGAGGATAGATAAATGTACAAAAATAAAGAAAGACTCTTCAATTATCCTTTACAACACAGGAAAAGCACATTTATTAAACGCCTAGTTGGTAGGAACGTGCTACCGACAGAGTGGTTAGAGTAGTAGTCACTCGAGGCAAGGATACCGTGTTCGCTTCACGATGTCGACACGCTCTAGTCTACTCAGTTATAAATGGGTACCTGACTTTGCTCTTGAGTTAGGGAAAGAAAAGGCAGCGAGGAAGGAAACTGGTCACCCCACCTCTCGATGCTGGACCTAATATAGTGAAGTCTCTAACACCACTCCCCTTCAGCAGTATTTGCTATGGGATTACCTCTACCTTTTACCTAGTTGGCAAGGTGGTTAGTCACGATTGACTCCCCGCAGCGAGGCAGTGTTGCAGTTGCATGGTCCTGGATTCGTCCGCGACAATCCTATCACTTCCGTTGTTTTTCTGTTGTCTAGCCTTCCACTTCTTTATTTCTGTACAGTGCTTGCAACATACCTATTAATGCGTATATTCATTTACGGAAAAGCACATGACGTCTTTAGAGCGAGCTTCATGCAAAAGAGGATCTGCTGTAATGGTGGCCTTGTGCTCCAAAGGGAACATGAAAGGGAATTGGAGATTATGTTGATACTACTCTCTGTATATTATGTTGGAAAAGGTAACTTTATAAGGAGACTTGTGTCCAAGTCTTCTACCCTCAGCATGTAAAACAAGTTGTAAAAGGAGACATCATTGCAAAAGTACGTAACGTACTTTGAAGTGGGCGTCCTGCAGGAAGGACAGCTACATTGATGGACTTATGCTTCATCTTAAGGATGACACATAGGGCTAGAAGTGTGGGCATCTGTGTGTGATCGTGACATGTATAGTATACCTGATTGTGAATTTAAGCGTATTATTTTATTGTGTTGAGTGTAAGTGTGTATGTGTGTCTGTTGCAAATATATATATATGTATATGTATGTATATATATATATATATATATATATATATATATATATATACATATACATATATATATATATATATATATATATATATATATATATATATATATATATATATATATATCAGTGGCGTATTCTTTATGTGTGCTATGCGTGCTGAGCACACCTATGCCCGAAGGAAAATAAAAATTTAATTTATTATTCTATAAAATATTTATCTTCTAAAGTTCTGCTTTCGGACCGCACGCATCATGATAACGGATTTTCCCGCATAGAAGAATCTACCAGTATATCAAGTTTCAGTTTCCCAGACGCGTTTTATAGTGCAGTTTTTAATTGGTTGGTTACAATCGCCCGAAGTTTCTCGGGTAATTCCGTCACAATGCGTGCGGCACCTTTCGGATTCACGTCTGAAGATTGGATTGTGTTTATCGGGGTCATGGCCAGATACGTCAATACAATACGAACATGCATGCGGTGGTCTTGCAGCTCTCGGGTTGTAAAAATCGGCTGTGTCCGTCCAGTGTTTTTTGTGATTAATTTTTGTTAGTTGCAGGGAATGCAGATTATTACAGTGACAGTGAGTTTCAAGTTGCAAGTTAATTAGTATTTCGGAGATAATTGACAAATACCCCTAATAACTATCGTTGCGTAATTGAATATAGTTGGTTTTTTAAATTAAGAGGGGAAGAAGTTAAATAGTAGGCGTACATATTCATTTTAAGTAGCAGCACGCCTAGCTCGCATTACCAGGATACGCCACTTATATATATATATATATATATATATATATATATATATATATATATATATATATATATATATATATATATATATATATATATATATATATATATCTCCACATGTAAGCCTACCTTGCCGTGGTTGGAGAGCTTGAGCGCCTCAATGATCCCGGGAGCTATGCCGGCGGGAGTTTTACTCCTGGCAGGGTCACCCAAGCCGGACAGGTCCTGGGTGAGGGGCCAGACTAAATGGGCTGAGGAGTGGGTGGAACCCTATAGGTGTAGATGCAGAACCCACCGGCGAGTGGTACATGCTCTGGTCTGCACCAATCCACCCCCACTTCATGGGTTAAATGCTTTCTTGCCTCATTCTTCACTGTTTGTCGTCTATCACGCCCATGGCGACCGTTGCCTCAATTGGCTGTGTGTGGTGTACCCGGAAACGGGGCCTCCCAGTACTGAGGCAAAGTTAAGTCCCCGATGTCACTTATCGGTGCAGAATTGAGAGAGATGGCTGAGCATCACAATCCCTCCTGTGTTGCAGCATGATGAGAACCCAGCATTGCACACTGAGCTTGGGGGGATCACTTGGGCACCAGACTTAATACTGGCTCTTGACTGGATGGCCGCATGCAGGAGATTTCTACAATGGAGGGTTGGCAGGTGGTGAGTATCGGGAAGTGGCTCTGTGCAGGACGTGAGGATTCCTTGGGAGAGCCCCGAACCAGAGCACAGCATTGTGCAAGCTCTGCATAGTTGGAGAGCCCCCTGGATGACGGGGAATGCACAGTGTGCTACCCCACCTATCCCCAACTGCTAACTTAGAACCAGAAGTGGGGTCCTCTGTATGCGTGCCAGGCCAGGATAAAATGCCTGGGAAAGAGACTGGAGCTCAGAACTCCCTAACTCAAAGTTGCAGGATGGCAGAAAAGACAGGGCTATTTTGAAGATAACGCAACCATATTTTCACCATACGAGCTCGGACGCCGCCTCGGTAAACAAGGTCCGCGCAGAGCAGTGACACCCCCAGGCTGCTTGCGAATAGTCTACTACTGGGAACATAAACAGATTAGGGATGAGCCCACTCTCCCGTTGAACAGGTGCTAAAGTCGTAGATACTGGGCCAGAAGGCGCACCGGAAACCACAGTATCATGCAACTCGCTTTTTTTTCTATGGAGAGTACACCGTCAAATATATATATATATATATATATATATTATATATATATATGTGATATATATATATATATATATATATATATATGTGATATATAAATATAAATAAATATATATATATGTCACAGTATAATAACTACACCTTCATGACATTATCCTCTAAGCTCGTATCAAACTGCGAGAGGTCACACAATCAACATACTTGTAAACGCCATTCACAAAGCGTACACGAAGGCATGCTGACAATCTCCCTTTTTAATAATAACAATGAGACACGTATGAATTCAATAACAATAGCAATACATTGTCAGCAATAAACATATGGCTGGATCAACAAGTCCTACTACCCTTGGGATATACAACAATGCTGTACAAAACCCAGCGACCATAAAGAGAGCACGATAAAACGCAATACGGCTTCTAAAGCCGGCAAACTGACATCTTTCTCTGTCAGGCTTCCTGTTCACTCCACTCCATTGCACTCTTTTGCACCATTTCCTTTTAAAGCTGATGTGCGCACCAAAATATATGTTTATTCCATCAAAGCCCATGTGCGCAACAAAAGATATTATGTGACATCTACCCCCTTCCCCAGAAAAGAAAACGGAGTTTTCTTCTCCCTGAGAGTAGTAGAGAGAGAACGAACGAATGAACGAACTTTATTTTCAAAGGGTTAAGAATTGGGCAGGCAGGCTCGTCTGACATTCTGCCCTTCCTCTCTCTCTCATCATGTATACTGTATCCTTTCATCCTCACGTTTACTTTAAGCATTATTAAGGCATGTATCATTATAAAAGTAATATAACATCATACATTTGCAATAATCATCATAATTAAAGTATGTTTTTAAAATAAATTAAAGAACAAAAAAAAAGAAAAATAAAGGATTTAAAAAAAATAATAATAATTTTAAAAAAAAATTAATGAAAATGAAAAAAAAAGAAAAAATGATAATAATAAATAAAAAAATAAACAAACAAACAAACAAACAACAAGGCTGACAAAAATCGAATTCCTCATACAGTAAATTAGTGATTTGAGACATATTCAGAGGTGTGTTATAAGAACTCGTGAAATATTCAAACGGTCTTCTACTGAATGACTCAGGGACTCGGTGTTTTTTCCAGTGCGCGCGAACAACTTTACGAGAGGTGAGCAGCTTTGAGTCTCATAGCAGATACTGCTGCAATGAATGCAATGATTGGTTCATAAAGATGAGGTGGGGTAAACAGTTACTTTCCTCGCTGTCTTTGCCGTCCCAGAGAGTGAGAGAGAGAGAGAGAGAGAGAGAGAGAGAGAGAGAGAGAGAGAGAGAGAGATGTCTGTGCTGTTCTGTATGAGGGATTATGAACGATCTTATATGAAAATGTTTAATGAATGGCTGCCTGCTGTTTGACTAAGCTATTTATGGGAGATTATGTAAACAGAATGGGCATGTGTGCCTCTGTTTGTGTCTGCATTTAGTATCGGTTCAGTATTTGTGCTGTGGAAAGCTTGTCTGTTGGTAAAAGGTAAACTTAGTCACAAAGCAGGTACTACAGTAAAGGAGTGAAATGATAGAGACTTCACAAAACTAGTCTTCAGATTTGTGAGGTGGGCTGACCGTTTTCTTTTTTCACTGCGTTTGCTTTCACTAACGCCCTACCGGAGTCACGTGTCCATTTACATTTGGGTAGACTAAAACGTTTTATTTTCTTTAGTTGATCTGTTCGTGTGTTTGTTGATAGCATTACCAGGCAGTACCTCTTGTGGAATACCCTGGGTTAGGACAGTAGAGGAGGAACAAAGAACACACGAGGAAAAGAACTTGGGATACACATGAAGAGGTTGAAGAAGACATAGAAATACTTTGAGCTGATGGCACAGGACATAAGACTTGGAATAACTTTTTTGAATGTACGTATTTGCTACTTACTTACTTAGTCGTTCTCCTTCTACCGTAAGGTGTAGAGGTTTGGAAGAAGGAGCGCCAGACTATCCTATCGGCTGTCTTCCTCCTGGCCTGGTTCCATTCTAGTCCTCGGTCCTTCAAAGATTGTCTAATTTTGTCCTCCCAGCGGACTCTGGGTCGTCCTGGGGGTCTAGATCCCTGGCTCTTTGTTTCCCATGCTTGTCGTGGTAGCCGATCTTCTCCCATTCTGCAGACATGGCCAAACCATCTTAGTTGGGACTGTTCTATGTGCTACTTGAGGGGTTGAAAGGTCAAAGAAGAAGAAGAAGAAAACTGAAGTATGACACTACCAGGTTTCGAACACTGTACATTTGCATCCAAAAGCAAACTCTCTAGCCACTCTGCCAATCGACCCTCTGTGTATGTGAAATATGTATTCGTTTATGTGGTTGTGAATATGTCAATAAGTAAAATAATGCACAAACAGAGATACTTAATCTAGGAGGTAGAAGCATGTACCAGAGAGACCACAGACACTGCAACAAGAGGGAAAGCTACGTAAGAGACTTACAAAAAAGCCTAAAATGCCAGCGGACAATAATGAACAACAAAACACATTAAAAAGAATAATTAGATGCCTACATAGAATATGGTATTTCTCACTGGCAGAAACGGAGACGACTCAGTGTATAGCAACTTGTTTGTTTTAACTGTTGATGACTCCATGTACAACTAATGCAACCAGAACAACGTGCGATAAAGCACAGCATGATGAAGGGTATACCGAAAGATTAAGTTGGTTATCGCGTGAGCAGCTAAAAAAAATTGCTTCGTTATGGCAAGGTGCACTTCGTTCTTGTTTGGCCATGTCTGCAGAATGGGAGAAGATCGGATACCAAGACAAGCATGGGAAACAAAGAGCCAAGGATCCAGACCCCGAGGACGACCCAGAGTCCGCTGGGAGGACAACATTAGACAATCTTTGAAGGACCGAGGACTAGAATGGAACCAGGCCAGGAGGAAGACAGCCGATAGAATAGTCTGGCGCTCTCTCTTCCAAACCTCTACACCTCACGGTAGAAGGGGAACGACTAAGTAAGTAAGTAAGTATAAATGCGCTATTGTAAACTAATTTATGTTATTAGTAGAAACTGATTCGTTACGTTCTTTATCATTAGTAATTCAGCTTCCTTTACGGCGGCATGAAATTTTAACAAATTCACGTCAACTCTTTCTGACCTGTGCCATTCGTTTAAGGCATTTCCAAGATACTTCCTCCCATTTTTGTCTGTTACCAGTTCACTTTTCCGTGTGTTTTTCAGCCTCCCCCTTTTTCAATTACCCTGTTGACTCCAGAAGAAAGACCTATCGTATCATGTGGATTTCTTAATATGTGCCCTATCCAACGTGATCGTCTTTTTCTCGTGTTCCACTGATGTTTGCCTGGATTTTTCCACCAATTCTACATTCATGATCTTGTCGCAACATTTTAATACTTCTGCTTTGCGCTAACCAGGCATTTTTGAAATTCTACTTCTTTGTGGTCGTTTTTGCTATTCTCAGTGTTTCTGAGCCATGGTATAGGGCAACCTTGACATTTGATTTGAAGATTTTTTTATTTATTTTGTACCTCATTTCTTTTTTTTTCCACGAATTTTTCCCAAAGTAATGACAGTACCTTCTGCCCTTTGTATTCTTACTTTAGTGTCACTGCCGATACTTCTAACGCCACGTTATCTATGTATCTATAAGATATGTGTAAGAGTCAATATCTTATTAAGATGCTTCTCCAAAGGCAATCCGCCTATTATTTTTCGCATTTCTTCTCAAAATCTTTGTATTTTCTGTGACGACGAATTGTCATTTAGTATTTCATCTAGTTCTAGGATTGAAGATCGAAGTCATCGGTATAATCTAGATCGTCGAACGGTATTGGTAGAGTCCACTGAATTCCATTTTCGACGGTTGGTGTCTTTCTTTTCGTTAATAAATCCCTTATTATGCAAGAAGAGAAGTGGTGACACTAGGCATCTCTTCCACACTTTCAAAAGGTTTTGAAAACTGTCATTCAATAAGAACTATGCATTTTAAGCCTTATTATATTTTATTTTATTCTTTAGGTTAATGAACTTAAGGAGGACTCCATTATGCTCTACCAGTTATCAAACAAATTGATGAGGTTGGCCCAAGTCAACCTGAAGAAAGTATATACTGCAAAGGTATTACGTTTCTATTCAAAATGAAAGAAATTCTGTTTCGCCTTTTAAATGTGTTATTGTACGGCTCTGAAACATGGAGAAAGCACAAACAACAACAAAAAAGCTACAGATAAAATGGTATGACAAGATCTCTAATGTGGAACTGAGGACGAGAACTAGACAAGTGCCAGTGGAACAAAAGATGACAAGAACTAGACAAGTGCCAGTGGAACAAGAGATGACAAGAACTAGACAAGTGCCAGTGGAACAAGAGATGACAAGAACCAGACAAGTGCCAGTGGAACAAGAGATGACAAGAACTAGACAAGCGCCAGTGGAACAAGAGATGACAAGAACCAGACAAGTGCCAGTGGAACAAGAGATGACGAGAACTAGACAAGTGCCAGAAGAACAAGAGATGACGAGAACCAGACAAGTGCCAGTGGAACAAGAGATGACAAGAACCAGACAAGTGCCAGTGGAGCAAGAGATGACAAGAACCAGACAAGTGCCAGTGGAACAAGAGATGACGAGAATCAGACAAGTGCCAGTGGAACAAGAGATGACAAGAACTAGACAAGTGCCAGTGGAACAAGAGATGACAAGAACCAGACAAGTGCCAGTGGAACAAGAGTTGACGAGAACTAGACAAGTGCCAGAAGAACAAGAGATGACGAGAACCAGACAAGTGCCAGTGGAACAAGAGATGACAAGAACTATACAAGTGCCAGTGGAACAAGAGATGACGAGAACTAGACAAGTGCCAGTGGAACAAGAGATGACGAGAACTAGACAAGTGCCAGTGGAACAAGAGATGACGAGAACTAGACAAGTGCCAGTGGAACAAGAGATGACGAGAACTAGACAAGCGCCAGTGGAACAAGAGATGACAAGAACTAGAATAGTGCCAGTGGAACAAGAGATGACAAGAACCAGACAAGTGCCAGTGGAACAAGAGATGACAAGAATTAGACAAGTGCCAGTGGAACAAGAGATGACAAGAACTAGACAAGTGCCAGTGGAACAAGAGATGACAAGAACCAGACAAGTGCCAGTGGAACAACAGATGACAAGAACCAGACAAGTGCCAGTGGAACAAGAGATGACGAGAACCAAATGGGTGCCAGTGGACATGAAACGAGAAAAAGATGATGGGGATGGATAGGACACACATTGAAGAAATCTGTGGATCCTATTACAAAGCAGTTGTTGTTATTGAACACCAAGGGCAAGAGAGGCAGAAGTAGACCAAGAAACATACGGAGAAGAGAGTTGGAGACAGAAGTGAAAATGATGAGGCAAACGTGGAAAGAGCTGATGGCAAATGACAGGAGGATTTGGCAAGTGTTTGTTGAAGGCCTATGCTCCTTGGGGAGCTAAACATTATTGGTTGATTTAAATATAGAGGATGTGGTTAGCAAAAATAGCACCAAGTGGAACGAACACATACAAAGAAAAAAAAACATTAATTTAATCAGGGGCAAAAAATAGACAATGTTTACTTGTTACAGTTCGGCCCTGAAATAATACAATTTAATGAATACAGAAAGAAACAAACAAAAGATCATTGTTAAAATCAAGGAATATGGAACAAATCATTAAAGTGAAAAAAGATTCACTGCAGAAAACTCAAGTGCTTGCAAGTCCTGAAAATTTTAATCTATAGCAGTAAATAGTTAATGTTGCGGAAATGACATGAGCCATACTCCGTTCTGTCGGTCGTAAAAGAAAATTTGATTAGCCACGCTTCACGGTCTAGAAGATAGCAAACAGGTAAACAAATGTAGTGGTGAACGTTTGCTACATAAATATATTTTTATGTATTCAACGCGATCATACACTCAATGTTGGCTATTCACAGCACAACATTAGAATTTGTTGGATAACAGATGAAGTACAATGTAGGTAAATAAATAAGGAGGCTGCTGTAAAACTTGTAAGGCAAGTAATATATAATTTAAAAAAAAAAAGGAGGGTATGGGCATGGGGCTGTTTACCCCATCCCTTAAAAACTTCGCACAGTGGGCTGATCACCTGCTTGCCAACCAATCTGATTACGGAAACAATGATAGATTGTTTGGTCTGTTTTTGTTCCACAAAGACGCCACTAGGCGTGGTGGAAACAGCGATAGATTGATCAATTTGTTGTTGCCCTAAGACGCCACTAGGCGTACTGGCCACATACTGCTTTGCCGGTTGATGGCTAAGGATGGAAGAAGAAGAAGAAGACATGGATAATAGATGACACAACGGTTAGAATGTATTTACCCAGTATGGGTCCTGGGAGTCTCTCATGAGATTGAGACTATGACAAAACTGTGATAGCGTAGACATGCCCAGTTCCAATGTCCCAAGATAAACGAAGACAAAGCATAATAAAGCTAGGATAGGCATGCATAATGGAGCATAGTTTGGGTGTAGTTAATAGATCAGATAAAACATTGGAAGATAATAACAAGAACGAAGTGAATAGATAAATACATAAATTAAAGAATCAAAGACGAAGAATTATAGTTATAATAAAATCAGTACGAACGATCGACTTTGGACGTTCTTCACCTAAGACGCCCGAACACACGCCACTACAAGTTTTTTTTTTTTTTGCTTTTCAAGTTCTGCTTAGAACGCAAAGGAGCTACCTCGCATTATAAGAACATAAAGGATGGATCACTTTCACTCTAAGAAATTTTCGACCCAAAATAGTGACACGAGTCATTTATGCGTCTACTAGAAACAAAATTTAGAATTCGTTACACTTCGATACCGGCGGTAGTGCAATCTTCTGGAAAATTCATGATCACATGATCTTCCTAACTAGTGAGAAAATGTAAAAAGAAATTGTTAGAATAAGCAGCCAATGGAATGTTGGTTTATTACTAGAAACGCCGAAAAGGTTGAAGGTATAGAAGGCAGGGTTTTCGGTAATCGTTCTCTTCCGCCGCCAGAATATTTAGAAGCCAAGAGCAATGGAAGTGTGCCTCCAGTTTTTATGAGAAGCTCAAGAAAACAGCTCAGCAGTGTAGCTTTCCTCAAGTATTTTTACGTGGTCAAGCAGAAAGTGCATCTTGCTACACCTACCAGTGTTTTATTTCGTGAGGAAATATGTAAGTTGGCCTAAGATACCAGTACATTTTATGAAATAGTGATATTGTTATTCGTTCAACAATACTGGCTCCACACGAACCAGAAAACGTGCCAGATGGCCAGACCTTCATTCAATAAGCCACAAAGAGAGGGACGGAGAGGAACCTGAGGAACAGGTAGTGGACGTTATAGATGATGCAGCTCCAGGCATAAATGAGGAGTACAATATTTATCAAATAACTGAAGACGGACCCGTCTTGATAGCGAGCCATGCACAAGTACATAATCCTGTTGTAATATTGCCGCCGGATGGTGTGGATCTCCCCATAGCACAAGGAGCAGCAGAAGCGCCATCCTACGCAGAATTAGCCGCTCAATTTCTGGCCAAAATAGCTAACATGACAGAGGAACAGTTGGAGGAATATCTGACAGCATTAGGTTTTCAGGACGGGCAATAATGAAGCAGAGAAAGTAGAAGTACCTTATCAGAGCTCCTTAGCTGTAAAGTATTACGGAAAAGACAATGAACTATCGTAACTAGCGTGATTTATATCTCATGTTGGAGTTAACAGAACTAGAATCATCTCCAAAAATTGGGACCTCAAGACGCAGCAATAGAGACCGCAGTCAGCGACTCATAGCTTGACTGCCTGCGTCAGGACCAGCGAACCAGAGCTGGTCAAGACCGCACTCCACCTCCACGTGGTGGTCCTGGAAACAGTCTTCAGCTGTGCAGTCTGGCTGAGCGAGTGTGGATCGAAATGGGAAGGCAAACCCGGTCCTAAAAAATGCCGTGCAGAAGTCGGATGGGTCGACCGAAAGGTGCAGATATCACAGCTTAGGCGTAAAGAGACACAACGCAACCACCGTCCTTTTCAGGACAAACGAAGAAGAAGAAGAAAGAAGATCTCCAAAAATTCAAATCGTTTAGAATGACATTATAAATAACGAAGAAAATGTGAACACTCTTTCGCCATTAGAACCAGAAGTAGTATCTAATGAGAAACTTATTTAAAGATTTAAATGAACATTTCTATGCAGTAGTAGGAGACATTGAAATAGAAGAGAATCCTGTGGAGATCACTGAAGAGCAGATCAATCTCAGATTGATTGATTTGGGACCTCAAAATGAGTTGTAACCAACACTGTGCAGTGTTTAAAGACTGATCTTGGGTACATTAGTTCAAGAATTGTATTACCAACGTTCGCCTGTTGCAGTTATGATGGAATTCAAATTAAATAAAAACACTAACAAGATTTCTTTCCAGCTATTGTTTCTGAACTTATTAACAATTCTGGAATTTTGATGTTGAGCACATTAAATACACCCAACCTGCACTATGGGTCACGACGCCACTACCACTACTGTATGTCCAAGCTATCTCTGCCGAACCTGGGTGAAATCATAGCTTAAGGGAGATTACAACTCTGGTGAGCTACCAGTACCAAACCTTAAGAACAACACAACACACTGACATTATCACACACCACTATCACAAAGTGTTGCCTTTGCATCAGGATTCAGTGACACTACAACAAAATATTTCTCGTGGCCTGTCATAAAAGGTGAGTCAGATAAAATTCCACAGAAAGCACAGCTGCGGGAACACGTGATAAGATTTTGGCGAAGACTTCCATTAAACTGCAATGGTGGTATCATGTTCATTTTGGTGGGAAAATGAACAATCACTCACTCATTAATTTATTTGTTAATTCATTCATACATTCTACATTGTTTAACAATAACCGGATTATAGTAATTAGAAACGTCAGGTTTCATATCACGAGATATGAATAACATGTATCCAATTAGTATCATTCATAAATACCTAGAGGGCAACATTATAATATATGAAATGATAAATATTGCAGGAGTCCCGTTAACACCTTCAAATTATCATATGTGCCTTTGCCAGCATCGTTCAGCAAAAAGTATCTGATAGTATATCAAGTTGAAACTACACGACATTTCTCTGAGCACGTCAAAATGTATAGCAACGAACATGACAATGCATGTTTAATCGTTTTAGTCATTGTTGATGATGAAGTATACCGCCACATCATTTTCAACGCGTCCTTAGTACATTAATAATCTATAGGGGTGTCTTAAGACGAGCTATTAATGTCATCAGGGGAGACAGAATGAGAAATAAATCAGAAAAATTGTAAGAACAATATCCTGCATCAAGTATATAGACAGACAGAAAATGAAGTGACTTGGTCTTCTCTAAAAAATACCGCTACGCAACCACTACAGTAGAAGATCTGGTTCTAGGACACTGGGGAGGCCAGGAGGGAGATGAATAGAAAACATTGACAGAAATCCTACAACAACACGGGCTCACAGCAGCCAGTACGACACACTTGACTTAAGAAAGTGTTCATTTTCCCACTGTGCTTTGTTATTGTTAAATAGAATCGACATCATTGCACTCCGGGCAAACCCATGGATGTTCAGCCTCCCTCAGCAAATGTCGATGGGTATGAAAGCGAACGGTTCCTGTAGCCCGCTGCTTGTATACACGACGGATGCATCCTCTCAAACGTCCATTCCTGTTAGTCTTACATTTGATGCCAAATTCCAGCAACCTTAGCCTTGTAGATTCATACATTATTGTGTCATTTTCTAACAGGCGATCATTAACTGTCTTTAATATTAATTCTTTATCCATATCCGCTGTCCCCACTATGGGTGCTCTCGAAGCTAGTCTGTCAGCTCTCACATTGCCGCGTACCCAATCGTGACGGGTCAGTAGATCCACACCAGTTCCTGAAGAGGCAAGGCTTCTATGTATGTTTCCCATTCATGCCGGAGATATCCATTTTGTACCTTCCGAAGCATGGACTGACTGATCGTCTGACACAATAATTGCGCTGGTTGGTGGAGTTTCAGACATCTTACTCAGGTCTGCAGTAGCTGCCTCTAACTACGTTCTCGTATTGGAAGTTGTAATCATGTGAGCTCCGCTTTCTTCAGCAACGACCTTCATCTTTATTCTAGCCGTTTAGCACCATCCCGATTTCTCATTATGGAGTACAGACCCATCAGTGTACACGACATGCGCCCTAATATAACCGGCTAAGTTGAACGGAACGCGCCTCGAAAACACGATTCAACCAGCATGATCATGTATCAGTTGATTAATTTCCAACTCTGCTTTCATACTGCCCCGCGCTCTGCACTCCTTACCAAGGTTGATGATGACTTGCTGTCAGCTTGATGTCAGCTATGTTTCCAAGCAGGAGATATATTCTGTCAGTGGTTATCCGCATATAGGATTTTGACTGGGCCATCACATATCTGGAACTAATCGACAGTAATCCAAGTTTGTACCTCATCGTCATCTCGAGTACAGCCAAATATTTTTCGTGTCCCTTTATTTTGAATGCCGTTCAAATTGTGTTACTGGCAATGTGAGTATTCCAGCCCATACTCGATTACTTCCATCACCAGCTGAGGATAAAAGAGATACAATAGCCTCTGTTCCAGGCGCACAGCGGCCATTGTTTTTAGGGCTATCAGACCTAGTTTGCACTTGATTAATCCAACATGGCATTTTGTGGAAAGAAAACCGCGCTATTTTTTCGTCCATTTTTTCTTTTCTACACTCCTCTCTATCAGTATTAATTTGATCATTCCTTTTTTCCTTTTCGTCCGTCCATTAACTTACTTTTAGGCTTCAACCTACCAATATTATCTTTTCCTCGGTAGGGCACACCTAGTCAATCCACATGTTTTAGACTTGACAACATGATTGTTATCCTTTGATCACGGCACGACAACGATTAGCCAGGTTGGACTAAATTTTCAAATCAACATATGGTTTTCTGGTTGGCGCCGGCTTATTATTTGGACAGACGGGCAACAGCGAGCTAGTGATTTGCTCAGCCCAGCCCGGCAGAAACGTCTAACAAATGTTGGTTGATTAACCGGAGACGGGGTTTAAAGATGACTTGGGCCTAAATGTGTAAGCATGATTGTACCAATTGCACATCCTTAGCCCTATCTTGGTTTCATTAATCTGGACTCCACACACATCCCGTAATGATTTCATGCAAGTCTCTTAACAATCTTAAGTATTAGAACATTAGGAGATGATATAATCAATTCTGGTAAGATGTCTTGTTATAATAAGCAGCGATGGGAAAAGAGAGTGCAACACTTAAGACGAATTTACAGATTTAATAATTAAAGCAGGTCGTATGACATAATATATCCGGTAAATGCAACACTTAAGTTGCAGAATCTTACATGGACATATCAATAATTTTCATGGTAATGCGTAGCTGGAAAATTTACTAAAGTAAGATTTCTTACCATGTGATTGGTTTAGCATTGGAACCTAAAATAAACTAAACTACGATTAGGTTTTTCCCAAGAGAACCTCACGAAGTTAAGTTCTGGGTGTGCACAATTTTAACTATAAAAACTAGAGCGTTTTGAATATTTCCCCACTGCAATTGTATCTTTGTCAAAGGAGATCACGGACAAGCAGAATATGAGCTAGTAATAAGGATTCCGTTATAAAACAGGCCAAAGTGATTAGAAGTAACTTATAAAAATAAAAGTGTAAAACTTCATTCAAAATACTGACAGCCATAAATCCGAGAAAACCTCCTCAAGTGTCAAGTAGTTAGGAGTAAACAGTAATCAATAACCTTAACTAACTTAGATAAGACTGCATCTTAAACAATTACAGGGCATACTATGGCCATTTTGTGCATCAAAAGTTTGGATACAATTTAACTCTTTGTGGGTAAGTTGTAACATTTACATTTTCTTATTTTATGTTTGCATTTACCTCTACACCTCACGGTAGAAGGGGAACGACTAAGTAAGTAAGTATGTTTGCATTTATGAATTGCTTATTGGTGTACAGTTGCGTATGGGGCTATTAACCTCATCATATAAAAGAACTTGCCACATAAACCACCCTTGTGGTCCCATGGAGACTACGTCGTGCGGGTTTCCTCACAAGGAACCAATAGCAGATGCAGAACGAGGCTCCATAAAGAGCAGAAAGAGATTGATGGCATCATAGTGTATATATATTTATGTCAACTATTTTATTTCAGATTGGTATGTATATATCTGTAAACGATGCATTGGTCTTCGTTCGCTCTTCTTCATCTGTCTCGATGGCCTGAGAATTCCTTCTCATGTACATCAGAAATATTCACGGGATGATGAAGTGTTTGAGGAAAACAGAGGTCGCCGGATGCATACATCAGGAGACATAATTTTTAAGAGTGGTATTATTTTATCTATCTCTCTGTGTCTTGTACTAGTTACACGTGATCAAAGGTGGACACTATCAATAACAGACGGGTCAAGAGAACGCTCGATGAGGTGACCAGTTTGGAAATTATTCCTGCACAATAGCGAACTTGCTACCGTGCCATTCGACTCCTGACTTGAGAAAGAACAGTCACAACTTCACTAGGAACCAACAGTGACTAAACCAGAATTCAACGATAAATCACTGTCATCACATTGCAGGCCAAGTAAAAGTACTGGCACAACATACGGACTATCCTTTTTCAAAACTCCACCATAAAATAATATCTTCCTATGACAATACACCACTAATGAACTATTTTTCTTGGTAAATCAATGTTATTTATTTAAACCCTTTTGATCAAATACTTCACAATTTAATCTCTAGTTATCTATTTAAGTCCGTAGTTGAAGTTACTCAGTTGGATGAGTGAATGTGATGTATGTGCCCGTATGACTCATTTTTAATAAATACATATATGCAGAACTATTAAATTATTACTATGCTGAATTACCTTCAGCTAGGGGTTCATTAAACACGAGTCAAAAATATATTTCTCACAGAAGTGGGCAGAGAATATAAAGTTTACAATCAACTTAGGCTATGCAGTTGTTTTACTCGCCATTCTAAAATCCCTATAAGACTCTCTAAAATGGGGCAGAAAACCCCATATTTACGTATCTGCCAAGATTAATGTTGAGCGAAGGGTTATCTTCGGAAATCTCCTCCTTTTACTCAAATTTTTGGCCATTCGTGGACCACTACTGCAGAGCAAGGGAGACAACAAGCGACACATTTGTACGATAACACGTGACCCATCGCTACTCCAAGATAATTTCAGATTTTCTTGTCTTTCAATTTTATGTCCTCTGAGAGTAATTTCTGGAAGATCTGTTCTCACAATGGAGTTTTTTTATGGAGCTCCACATCAAACAGGCCTTGTTGAGATTGATCTTTGAGCCCGTTTTCTCGTACCATTTAAAAACCGCCTTTAGTGTCTTATTGATTCTTGAGACCATTTCCTGCCTGACGTTCCAATTTTACCCCATGCTACTTTCATTAGCCTTTAGCTACCCATGGCATCAGGGAGAACGTATGTATTTTCGAAGTGGTTCATAACTTGTCGCCCTACTTTCTTTTCAAAACATTCACCATATTTAAACAACAAACACTGGACTATAAATTAATGTCATGTTTATCTCCAATCCATGCATCTCCGTGGGCAAGTAAGTGTCGCTGTTAGGGAGAATTGTTTGAAAAATATCAAGGATCTTTCTGTTTTATCGTACTTGCTTTAAATTTTAAAATGTGTTTTCATTGTTCTCATCTTCAATTTAATGTTTTCTTTTCATGTACGCTTAACATTTTCAGTCTACAAATATGCCAGTGTTACTTGAGTAAGGAACGTCCGTTTGGCTAACCGGCTAGAGCGCTTTCCTCCCACGGCACAGTTACCGGGTTACTGGATCAAATCCTGGTAGCATCACGCTCCAGTCTACCCAGCTGTAAATAGGTACAGGTATGCCCTTGATTTAGGTAAGGCAAAGACTGTGAGGAAGTGAACTAGTCACTTAATGCGTACCCAAACACGACTCGTGACATCATGCATGAAAACTAATCAATCTGAGCACTACTATTAATGGCATCCTTGGAACTGCTCAAAACTCTTCACTCAACACTGACTAAGGAGCAGACAAGCAGTAGGTAGACCAAAGAATATTCTAACCTGAAGTGTCAGAAAGTGACAGCTTCCAGGAAGAGCTTGGCGGCTGCTGGTTTGATTTTGTATCTTTTTTTTGTAATTCTCTTTTGGACGACACAATACTTGACTTGTGTCCCCAACTTTTGCAGTAGCCTTCAACACCAACTGTTCAAACAAACCAAGAATTATTTGGGAGCGCACGATGACTACTACAACCGTGACTATCCCAGAACAAGAAGTCCAGCATTATTTGAAATGTTTATTTATTGATTGCAAGGGTCCCGCTGGCCCGTTGACCAAACCTAACCATAAAGAAAAAAAAAAAAAAAAAAACCGAACCAAGCCAAATAGAAAGTGCATCCAATAAGGAACAGTTGACCAAATTTTCCTTTATCAGACATATTATACTTTGCTTTTTGAAAACGTCGTGTCATATTCTTTTTTTCATGGATAACCTGAACCAACGTAATTCTCGACCTCGCCTTCTGTCATGTCTCTTATGTTTTTGTCAATGCTGTGGAATGCTAGAATGGAGTCCGTCAGGTCTGGTCCTTACATCAAAATAATATTCTAAATTTAGTGCTGTCCATTGTGTTACATTCCTGTGTATATTTTCGGCGGTCTAAGAGTAGACAAAGAAAGAATAGGATTTTTGCTTCCTCAGACGCGTCGGAAGAGGTGGTTAATAGTAAGTAGTGCATGGGATGACAACTTCAAAATGTAAGTCAACATGCTGCAGAAACTACCTTACGAAGAGATATGAGTAACTTTTGGTGCAAGTTTTCTACAAAGAGGAAAAAACAAACCTGCAGTCGGCAAGCTATTCACCGCAAAACTGTTTATAGAATGTGTGATTCCTAAATACACACATTAGGATTCTCGCCGGTGCTACGGAGTTAGTGCACTGTGCTGATATCTTCCTTGTGTGATCTAAGGGAGGAGATCGGAGCATTGATGGAGTTGTCCGTGTGCAATGAAGATAGTCCTTAAAACCAAACCAAACCAATCTTCCTAGAAAGTGAGTCACTTTCGACGCTTCAGGTTAGGATATTCTTTGGCAAATCTACAGTGGTAGTCCATGCTCAACACGGGGCTAAAAGGGACTTGAAAGACGAATGAATAACCATGCTGCATTATAGAGCAATATCACATTTTGTTTTCTTAATGTAGTCTCAACATTCCATAACATCAATAACATGTTATTTATTTCAATTTAAAACTAATATTGTACAGGTAAAGCTGTCATTTTCGTATTCACAAACAAGGTAAATATAATTACTTTCCGTTATCCTCACATACGCAAATTATATGTCCCACGCATTTGGTCTCCCGTTGTCAGAACATTAAAATACAACTTTTGATGTAGTAACAGGTGGTTCGTGCCAGGTGTCACTGAATCATATACCATATATACACACATTCATCGACATATTCAACCGCATAGTCATACTTAAAAGCTATATAGCAAGTCCTAGTTGATTATGTATTTATGCAGATCTCTATACTTGATGTTTTCTGTAAATTGTGTTCTTGATATCTTCCAATCCCACAATGTCAATCTATCCAGTTTCTTTCATCTCTGTCCTCCTGCACTTCTAATGCTTGTAAGTTTTCTGTTGTCACAATAATGCAAGCGGTGCTATTCTCCGCACATATCTGATAAAGGTAGAGTGTCTTCTTATCTTTGTGATTGTGTGTTTTTAGTTCGTTAAGTTTTGTCAAGCATTTTCCATTATTGTTTTAGCCATGCATTGGATTTTTAAATCCATATGAGAAACGAACTTTTTTCATTAAAGGGTAAAGGCAGACACTTGGTATGTCTTGTCAAAAGGTAGTGAAGTGTTAGAGAATCCTCTATACTAGATCCAGCTTTAATGGGTGGGGTGTGACCTCATCTTTTCCTCACTGCCTTCCTTAACTCAATAGCAGAGTCAGGTAACCAGTTACGGCTACATAGCCTGGATAAGCCTGTTCAGTATCGATGACTCACGTTCATACTGAAAATTAGGCCAAATAAATAAAATAAACACCTGAACGATACACTTAAAACACGGTCGCTGTTTAGTCTTCGTCAGCCACAATCACATTGACGTATGACAAATAGGGCAATAGTGATATTCTTTCTTTGTCTTTACACAGACCATCAGGAACCAGGCGTGGCCAGTGTAAAGTAAGGCTACCATTTATATGGAAAGTTAAAGGCTAAAACGAGAAAAGGTGCAAACAACGGTGACCCGATATAACTCACCCATTATAGGCAAGAAGATGAAACCGACCGGCTAGCTAGCTGGCCAGCACATTTACATGACTCACATAAATACACGAGTGTCTAATAGAATAGATAACCCCATACCAGACATGACGCCTGGAATCAGAATAACTGTGGAGCGGAGAACTTTTTGGTTCTAAAGTATAATCCTATAGCTCCTGGGTTGATACCCTTGTTCTGGAGGAATATCACAGAGTAATACAGACGACATACACAAACATGAAGTATAACAGACTGTTTAAAAGAGCGTACTGACATAACCACATCAGACTAAAAAATGTCTTGGACAATAAGAAAAGAAAGGACGTCACAATTTTGATGGCGGACCTAAATGCGAAAATAGGAACAGACAACACTGGCTTTGAAGAAAGCATGGGAAAGCATGGATTAGATTTGATGAATGAGAATGGGGAACTATTAGCAAACTTCTGTGCTTCAAATCAACTAGCTATAGGAGGAAACATATTTCCACATAAAAGAATACATAAAGCAACATGGATATCACCAGACAACAGAACTGAGAATCAGATTGACCACATATGCATAAGTAAAAAGTTTAGGTCATCATTGCATGATGTGAAAGTATGTAGAGGAGCAGATGTTGTATCAGACCACCATCTTCTGTTGGCTAAAACAAAATTAAAACTCAAGAAATTTACAACAGCATATAGCTATAGACAACAGTATAATGTGGGATTTCTAAGAAATCAGGAAATAAGAGACAAATTTTCAATCACAGTATCCAACAAATACCAAGTACTCCAACAGCTGGAAGATGAAGCAGATACGGAAGACTACTGGCAACAAGTAAAAAATATATGGAACGAGACATGTGAAGAAGTACTGAGAAAAAGAGAACATCAGCACAAAGCATGGATAACAACAGAAACCATTAGTAAGATAGAAGACAGGAAAAATAAGAAAGCAGACTTAAACAGAAGCAAAACCAGAAGCTCCAAAGCCAAGGC
This sequence comes from Oreohelix idahoensis, assembly GCA_024509875.1. Taxonomy (NCBI): domain Eukaryota; kingdom Metazoa; phylum Mollusca; class Gastropoda; order Stylommatophora; family Oreohelicidae; genus Oreohelix; species Oreohelix idahoensis. Next base: position 885,245 of record JAMPIV010003705.1, read on the forward strand.
TCATGAAGTGTACATAGAAGCAAACAAAGAAGTAAGAAGAAACGTCAAAAGAGACAAGATGAAAAATATTAATGATTTGGCAAGGGAAGCAGAGGAAGCTGCAGCCAAAGGAAATATTAGGGACCTGCACAACAACACAAAGAAGCTAACAGGGAAATATAAGCAAGCAAATGGCCTCATAAAAGATAAGAATGGAAAATATACAAGAACAAATGAAGAAATGGACAGAACATTTTGAGGAACTTCTGAATAGACGATCTCCAACAAATCCCCCAGACATCCAGCCAGCAGAAGAGGAGCTAAAAATCAGCTATGAACAAACTGAAAGATGGAAAAGCAGTTGGTCCAGATTGCATTCCAGCCGAGACCATCAAAACAGATATTGATATCTCTACAGAGATATTATACAAACTACTTGGCAACGTCTGGGAGAGAGAGGAAATACCAGCAGAATGGAAGGAAGGTTATCTGGCCAAGTTGCCTAAGAAGGGAAATTTACAAGAGTGCACAAATTATAAAGGAATAATGTTACTATCAGTGCCAGGAAAAGTATTAATCAGAATCATCCTTGAGAGTCCATAGACAAGCAACTGAGAGATGAACAAGCAGGTTTTCGACAAAACAGCTCATGTACAGACCAGATAGCCACATTCAGAATAATAGTTGAACAAAGTCTGGAATGGAATTCACCGCTATACATCGGATTAGTGGACTGTGAAAAGGCATTTGACAGTGTAGACAGAGAATCGCGTTGGAAATTGATGCATTATGAAGTTCCCATGAAGATCATTAACTTAATAAAGAAGACCTATGAAGACATGACATGCAGCGTTCTTCATGAAGGACAACTTATAGAACCGTTTAGGATTAGAACGGGAGTGAGACAGGGATGCCTCTTGTCTCCATTTCTTTTCTTACTAGCAATAGATTGGGTTATGAAAACATCGACATCACACAACAGAAATGGAATCCAGTGGAATCTGACTAAACAGCTTGATGATCTGGATTTTGCAGATGACTTGGCTCTTCTGTCCCATAACCATAATCAGATGCAAGAGAAAATGAAAATTCTCGATGAGAGGTCACAACAAGTGGGCCTGAAAATACACAGGGAAAAGACAAAGATTATGAGAATAAATGTCTGGAATGGAATTCACCGCTATACATCGGATTCGTGGACTGTAAAAAGGCATTTGACCGTGTAGACAGAGAATCGCGTTGGAAATTGATGAGGCATTATGGAGTTCCCATGAAGATCATTAACTTAATAAAGAAGACTTATGAAGACATGACATGCAGAGTTCTTCATGAAGGACAACTTACAGAACCGTTTAGGATTAGAACGGGAGTGAGACAGGGATGCCTCTTGTCTCCATTTCTTTTCTTACTAGCAATAGATTGGGTTATGAAAACATCGACATCACACAACAGAAATGGAATCCAGTGGAATCTGACTAAACAGCTTGATGATCTGGATTTTGCAGATGACTTGGCTCTTCTGTCCCATAACCATAATCAGATGCAAGAGAAAATGAAAATTCTCGATGAGAGGTCACAACAAGTGGGCCTGAAAATACACAGGGAAAAGACAAAGATTATGAGAATAAATGCAAGAAATGATAACAAGGTTGAGCTTGAAGAAATACCACTAAAAGATGTAGAATCGTACACTTGGAAGTAATATAGACACAGTTGGAGGGACAGACAGAGATATCAAAATAAGAATACAAAAAGCAAGAGGAGCTTTCATTGCATTGGGAAACATATGGAGAACAAGAGAAATCAAGTCCAACACGACAATAAGAATCTTCAACTCAAATGACAAGTCGGTCCTATTGTATGGCTCTGAGACATGGAGAAGAACAAAAACAACAACCAAAAAGCTACAGACTTTTATAAACGGGTGCTTGCGTAGAATAGAAGAACTGAAAGTGTATGACAAAGTCACAAATGTGGAATTGATGTCAAGAACCAGACAAGTGCCAGTGGAACAAGAGTTGAGAAGAAGACGCTGGCGATGGATAGGACACACATTGAGGAAACTTGTTGATAGCATTACAAGGCAGTCCCTGTTCTGAAATCCACAGGGAAAGAGAGGCAGAGGTAGACCAAAAACACATGGAGAAGAGAACTGGAAACAGAACGAACGAACGAACGAACTTTATTTTCAAAGGGTTGAGAATTGGGCACGCAGGCCCGTCTAACATTCTGCCCTTCCTTTCGCTCACCTTTCATACTGAATTCATTTATTCTCATATGCATGTTACATATCAACAGATATGAAAACGATGAGGGAAACATGGAAAGAAATTGAGCGAATGGCACAGGACAGGAAGACTCGGCATGTGTTTGTTGAAGGCCTATGCTCCTTCGGGAGCTAAAGGGTATTGATTGATTGATTGACTGACATAACCGTACAGATTAATACACACGGTTATTCATTGAAAGAGACGCGTTGCCAGGAAACGTAGTGAACACCAAACGAAAACATGTCAGATTAAAGAAAGAAAAAAAGATAAACATAATATAGATAATATCCCTGCAGCAGTGATAGGTATTGACACGTGTTTTCAATATATTACATCACAATATTAAACCCATTGCTTTGTACATAGATATAACATAACGCAGGGCGATTTTAAAGTTATCTTTGCATTAATCAAAATATGCCACATGTAAAACAAAAATATCAAACATTTTAACACGGAGAATTACAAACCTTGGACCGTATCAATAAATTTCTTAGACAAAATATTATTTGGTACTCGCTTTCATCTTGGTATAACACTGAAACTAAGTTGTTAAGCATCACTAATGATTTACAAACACAATTTGTAAAATAAACGGCTCATTCGCGTAAAATTAAATTGTTGCACCATTTAAACTAAAGCCAGGATTGCAACAACCGTAATTCGTATAGTAATTTAAAAAAAACAACACAATAGCAAAAACAATGATGCAAAACAAAATCCCGAAAACCCGTTGGCAAACCTATGTTAAATCCGTTTTCCGTGTCCACTACACAGGTCTGAAATCCCTCCAACTTGTTCTCCTCAGGCCCGGCACTGTTTAATTGTTGCTCTGGTAGCAAAGCTAACAGGAGTTAGGCCTCGCCAAACCCTCGCTCACTCATCACACACGCAGACCGGCTTCATTATCATGTGAGAAACGAGCCTCTCAGCACTTGTTGATAGAGGCGCATCGACTCGACTTCATCGAGAGGGAGGAAAAGTAAAAACCTCAGGTTCCATTCACTTCGCGGTTTCACCCTGCAACCTTCCTCCTTTTCCTTTCGTTCTATGATGCTGTATTAATTTCCACTCACTGTTTGTTTCAAAATATACAATCTTCTCTCACTCCTTCACATATCTGTTTCTTCTTGTTTTTTCCCCGTAATAAAATTTCGATTCATTGCTCATAGTTTTCGTCTTTGAGCAAGCCTAGATATTTGCTGGCACTGATTAGATTGTCTTTACAAATTCGATTTCCAGATCGCAAGCTACCAGTAACCAAACTACTCAGTAAGGGCGAACTACCAGTAACCAAACTACTCAGTAAGGGCGAACTGCACGATTTTGGTCATGCTCACATCAACACACGGATCTTTCTTTGTCGCGCTCTCTCTCTCCCTTCCACAACACACATTCTATCTCTCTCTTTCTGTTGTGCTTGTGTGTGTGTGTGAATGTAAGCCCACTCCTCCAAAACCTAATGGAAACGTGTTGATTCATTAGTGTCATTTATTGTCCTACAAAGCATTAGGTTTCTCCCTGGGTTTCTGTACTGCTTCCACCCTTCCCCCTTTTAGTACTTCTATCTAGGTTTTCTTTGGCAAGATTTTCTGTTGTACCAAAACAAAATTAAAAAAAAAAAAGACACGAAGAAAGGAAAGTATTTTCTTTATTTCCTTTGCGCCCCCCCCCCCCCCCCTCCCGCACTGTGCTTCTGTCTCATTTCTATCTAGCAAGGCTTCATGTAGTTATTTTATCATTTCCGTGTGAGTTCGTTACTGAGAATGGAGCCAGCACTGCACCTAATCCCATGCCAGAAGCCGGCACCAGGCCACACGCATGCGCTTTTGCAGCAGTAGTTGCTGTATCAATGTGTTTTAACTGATGAATCAGCTCCAAGTACAACCTTACATAGTAGCCCTTTACGACATGCCCAAAAGAGCAGTAATCGTATTCTTGTCTTCCCAGACACCCCTGGTGACTACCCTGAGCACTAGATGTAGTACCCCACTAATCCAGTAAAACAATAGATAAGTAAGGCGGCCTAGACTTACTACCCTCAACATTTAAGTTTAGCAGTTTTAAGATAAGCTTACTGCATTCCAGGTTTGTCACAGTTGGGTTCCTCGCCAGGTCGGTTGGGGCCATCTCTGATCTCCCTTTTTATTTTGACTTAGAAGTTTTTCCTCCTTTTAGTGAGGCGCGCTTCGTTAAGCAAAGACACACGTTCCATCGATTATATTAGGGTGCATGTTCACAAGCCAAAAAAACAACAACCTTGCAATCTGGAAAATAAAAAGGTAAATATAGTCCCACAACAAATAAACAAAAGATACTGCTGTAGCGGACCGAAGTGTTAGATATTTCCCTATGATATATCCAACTGAATTAAAAGTATGTTGAACTATTCCCTTAGTCGCTGCCTTTGCCTTCCCTAAATCAAGAGCAAAATCGGGTGCCCATTTACAACTGGGTAGATAGGTATCGAACACGGTAACATTGCCGCGAAAGGCAAGCCCTCTGACCGATCTGCGAACAGAACACGGTAAGCTGATAAACGACTGCGAGTAACCAGCAATTTTCATACAACACTAAAAAATAGTAACAAAGCACTCTCATTACAAATTAATACAGAACAGTTCAAGAAGTGCTCACAATTAAGTAATCTATAACACTAAAAGGAGTCCTGATATAACCGTGCATATTGATAGTGGTTGAAATGGGCTCTACGCGGAAGAGAAACAAAGAAAATTTAAAAAAACAGCACCTGGAAAATGTATTACTGTAAGTACATAAATATTTTACTAACTTTATTACTGATAGTCTATGTAATGTCAGTGAAATCTTCTTCTTCTTCTTCCTCGTTTGTCCTGAAAAGGACGGTGGTTGCGTTGTGTCTGTTTACGCCTAAGCTGTGATATCTGCACCTTTCGGTCGACACATCCGAATTCTGCACGGCATTTTTTAGGACCGGGTTTGCCTTCCCATTTCGATCCACACTCGCTCAGCCAGACTGCACTGCTGCAGACTGTTTCCAGGACCACCACGTGGAGGTGGAGTGCGGTCTTGACCAGCTCTGGTTCGCTGGTCCTGACGCAGGCAGTCGAGCTATGAGTCGCTGACTGCGTTCACTATTGCTGCATCTTCGGGTCCCTGTCAGTGAAATAATTACGGCTATCTCACAATGTCTTCGATACCTGGTGGTAGGTATGTCAAGAAGCATTGTCCTCTTTTGAGGCGAAGAAATATACGGATTTGATTCCAGGTGGGGCCAAGAAAAGGGAATTCGACAATCTACTTATATGTAGTATCCAGGATTTTTTTAGTTCTTCAGTGTTTTATAGAACCAATCTTGGCATATTGGAGTGAGTAATGAACCATTAGTAAACAAGTAGGGAAGGCACTAGAGACCACAAAGATGTGGTTTTACAGAAGAATGTTAAAAATACCATGGACAGCCAAAAAAGAGTAATGAGGATGTCCTGAAAGAGGGCAATGCGCAAAAAACAACTTATTTCACAAGTTAGAAAGAAAGGGACCTAAAGATGCAGCAATAGAGAATGCAGTCAGCGACTCATAGCTTGACTGCTTGCGTCAGAGTCAGCGAACCAGAGCTGATCAAGACCCTACTCCACCTCCACGTGGTGGTCCTGGAAACAGGCTGCATCACTGTAGTCTGGCTGAGAGAGTAGGGATCGAAGAGAGAAGGCAAACCCGGTCCCAAACAAAGCCGTGCTGAAGTCGGATGTGCCGGCCGAAAGGCGCAGATATTGCAGCTGCGCTGTAAACAGACACAACGCAACCAACGTCCTTTTCAGGAGGAACGAGAAAGAAGAAGAAGAAAGAAACAATCCACTTTTTTTTGGGGGGGGGGGGGGGGGCCCGTTATGAGAAGATGAAAGCTGGAATATCGTAACAACAGGTAAGATTGAAGGGAAACGAGATAGGGGAAGACAAAGAGAACAAATAGTGGACAGTTTGACATCGTGGCATGAAAGGAGGTCAACAACAGAATTGATAAGTTGTACTGGAGACAGGAAGTTGTGGCGAGACATGACCTGCTACGCCACTAAGCATGGTACTTGAAGAAGAAGAAGATCCACGTTTTAAAGGATTAATTTCACCAAAACAATTTTAAAAGGTAAAAGTAGTCCCACAACAGATACTGCTGCAGGGGAGTGAAGTGTTACAGAAGTCAATATATTAGGTCCGTCTTTATTAGATAGAGTGACTTGTTGTCTTCCTCGCCGCCTTGGCCTTCCTTAATTCAAGAGTAAAGCCAGGTTCCCATTTACACCTGGCTAGGCTGAAGCGAGTCGCTACCGGGTATCGAACACGGTATCTTTGCCACGAAGGGCACACACTCTAACCGCTTTGCCAATCATACGCTTTCTTAACACACTTTAATATAGCTGAATATTTTTAATACTGAATGTCTCGTGTTCGTTTAACGCTCTCCCACTCTTGCTGCGACATAATGGGTATCGTTTTATTATCTGAACTAAAAGAAAACAGACAAGAATGAATGTGAAGACACGGATATACCTTGAACGTACGGATGGCTCTTGATAAACTGGCCTGGCGTGAACTTATATAAGGTCTACGCTCCAGCGAGATTTAAAGAGTTATGATGATGATGATAAAAGAACTACTTATACAGGGTCGGCCTTAGTAATTGCGGGGCCTGATTTGGATTATTCTGGTGGTGCACCTGGACTTAAGATTATAGTTTTGTTGTAGTACGTTTTAAGTCATCGTATAGCTAATAAACAAAGATATTGTTTAATTTTTCTTCTTCGTACACTCTCAGACGTCTACTTGATTGTTTTCAAAGAAAGCAGTAGTCAGTTTGAGGCTGTTTGAATCTTCGTAGAGCTTTTCCACAAATGGTACTGGTGTCGGTCAGATGTGCTTTCTCTGTTCCGCATAAGTTGGACAACTTTGAAGCAGATGTTGGACAACTTTGAAGCAGATGTTGGACAACTTTGAAGCAGATGTTGGACAACTTTGAAGCAGATGTTGGACAACTTTGAAGCAGATGTTGGACAACTTTGAAGCAGATGTTGGACAACTTTGAAGCAGATGTTCAGCAGTTATTTTTTTTTCAGTGCAACAGTTACACTCTTCCGTATTGTTTAATGTTAATCCAATGTAATAGTATATATTCTTGATATCTAATGTTAAATAATCTTCGTTCTGTTTTTTTTTTCATGCCTTAGGGTGGGAGCCCGAAAGCTGGCAACCCTGTGAGCGCGGGGCCCGATTGCGTTAGATAGGTTACATCGGTCTGAGGCCGACTCCGTTATAATGGGTTACTGAGGAGATTTCTTTCTTTGCAGGGTTTTTCGGAATTGCTCTGTCAGCAAATGAGTTATTACATTTTAATATTTCTTTTAATATAATTTATTTAATCTGCAAGCAGAATTAGACTAGTCATTTATATTATGCAGACCTCATATGACTTTGTTGGAAATATGAAGCGATGTCTGCGCGACATGTAGAAGCTACAAGACTGGACTGCCGGCCGAACAACAGTATATTTTATCTGTTCCTTGCCGTCCATGTTTAGTCTGCGCGTGATATGAAGAAGCTGCCGACATCAACTTCCTGTTGAGATACTGTATATTCTATCTGTTACATGTCTTCCTTGTTTAGTCTACGTTTTGCGTTAATAATTCTTACAAGTCTAACCCTTGGACAAAGTTTATTGCCACAAGAAACATTGGAAAAGGTTCTCTTAAGACTATTACACACACATAATGGTATGTTTTCAGGCACTTGTGAATAATACCGAAGTAGATAACTAGACAACAGAAAAACAACAGACGTGAGTGGCTTACCGGGGAATCGAACCCAGGACCTTCCGTGCTGTTTACAGGCCTCGGGTTTCCCTTCTTTATGTGTTTAAAACGTTTCTCTTAAGACTAGTTAAATTATAAAGTGACATCCCCTTGTAATGTTAGCCGTCCAAGGGGAGGTTACAAAGAATCATCATAAGTGACCACAATAATTTACTAGTCTAAAGAGAACCTTTTACCAAAACATTTACAACCGCGATCTAATATTGACAAAACATTACAGAAAGAACAATTTTACCGGAGATTAAGGTTCCCGAGTTGTCTACGTTGTCTAGTGATGCTTGGTTTGATCTCAGCTTTTATGAAATACAGTAGCAGATTTCCATAGTAACGGGTTATTTGAAATGTGTAATGGTAACATGTACAATTTCAGATTTAATTCTTGAATAAAGTCCAATTGGCAAAACTCAACCAACTTGAAATATTGAAATGACGCTTCATGTCGACGACTTGAAATTTATTATACAATTTGACACACGACAGTTTCTTCAAGAACTTCACTCTATATATTCTGTCATTGAAAAATAGTCATTCGCTCCAATTTTCCATCTATTCAGTTCCGTTCAAGGAAAAATGTATTATACTTCTCAATCAACATTTTCTGCTCCAATTTATTCATATATTTCGATCAGTTGCTCTTAATATCTTTCTTTCTTTTAATCACTTTTATTTTCTCTTAATTTACTTTAGCTCAGCACATTTATAATGTTAACGAACCTGTTCATTGGGCTAGGCAACACATCTAGTCTATAAATCATATATTTTCACATTGGCGTCCCGAAAATATCACTTCTTATAGTTGAGGCAATTCCAACAGCCCATAAACATATTCGATACACGAACGTATATATAACGCCTGCGTCACCAGCACACTCCTATATGGCAGCGAGACCTGGACAACCTATGCTAAGCAAGAAAGAAGGCTCAATACCTTCCATTTACGGTGTCTACGCCACACCCTCGGCATCTCCTGGAAAGATAAAAGTGACAAATGTCGAGGTGTTACGTGCTGGCCTCCAAAGCATGTATACACTGCTTAGACAGCGCAGACTACGCTGGCTTGGCCATGTCCGCCGCATGGAAGATGGTCGCATTCCGAAGGATATCTTCTACTGACAATTAGCAGATGGCAAGAGAACAGTTGGGCGACCACAGCTGAGGTTCAAAGATGTGTGCAAGAGAGATATGAGGGCACTGGACATGGGAGGATGAAGATGCCGATCGCACTAATTGGCGATGCTATTTTCGGCGCCACCTCAGATTGGGCGAAAAGAAGCTCACACAACAAGCAGAAGAGAGGAGAAAACGTCGAAAAATAGGGAAATAAGCAGCTAAGGGCTATCACCTCAGGGGCGCATTCCCATAGTCAATTATGACTGAAGGGGCTATTATTAATATTATTATAACTTGCCTTATTGAAGCTCACATAAGTCCACAGTAATTACATACTGTATATAGGCTTAACAACCACCGACTTGAAACACAGCCAGACGCTAGCAGCGCCACACATACTCTGCTCTTTTCGTCATACATAGTTACCTATTTCTCAGCAACGCATAAACATATTTTCATCTCTCATGCATTCAGTTGAAGTACAACATGGTGTGGACAAATCCCGATATTAATAATAAATTCATCGCGATTAATTTCACACCATGAAGTGACCCCAACAGACAAAAACAACAACGTAGATATTTAAACTAAAGTCATCAATCAAATCATATCACAGTAACTGTAAACTTTTACATCGAAGGTTGGTATTTACACTCTACCTATTGGGTCTACAATTTTTGAACAGGAAAAACCTGATGAACGTTATAAATGATCGCCCGATTGGTAGAGGGGTTAGAGCGCTTGCCTCTCGCTGCAAAGTTACTTGGTTCAGGGTTTGAAACCTGTCGAGCCTCGCTCCAGTCTTCTCAGCCTGTAAATAGGTATATGTCACACCGTCGTGCATGTGTGTTTATAGAATGTTCAAGGGTGATTTGTTTTATGCGAATGCGAATGCATGGGTCCTCTTAAATGATTGATTAGACATGCACACACGGCACACCATACGACAGCACTATGATCCAAACTGTAACGTAAGAATGCGATCGAAGAATCCGTACAGTTTCACAACATTTATTGGGTACTTCCCACAATACACAGGCTCCGTGTTATTAAAGATACATAGTTCTATATTCATTTATTCTGCAAAGATATCTCTGTCAGTCTTATTAGTAATTATATAGGCAGGATGTATGATATCCATTATCGTTGTCCTTCCCGTCAAATGTATGCGTCGTCATTTATTTGGGCGACAAAATTCATATTATAATTCACACGAAGGAAATGCCTTCCTCATCTGCATCAAAATACAAGTGTCGATCTGCTATAGATCTACGAACACTTCATAGAACGGACTTACTTTATAATTTTATATCATTGTGACGAAGTAAAAATCGCCTTCTCTTCTCTCTGTCAACCTTTTATCATACCAGTTCTCTTTCCTCTAGAAAATCCACGTCTAAAAATCAGATCTCCCATTTTTTCTGAATGAAATTCCTTTCTTTTTGTTCTATGTTTTACTGGCAAAAAGTCTTTCGACTCCTCGCCATGAACTTTTGACCGCGGTTTAGTAACATGGGTTTCCCCCTGGGAATAATTACACTTTTAGCAAACTGGTAAGGCAGTCGTAGTGTTATGCGACTTTTGACCTCAGCAACCAGCACGGAGTTCCTTTATCGCCTGGTATCAGAATGCCAAGTACCGACCAGTGTGTGTGTGTGTGTGGTTGGGGATAGAACGAAAAGTCAACATTAGTTCAGGTCCACCACCCCTAACGTAGGCAGATTAACACCACGAAACAGAACAGGAAATTTAGGCGCGATTCTCGAAGCGGCATTCTCTCGCTAGCCGGCAGACCGGCCTGGGCAAGAAGGTTCTGTCAAGGCAGTTACAGAGGGGAACTGTCCAGTTTTAAACAGCAGTGGTATGTTGAGCGCATCCTACCAGGTTGTCCTACCAGGAGACCTAACCATATGCAGTGTCCTTGAGGGCAGACATACTCCATCCCAGTTGGTGATGAGCCCTGTGTCAAGACAGAGGAAGCAACCTGCCATCCTCTGAAACCCTAAAAAGAACTTGCCATACTGGACCTGGAGTGCTGGGACAGATTGAACCCCCTGGCAACAAGACAACATAAATTCAGCAGCATCTGAGATGAGTAGTTTACAATGCAATCAAAACCACTACAGAATAGTTCAATTGTCCTAGGATGAAAAATTCATTCTGACATTGTTCAGAACCATTCATAGATTAGTGAACATAGCTTATAGTTGTACATTTGAATATATGTGAGAATCTATCTTCATTTTTGTAAACTTTACATAACAGAGTCTGTTGTTATTTTTCTTGTAATTTTTAATTGGGTTCCTAGTTTGTAGTAATTAAAATCTACACCCATTGGGGCAGAGCCATAATTAATAAACACTATTGGGTCGGGATATTTTTAATGTGGCTGGGCACCAAATCTCTTATCCAATTATATGTACTATACATATTCCTTTGTAGGATTTCATATAAAGAATTTATCGCCTAGAGAATATCCTGTTTAGTTTCACCAGAATTCTCTTTTAAGTAAATTTCTAGTACACTAATTCCCGAACAGAGGCAGTTCCATTACGAACCCGTAAACTATCAATAAGAGTAATAAGACATTATTATCTTTATTCTTCCATTCCATCCAATCTGTCCTTCTCCTCAAAAGAGACCACACGACGATCATCATGAAAGACTTTGAGGAGCCTGACACATTCGACCACACTAGTCGAAGAACACCATCAGAAAGCTCCAGAAGGAAAACCGTTAGTATTCACGGCAGACGATTATGACGTCATGCAGCGGTACTTCACAAAAGAATTAAATGGTGTGCGTTCACTACGCGTTTATTATCGTGCTACTTTGTCAATACACACGGCTGCATCTCCAAAACTAATGGGCATGCGCCTGTGTGCAAGGGCATCTCGTAACAGTATATAACGCTGCTCTGGAGTTAGAGAAGGTAAAGGCAGCAAGGAAGGGAACAAGTCACCCCACCTCATAATACGGGGCCTAGAATAGAGAGGTCTGTAACACTTCATACCGCTACGGCAATAATTCCTATTGGACAACCTTTATCTTTTAAGTTACGTTATACATAGCACTGTGGTAGGGTGAAGGACCAGAACGTCTGCAGGGCGTTTCTCAATATTACATTATCTGGAAGATGATAACTCAATGCTTTCAACCACAATTTACTTCACAACCATCTGGAAATTTAACTGTACAAAACCGAATCACGTTCGGGTGTAACCAAAAGCCACCACGTGGCTATGGCTTGAAAGGAGCGTGCCTTCAGGAAATAAGGCAAACAGGGTTTCAGAAAAATCGAAGCTTAGCGTTGGTAAAGTGAACCTCCATTAATTTGTTTTGGTCTCGAAGCGAAATGACATTCCCAGTAGACGTCCTCCATCATCATTTGTCCGTGTTTCTAACTGTTGCCATCAACCGCTTTAAGTCTGTGTCCCATGGGTTACTCGTTCACATTTATTTGTGCCATTTAGCACCAACTTGTTCTTTTCCCTTTTTTATTCCTTATGGATCATGAGACCAGCATTGTAGCTAGTAGTCCTCTTACAGGTAGCCTACATCAAGGCATTGATATGCTCTTGCAGTTGTGGATTATACAGCAATGTGTTTTACGTCACAAGGTTGCCAGCTCATATTAATTGCCTTTTAACGCGTGCCTGATGTAGCATTGGCACTAATCTTTCTTTGTCTACTCATAAATCCATTAGAACTAGATGTGACGCTGCCCACTTGCCTTCAGACTTTTCTTGTATTCTAGTGTTCAGAAATTGTTTAGATATATTTTAATATTTTAATTGTGATTAATTTATTAGTATATTTTCATTTCTAGGTTTTATTTAACAATTAAGCAATTTTTGATGCCCGTTTTAAATTAAATATTTTCTACGTATCGAGTTATGATCTGTATGAATTACAATAATCATTATCATGAAGTACCATGGCTAGTGGCGTAGGAGATCATGTCTCTCCAAAACTTCCTGTCTCCAGTACAATTTATCAACTCTGCTGTTGACTTCCTTCCATGCCACAATGTCTAACTGTCCGGTATTTACTTAAATGTCTTCCTCTGTCTCTTTTTCTGTCAATCTTACCTGTTGCAACGATATTTCCCAGCTTTCCTCTTCTCATAACATGCCCAAAAAAGTGGATTGCTTCTTTCTAACTTGTGAAATAAGTTTCCTTTGCGCATTGGCTTCTTTCAGGACATCCTTATTACTCTTTTTGGCTGTCCGTGTCATTTTTAACATTCTTCTGTAAAACCACATCTCTGTGGCCTCTAATTCTTTCCCTACTTGGTTACTAACTGTCCATGACTCACTCCCATACGTCAGGATTGGTTCTATATAACACTGAAGAAATCTCTGCTTTACTTCCATTGACAAAAAAACCGTTGCATAAAATACTCTCCATTTTATACAGGGTGTTTATAAAGTCGCTGTGCAGTGAATTTGAAAAATATTTTAGAAATTACGTCACGAATGATGCAAATTTATGTCATGATATTCTGTATTCCAATGCTGTGTTCCACAATCCCGTGTGCAGCATTACACAACAAGCCCCAATTGAAAACCACATTTCTGGTGACGTAGTCTCGCACGGGCGTAAATTTCACTGCACAGCGACTTTATAAACACCCTGTAGAATACTTTTTTTGCCTGAGCTATTCTGCTCTTCACTTACAAGGATAGACGATGTAAAAATAAAGGCTGAGATAAATTCACATACCGCACCACAGAAAGCCTACACAACTTTCAATGAGGAAACCTCGACCACAATAATATAAAATCCTCATGCCAATACAACTGGAGCATAGCCGTCAGCAACAAAGAAAATACAATAAGGAGGAATAATGGAGAAATTGCCTGCTTTCGGCAAAGACCGTTAATTTTCGAACATGGACATGAATGTTCAAGCAGTTATGTTGAAGCAAATCTCTGGGGGATGTTGACCAGGACAATTGATTTGCTCCGCTTTATGTAATTTTGCTGCCGGCCTTCCTGAATATGCCCTTGATGTCATTGTGATTGACGGATTTATCTAGAGGGTCATTTGTTCAATGTGCGTGCGTGTGTGTGTGTGTAATATGCGTTCGGCGAGTACAAAATCAACAGAACAATTAGTGGAATCATTGCCTACGTAATTAATGTCAGAAAATCCCACCACGCACAGTTGAAATATAAATAATCCGCCACGGAATGTAAAAACCAGTAAAAACCAGTATCAACCCACTACACTGTGTAAAACCAGTATAAACTGGTCGTCCCGAGCCAACAGGGGTTCAGTCATCCCCCCTCCCCTTTCCCGGTAAACTATTTATTTAGTGCAGTCTAATATTATTATTTATAATATAAGTATATTACACAAACCACATTCTGCTTTGCTATTTCATAATCATATTTCTTAGCATCCTTACGGAGCATGGAGCCACGAAGGTATCTGGTCCTCTGACAGGAAGCTTACATCACGTGCTGTTGCAAAGGTCGTTTCTGTATCAATTTGTTCTACATGATGAGGTACCCAACCCTATGCAAAACTTCATATTAGTCGCCTAATGCGACATGCCTGAGGGTAGTCCTATTCTTTATTGATCTCGTCACAGACCCCAGGGATCTACGCGGGGAGCTTCGCTATTTGCAACCTAATATTTAAAAAGATTCAACACTGCGGTGTTTTTGTCTCTCTGTGAAACAGTTTTGACGCTTCTGAGTCTTGTATCCCCGAGCCTGTAGCTCTACTGGCTCCTCTCTAGAGCCGATTCTGCACGTCACAAACAACCAGTAAGCAAGCACCACATCAAATTAAACGCTCACCCTGTGAAGTAAAACAGTTTCATGGCCTCACGTTACCGAAAGAAGGACATGACACACAATGCCGAGTCAAACAAGTAAACACTCGCAGGGTGAGCACAATCAATAAAGGTTTTATTTGTCGAATAAAACAAGAGAACAACTACCACGTACAACAAAACCTAATACTAAAGTTAGTAACAGCAGTAACAACTGAGAACATACATAAATTACTCAACTTGTACAACAAAATATAATTTAAAAAAAAGCATAGAGTAAAATCAGTAAACTTACTTACTTAGTCATTCCCCTTCTACTGTGAGGTGTAGAGGTTTGGAAGAGAGAGCGCCAGACTATCCTATCGGCTGTCTTCCTCCTGGCCTGGTTCCATTCTAGTCCTCGGTCCTTCAAAGATTGTCTAATGTTGTCCTCCCAGCGGACTCTGGGTCGTCCTTGTGGTGAAGTGGGATGTTATAAATATTTATAAGGGACTTAGTGTACTGACTGAGATCAGCTGTGAAGGTATATATATATCTAATAAGAGTAGTATATTATATATATAACCTTACTTGCTACCACATATCTACACATCCCAGTCAGAACCACTCTGGAATAGTGTGATGCTACGTTATGTGTCTAGGGTATGAGTATGGTGAAGTGTAAGTCACAACAACAGACAGATAAACAACTTAATTTAATCCACTACTCTTGACAACACTGTGACACTCACATACATATAACACTCTACAAAGATATCTTAAAAGAGTCACTGATAAACTTTCAAATAACAATTTGTATTCATTACTGGCATGAATGAATAAGTGTCCTGATTCAACTACAAGGGAACCAGGAATCACAATCAATTTAAATTACAAGTTATGTACAGAATGTATTTAATATGAATATTGTAGTGACATATATTATTACAAATGTTCTATGTGTGTCAGTTGTGTAGTAG
Source organism: Oreohelix idahoensis (assembly GCA_024509875.1). Lineage (NCBI taxonomy): Eukaryota > Metazoa > Mollusca > Gastropoda > Stylommatophora > Oreohelicidae > Oreohelix > Oreohelix idahoensis. The sequence goes on from JAMPIV010003705.1 coordinate 901,191, forward strand.
TAAAATGAGGTAATACTGGTTTTGTTTTGTTCAAGCTCTGTTGGTATTTGTCATCATGACTTCAATAGTTTGTCTTTAGGGACCATTATTGTAGATGTTCACAGTTCCTGATTTTAAGACAAGTAAATTCCCCTCTTAATGTTAATTTTAAAAAAGTCAGTTCAAGATGAGGGGACATAATGTTGAGCTCAGCTGGCCAACTCTGCTTATCTTTAGTGATGGCGGCAGGAAAGGACTCCTCTGCTCGAATTCTCCTCTGGGCTCAGGAGACACCTCACTGATAGCTAAAAAGACCAAGGAGTATGCTGTCCGACTCTGGATTCAGCACAGCTATGACCAGGTGCTGCTCACTACCATCAAGACCACTGTCCCACAATTTCATGGAAATAAACACAGATACGTTGATTAGCAATGAATTCTGGCACAAACTGGCACAAATTCCGTTCTGCCTATGTTCCAGGCTTTTATTTTAGCAAAAATGTGAGCTGGCTTCAACGTACTGTCGCTTTATCAAGCTTATTTGAATTAGTGGTCTCGAACTAACGCTCCCAAGTGTGTATATCAGCGAGACTGGCCAATGAGCCACGTTTCGACAAGTGTTTGAAAAAAAATGTTATCTTTTCCCGTTCAAACGTAAACCCATATAATGTTGTCTTTTCTAATAAGAGTCTGTTATGATTTATAAACCTAACTCTGGGAAAGGGTAGTGTATTTTATCACTGTCCGTCTGAAAAAAAATTAGTGCATGTAGACTTACACGCGTGATGGTAGTAATTGTGTATCGCGCGAAGCGGGTTTAGTGTTCGGCTTTCTGCCTCTCCCTTCTCTTTTTATCCCTTTAGTCCATCTGTTCGTTCGTTTTGGTAACGCAGTATAATTAATGTTAGGGTTAATTTAGGTCATTACGCAGTACGTCTCAATGCTTTTCCAAGAAATACAGCACACGTTTCATTGAAGAAGGCGGGTAATAATACAGTAAGCTTTACTATCAACATGAAAGCGTTACAATTTGCAGACGAAGCAGAAAACAAAGGGGATTTCGAGTACATTCTTTGTGACAGCACTGTCATTTTACCATTGCTCTTCTCTTTATTAATTTTATTTGTTAGGCTTCATATTTACCTAATAATTTATATATGTGGATTAGAATATTTCATGACAGTCCTGGAGGTCTGGATCCATGGCTCTTTGTTTCCCATGCTTGTCGTGGTAGCCGATCTTCTCCCATTCTGCAGACATGGCCAAACCATCTTAGTTGGGAAAAATCAGTAAACACCTGTCTTAAAAGTTAAAGGTAGACCCATAGCAGACGTTGCCGTGTTGGTGAGTGAGGTGTTAGAGCCTTAGCCATACTAAGTCCCGCTTTTTTTTATGAGGTGGGGGTGGTGACCTGTTCCATACCTGACTGCCATCGCTTTCCTTAACTCAACAGCCGAGTCAGGTATACATTTACAGCTGGGTAGACTGGAGCGTGATGCTACAAGCATTCGATCCTGGAACCCGGTAGTTGTGCCGCGAGGAGAGGCAAGCACTCTAACTGCTGAGCCAACTGGATGCTAAAACACATTTTAGCGTCAAGTAAACAGCTTTAAAAGTCAAATCACGTCGAGTAACAACATAAAGTAACCCTCAACTTCGAGTAACAACACAAAGTAACCCTCAACTTCGAGTAACAACATAAAGTAACCCTCAACTTCGAGTAACAACATAAAGTAACTCTCAAATTCGAGTAACAAAATAAAGTAACCCTCAACTTCGAGTAACAACATAAAGTAACCCTCAACTTCTAGTAACAACATAAAGTAACCCTCAACTTCTAGTAACAACATAAAGTAACCCTCAACTTCGAGTAACAACATAAAGTAACCCTCAACGTCGAGTAACAACATAAAGTAACCATCAACGTCGAGTAACAACATAAAGTAACCCTCAACTTCGAGTAACACATTAAACATATCATCAGACGGACCACAAAACATTACTGACCCACCAAGCCAAGTAAACCAGTAAACGTACTATCAGGTTACGCCGTGTAGTTCGGGGGGGGGGGGCTCTTTAAGAGCGAACACAGCAGAACTGAAGAATATTGTGGCAGTAATGGAAAGAAGAATGAGAAGTCTAACATGAGTTGGTAAGTTGGTATAGATGAGGTAGAAAACAGGGATGTACGGAAATGATGCGCGTAGGAAGGGTCAAAAACAGAAAGAGGTTAGGCACGTTTTTCTCAGCATCAGGCAGAAGCGTGAGAGACGTCGGAACAGAAGCAGGGCAGCCACATTGAAGGCGACCACTAGTTAAAGTAGCCTATGTATTGTCTCTTAGATATCCCGCGTCCGGGTTTTGTAGACATAAGCCTCAATATATACAAGCTGTAGGTAGGCTGACGAGTTCCGACAATAGTACCAGGAGGAAGGGGCGGTGAAGCTTTATTCTGAAGGAAGGGTACGTAGAGTAGTAATGACAATTCGATGGTGGATAAGTGTGCTAAGATAGCGGCCACCATAATCTGGAAAAGTTACATTCCCCGGAGTCAGTCCAGTATAACTCTTAATAACCTGAGCGCATTCCAATAATATACCTGTACTGTCCTCACAGGGACAATATGCATAAGACAGTGACATTCTGAATTACATGAGTGTATGGAAGCTAATAGTGTTCAAGGGAGGAGAGTCGGATGGACCCAGATTGTTGGAGGGGTCACCGACGACATTTGTTATACATAGTGTAAATAAACATTTGTTCCAGTTGAATGCGGCGTTCCCATGTTTGTACCAGAGTTGCTACGTGGTATTATGTGGTCACTGAATGTGTATTGTATATAAACGGCTAACATACAGAGAAGTCAATCACCAATGCTTGAGGCAAAAGATCCTGGGTAGACAAAGGCTGTGTGCACCAACCAACTGTTAGCCAGCGCTGCCACAATATGAACAAATACGTTCATACACAAATTGGTATATCAGATACCTTTACATCAATAAAAGTGATCTGGCTGTTTGAACACATACATTAATATTTATAATAATAAATTTTTTTTTAAGTATATATATTTATATATATTGTAGTCCACTTAAGCGAAACTCACTTAAATCCATTTTCGGTTAAGTCGAAGCAGGTTTTGTTTCAGTTCCAACTCAAATTTAGACTCGAATAAGTTGAAGTGGTTCCTTCATCGCCTACGTTACAGTACAACGTGGCAGTACATAATTATTTTAGGTGAAAAGGCGATAACTGGTTAATAAACGTCCAGTACATTACAACGCTAGCACTCATTAGACCAGCAAGAACGTATTCTTCAGGCTAAGCGAGCACTGGTTCACTTTGGCAAGCACGAGAAAGAAATAGAGAGATAGGGAGAGAGGGAGGCTGGGAGCACAAATGAAAGCTGTTTCGTCCTGCTACAGCGGGAATGAAACAAAGCAGTCGATGCAACTAATTCAATTAGGTCAAGGATAATTTCTATAATTTACTTGTTATATTATGATTTGGGAAAAAAAACACAAATCATTAAAAACAACTTAATATGACAGCTTACGGACCATGGGAGCTTACATTTTGTATTGACATTTGGGTGATGTTAAGAGCGATTGACAGACATGAGACAACAGATAACGATTAGTGTGAGAAGATGTAATGTTGATAGAGATATTTCAACAACAAATAAGAATAGAGGGTTGAGAATGGCGGAATAAAATAAAATGAAAATTTGGAGCTGAAGAAGACGAAAGATAGGAGACAACGTTTAAAAGAAGATGAGATTTTAGAGAGAGGAAGAGATGGAACGAGAAAGCAATACTGGCAACAATATAGGTGAGAGAGAGAAAGAGAGAGAGAGAGAGAGAGAGAGAGATAGAGAGAGAAAGACGTGATATAAACGAAGTGAGACAGAGCAGACCATGCAGAACACTATGCAGATGGAGCCATAGAATGAAAGGGAAATTACAAAGAAATGTTGTGAAGCGGAGGGTAAAGATTCGGAGGAATAAGTGACAAAGAGAAAAGAGAGAGGAGAAAATAGAGAAAAGAGATCATCTTAAGAAAGAATAGAGACATTACTGTCGTGAAATGAAGTCTGTCTCACATCACGAATTCTCTGACCATACCGCGCGCCATACATTGTAGAAAGATATGATACACTAACCAATGAAAACGCTTTCTTGGTCCTGTGTTTACTACCGCTGGGAAAATAAAGATGGCAAGGCCCAATCTGTGTAACCTGATTAACTTCGGAATTTTACTACAGCATTTTAGAAGAAATCCCACTTGAAAGAGGGTACCAACACAATATTAGGGATATTACTCTACCCGTAAGTAATAATACTTTTACTAATACTAATATAGGACGGGAGAAATCTTGGGTTGAATGCACTCGAAGCTTCAGGTTGTCCTAAATTTAGCATACTATAAAATGCAATTTGGAAACTAAAAGATTATTACATAGATATATAAAGCCTAATCCCAAGTATAATTTAAGCTTTGAGGGAATAAAATCGCACCAGGAATAACGGAGATAATAAAAAAAAGTAGTTTTCCTACATTGAACGATAGGCAGAAAGGTACCCATATTTTCTGATCGTGATTACATTCCTCGGGATGCCCATCTCGTATGTCCGAGGTCAACTATAAATAGACTGGCCTAACAAACTCGGTCAGTCACTATTATTTGAATACACAGAAAGCGGGGGAAAAAAGAGCCTTTTTTAATGCAAGTGTTTGCCTTCTGTACGTTAGGAATGGACAGTGTGTACTGATGAAACTTACAGGCTCATGTGTAATTCTAGGGGCAAAGCCCGCCTTCGAAAATATTTAAAATATTGAGAATGATGGCCAAAGTACGAATGTAAGTTTGATAAAGTATTTGAAGAAGTATTTCTTGAATGGAATGAGACACCTACCAGGAACATAAGGAAAGATGAAAGGGATTGTAGTACTGTATAATTTGACCTATTACTTAGTAGTTTTATTCGCAACCAAATTATTGTATGGAGGCGAATCATGGGATACGAATGATAATTAAGAAGGTAGAAGAGAATTATGATCACATTGAATTAAAATGATTGTTGCTACTATACTATACATTTTGCATCTGCTAGCACGCTAGTCAGAAACTGTCTATCGTCCCCATCTGTGTCATAGAGGGATATTGATAGGCAAATACAGGGATTGCGTTTAACTTCGTTTCAGGTTTAATCCTTTAACCTAAAGCCTACCACAAATAAGAAGAGGCATCTCCTACTGAAGTTACAACGAATGCAGTGCCAGTCTATGGAAAAGGGCCAGACATATCGTGTGTAACAGTTGGAAAGTTTTTCATCTGAAGATTCTATCCAGCATCAGAGGGAGCCATCTGCAGTGACTCAGATACGTTGCTCTCAGGGCAACTGTGTAGCGTATGCCGGCTCACCAAAAAATAAACGCATCCAGTTCATGATGAACAGAACAGTATAGAGCTCAATTAGATTGTAAAGATAACACTAATAATTCTTCAGTGAAAGATCAAGCAAGCTAGACGGTCTACCGAGAGATAGACATCTTAACACAAGAGAAAGACATTTTTGTTGAACTGTTCTTATTTATTTACTTTTGTAAAATATTTGATTTTAATGCTTTTCAAACAGAAAAGAGAAAATGTATAAATAAATTGTAAATATTTACCAGCAGACTTACCTAAATTCTTTAAGTTAAGTTTTTATTCAATGTTGGTAAATTTTAATTAAATAATTTCCCCTAGCAGAGTCAGACACAATAATAACTACAATAATCACAGAGGCGGATCAGGAGAGGTAGCAGTTAGGGACTCAGAGTACTACATTACCATCTTCTCTGGGAACTTACATAGCTTGACCCTACCTTTGTGTCTATACACCCTTACTCTCTTCAGAGAAGGGGGTATTACTGATAAGACCAGACTCTTATCTGGCACTATCCTGGTATCATCTGATACACCTTTATGTCCAGGATATCTTCTTATTTTTAATAACATCTGAACCTCTCGCGACAATTACAAAGGAGGGAATCGTGGACTATGGAGAGGAGAAATCGACTGTCTGATAATGGAGGAGAGGGAAGACATGTATGACAGTACATAATAATAAGAGAAATGATGGCTGATAACGGAGAAGATAAGGGAAAAGTAAAGAAGAATAAATATAACATTGTCAGTATCGGCTTCTCAAAAATCATAGGCCTCTAACCAACCTATGCCCTCTAACAAACCTATGCCCTCTAACAAACCTATGCCCTCTAACAAACCTATACCCTCTAACAAACCTATGCCCTCTAACAAACCTATGCCCTCTAACAAACCTATGCCCTCTAACAAACCTATGCCCTCTAACAAACCTATGCCCTCTAACAAACCTATGCCCTCTAACAAACCTATGCACTCTAACAAACCTATGCCCTCTAACAAACCTATACCCTCTAACAAACCTATGCCCTCTAACAAACCTATGCCCTCTAACAAACCTATGCCCTCTAACAAACCTATGCCTTCCTGTCCTGTGCCATCCATCCAAGATCTGTCCATGTCCTCTTTATACCGTGTGTGTCTTTGTTGCGTGCATATTTTGACGCACATATTACAAAAATCGATATGGCTATTTAATATGGAAAAGATATAGACATTCATTCATTTGTGTATGAAAATGCTGTCTATGGGGAAGGCTAGATAATCCATAATTGTTTTACCCTGTTGATTATAGGAGTAATCGTTCTTGATATTAATTCGGCGCATGGATATGACACCCTTGTCTGTACCTATTTCTTAGGGCCAGAAAATAGATTAATTTGCTTATTATGTTTATGGCCTGAATTCATATGTATTACATATTATTAGTACAAGTAGAATCAGTCCTATATTGTATATTTTGGATGGGTAGGCAGGACTATATTCTTGTTACACCGCTCTAGCGGAAGTAGGAGTTGTCTTGTCTAGTCGTGATGAGTTCCAATGTACCGTGACAATGGCGGGTACGCATTTTTCCAGGGCTGGTATATTCTTCAGTAAAAATGATTTACGAAGTAGTTTTTCTTCTATAGGAGATTGTGTCTCTACTAGAGTTGTGTTAGAGACTTTCCTAATGTACGGTACCATGTATGATTCGGACTCCAGGTAATTCCAGTCCCTGTTTTGATGATCTCAGTTGGAAAGAATTCAAGACTAATCGACAAATAAGAGAAGACTCTAGGCAGAAATATGTCTCCGACTATATAAGGAAAAGACGATGGTCATATATCGGTCATTCCTTGAATGACAACAGGTCAGGCGTTGGGTTCCTGAGGGTAAGCGGAAAAAAAGGAAGGAAATTTTGTGAACAATAATAAGAGAAGGAAGAACGTTGGGCCTAAATAATGTGCAAGAGCTAAGAGGAGTGGCGTCACAACGAACAACCTGGAGAGCACTGGTTTCTGCCTTATGCGCCGTGTTTGGCGCTTAAAGAATTTATTATTATTATTAACGCTAGGGTCAAATTTGTATCGACGGAGATGACAGGCTCCATACTGGATTATGTCGGTAGGTAACTGATTACGGTAGATCTGTATGGAGGAACTTTATGAAATTATGCTTATGTATTGCAAATTAACTTTGGCTTATATATATATCCTCCTGTGAGCGAGTGAGCGACAACTCAGGGAGGCGGCCATGTTACATTCCTGTCTTCGCATTTTTTGGATCACTGTCTAAAGAACGGGGCATGTATCTTATTATTCGGACAGTGGCAAGGAGATCTCAATTTGGATAGAAACCCCTTATCGTGGTTTCACAATATGATAAACTGTCAATATAAAGCAACTTTAGTTACTTACCGATCCGCCTTCACTGACGCGCTTCGTCAGATAGGGGATGCGGCCATTGATGTACTACCTATTATTTATGAATGTGCCATGACATAGGATCTACTATGTATGCCTGCAAATTGATATGTCAACATACCCATGATTTACTCGTTATGTCCCAGTGTGAGCGTCCAAATAAACTGTGTAAACAAAGATTCCAGCAGTCTGCATTGGTGCCTTGTAGACACAAGTGAATGAGTGTTTAGATTGGTCAGAACACGAACAGTACACCATTCGTGGTAAACACACTCTACACTTCTACCCATATCTACACCATCCTGCGTCGGTTGAAGTGACCAAGTTTAGGGCCTGCTTCCCCTGGAGCCTTAGAGGGAAACTACTGTTTACAGCTGCCTTTGCCTTCCCTAACTTAGGACTAGGGTGAGTTACCCATTTACAGCTGGGTAGACTGGAGCATGCCTGATCTCGACAACTCTGTACACTACCATGGACACATACAGTAGTGGCACCACAAACAACATGCTACAGTGATTGATAGTGGAGCTTTACAGAAGAAAGAGAACACACCACACTTTACAGAAGGTTTACAGTATACAACTGATACTTCTTTACAGACTGACATTTTACAGTAACAGTGTGTGCAAGCAAACTTTACAGTCTTCCTCAAGTTCTTTTCCCCACGTGTATTTTCTGCCTCCCTCTTCTAGTCTGAGGATACCAGAACAAGAACTGCCTTGTAATGCTATCAACAGGTTTCCGATCCATCGCCAGCGTTGTATGTTCTACATGCACCTGTTTGATACCTTTCATCAGTTCCACATAACTGATCGTGTCATACAATTTTAATTCTTCTACACACAATGAGCGCCCATGTCTGAAAGTCTGTAACTTCTTCATTATTACTTTTGTTGCTGTCCATGTTTTAGAGCCATACAATAGGACTGACTTCACACAGAGAATAATAATGTCAGAAAATAGCAAGAATAGATTGAATAGAAAGTGAAAAAATATATCCGTCAAGTAGTCTCTGAAAAAAAAAACAACAACTGTCACGTGGGTCTTTATATCATTAAATTACCTACATCTTCTTCCTATTCTCTCACCCTAATCCTTTCATGTATATTCTTTCCATACTTGTTTTTCCTGTATTTTTCGCATCACTCGGTTGCGAAAAATATTTTCTTCAGTATTTTTAAACTTTACCTGTTTCTTTCTCAAAACTGAGAATCGCGCTAGGACGATATTACGTAGATGTCAGGGCTGCAGGGCGTCAGAAGGCGTGATAAGTCGGTTCGCTGAACATAGGACGTAGACAATCGTCTACATTCTCACCGAGCGCGCGAGCTTCTTCTCGGCATAAGTCCCGGTGAGGTGTGATACTTTACATCTGCAACGGTCAGTATTTAGACATTTGTCTGAAAAATCCCAAACTGACACGGCGCTCACTGTGGGCCATGGTCAGCTGTAGTGTGAAAACTGCCCTGCATTGGAGACAGGTTGTCTGAGATTTCGCAACTGACACGCAAAAAGTGGCAGTTTACGACAGCCTCTTCTAGTTACGTAGTTGTTATGAGAAAGGGGAGATTATTTCGTTTTGCGAAATAAACGTTCATCTCTTTGTCTGGGTTTTCATATATACTAGAATGAGCTAGATTTCATTATCACTCAGTAACTTCGCAGTCAAGACTAGAACAAACCTCGTTCGATTTCTAAAAATCTCTGTTAAAAGAGATGGCCTTTAGTTTGATCGAAGTGGTTTAGTTCTTAGGAATTCTGTGTTTGAGGTATCATATATTATTATCTAGTATAGCTAGTATTTTGTGAAGTGTTTATAAGTGCTAAATCGCTATTTATTTCTCTAGGTAGATCTGGTGCAGAGCGAATAATTTATAAGTCTGTATTAATTTCTAGTGACGTGTCTCAGTGGAAAGCAGGATAAATTATATTTCCAGCTTAAATTCAGTCGGCTATTACTAAATTTAATTTAACTGCTAAATAATCAGACGAGAACATAATTTTCAAACCAACTTATAACTGCTAGACTAGATGTCTCATGAGTCGTGACGAGAATATATTTATATATATCTCTAATTCATGATGATTAATTTATGACTATAACTTATTTCACGGGAGGTGTTAAATGATAAGATAAGGTTTACGCCCGCAGTTAAAATATAAGTATACCCTTAAACCTAGGATGTATAAATATTTCATATATATGTTTCTTTATACAGAGATTTCTGTGGTAACCTAACTATACCAGCGTTACGTACTGATGAACCTATCCTGTGAAGACTAAAAAAAAAACTTTTCCCTTAAAGACTTGGTCGTAAGCTTTTTCAAGAACTTTAACGTGAACTGAAATAACGGGCCCAGTGTGCCTGAATTAGTCCTTCCAGAAACGATATTCTAAGTACAGCCTTTGTGGCAAGTAACATTATTCATAGCATTAAACTTGCCGACATCTTTTTTTGACCAAATGTGTGGTGAACCCTGATTATCTGTTGAGAGAAGCTGTCCACCGGTCATTTTCCTAATTTAGGGAAACCTCGTGTTCTGACATTGTGTGCTCGCTTAACCCTAATTCTTACTTCGTGAGTCAAGATACACTAACTTTAGTCTGAAATAGCTGACGCCTGAAGCTGATGCTCCCCGGAGAAATTTCTGAGAAAAAAACAAAACCAGCAAACCACTCTGTAGAGCTGGGATCCGCTTCAGTGAACGACAGAACAGACAAAGGGTGTGAATGTTACCAAGGTTGCGCCAGACGGCAAGCTACATCACGTATGTAATTAGTACAGGGCCCTGATGAAAGAACCGAGTGAAAGTAGACGGTGTGAGGTATGTGAATTTCACCCATGTTTGTAATTCCATTTATGAAATTTGTTGTCAATGCAAGAATATTTTTTGACTTCCCTCAGGTTAAAACCTACTACATCTAAGTCGGTTCATATTTGTTTACGAGGAAAGAAAGAAAAATTATTAGACAAACTCATATGTATCATTGAATCTCCTGGCTTTCACTTTACTCATAACGGGACTGTGGGCTTACCTTGAGGGGATGAGATCATATTGGGGTCTATCATTTCTTGTAGCAATTTCATTGATTATTGTTTTGACCACGTGTATATGTTTATTTTCTTTTCTTGATGAATTTTATGTGTTGTGAGGAAATTTTTAGCTGATAAATAAAAACTTCCCTTTGAAACTAAAAGCAGCGTGTTGGTCAGCTCGTTCAGAATATATATATGTAATCATTTTGATAGTCTTCCCACGTCTGTGTGTCTACCTGTTGTCACTGGTGTGTGTGCACGTGAGTGGTATGTTCATTACATATTAGCATATGTTGTCAATAGTCTGTCCGACTCTTACATAAGTGTCGTAGAAGATAGGCCTGAGAGAGAGAGAGAAGAATCTTGTCTTTTCCCAGGGGACCGTTCTATTGATTCGCTACCACTGCACTCGTGGAAAGATCTATTTCTGTATTAACTCTCACTGCAGCTATCACTGATTCTATCTATTCAGAAGGGACCAACCAAAGTCTTAATTTCCTATCAAAAAATCTACGACAAATGGGGTCTCGCCCGACGGATTTTTGAACTTAGAATAGGAAGACGAGACGACTAATATCAGCTCGTCTTTAAAGATTTTTATTCTGTAATAGAGTAAGAGTGTGATGTCTTGTGGTTTGTTATATCTTTAAATAATTTATCCCCTAGACTAACGATCTGTGTACGAGCGTGCTGACCACACAAACTGATAAGTTTTTTTCCACAGCATTTAGAAATAATATACATTTCAGTTACAGGTTGATTGTCGGAATATATGTTATTTGTTGATTTGTAATACTAAACGCTGGTAAAGTTTTGTGAGTGTATAACATTCACAAGGGTTCTGAAGCAGGAAGGTGTTTGAACTAAGTTAAGGAGTGCGTTTCGGACTATTTGTCCAGATTAATTGCCTCCCTCACCCTAACTGTCTTCAGGGGTAAACTTGATAGTGGACTTAAAATTAAGGGGATTAATTTTCTCTGTAATTTTTGCAATAATTATTTTGCTTTTCCACTGTAGCTACTTATTTTTTCAGGGATTAATCTTAACTACCATTTAGTTGGCGTAGTCGTGTTTTGCATTGGGTGCTTTATTGCCGATAATAGCAGCGACAGTTAGATTTTTATTTTTTTTGGAGGAGGTATCCCAGGGTTAAATATATCATCTTTTGATTTTTGGTATTTTTTTTCTCGTAAGTGGTAGGAACCTGAGTATCCTTTTTCCTATTTTCTTTCTCCACTAGTCTCAGTCACTGACATAATATGGCCGAGAGAGCAAAGCTTAGACAGCTTCTCAGGGACGAAGCGAGACAAGAAGGTTTGGACGGAGACGAAGCGAAAGCTTTTGTCAGGGACGAACTTGAGAGATATGATGCGGAGAGGAAAGAAGAAGCAGACCGTCTATTACAGCAGAAGAAGATTGAGGAAGAAATGGAAATCCGCAGGGAGAGAGAAAAAGAGAAGGAGAGACAGCATGAGAAGGAGAGAGAGGAGAGACAGCATGAGAAGGAGAGGGAGGAGAGACAGCATGAGGAAAGAGAAAATGAGCAACGACGACAGCATGAGCTGGCGCTTAAGACTCTAGAGTTCCAAAGCCGTGGTGCTGCCTCTACCTCCAGCAATGGAGAGTCTTCTCCTCATTCTTCCTTAACTGATCCTTCTAATACTCAATCTCTTCACCTCAGTGCTATGTCTTTTCCGCTAGAATCTTTCCCTTGTCCAAATGAGAAGATTGACACTTGGCTAGAAAAATTTGAGAAAATTGCAACTCTGTACGGTTTAGAGAGGTCGCGTTGGAACATGAAGCTTTCTCAGGCTTTGAAAAGTTCTGCGTATGATGTTTACGCCAAACTGGAAAGCAGCCAACAAGACAACTATGATCTGTTGAAGAAAGCGTTACTGGAGCGCTTTGAAATGAACGCTCGCAAATTTTTGCAGCTGTTTCGCAACAGCCGGAAAGAGAATTCTGAAACTTTTCAGCAGTTCTCGTCTCGTTTGAAGGGTTATCTGACAAAGTGCCTAGAGCTCTCACAGCTCCCCTCTACCTATGAAGGTCTTGAGGAATTTGTTTTAACAGAACAAATAAAGAACACATTGTCTGCGGATACCCGGAGATTTCTCGCTGAGCAGGGGGCAGAAAAACTTGAAGACATTTTGGAAAAGTCTGAGCGTTACCATAATGCGCTGGCTGAACTACCGGCCACAAAGCGGAAACCGACAGAGGAGCATTTTCGAAAACATAACCTAGAGCAATCTTCTCAGGCTTCTAACCTAAATAACCACAGAGAAACTGGACCTCAAAACCCCCCTCCTGAAAAATCCAAGTTCTACAAGAACAAGTACCCCAACCACCCCAAACAGTCTGATCAACCGGACCGCCCTACATGGCAGCGTAGCCAGAAAGGACAAGGTGGCAAAGGGAGAACCCCTGAGCACGGGACATATGATCAGACCGAGCACACCGAGCCGAAACGCATCGGATGCTTATTGACAGTCTCGCAAGGCGGAATTGTTGACAGTGATTCCAAACCTGTTGGGGATAGACCCTCAACGCGAGGTACTGTTACCTTGAACGGTTCTCAAACTTCTTGCTTATTTGACACGGGGCTTTCTTACGATTGCATTGTTGCCAGAAACCTGGTTAAACCCGGTCAAGAGACAGGAGAGACCGTCAAACTTTGTGGAGTTTCTAAGAGTGATGCACCTACAGCGCTTCCCATCGCACTGGTGGAGATACACTCTGACGTTGTCAGAGGTGTGATCAAAGCGGCTGTTATGGATGATCCCATCTACCCAGTCATACTTGGCGGGAGATACGTGTGTATTGGGAAACCGGAAGAGCCGATTGTGGCAGCAGTAACTACAAGAGGGCAAACCAAGAAGGAACGGGAGCCTGCGTCTAATTTGTTACCCATGGAACTTAAAGAAGCGCAATACAAGGACCCTACTCTGGCACCCTGCTTTACGAAACTGCCCATGGCTAAGGAACCCAGACAGCACGGAGACATTTTTTCTAAGGATGGCGTACTTTATCGGAGAACGGGCAAGCCTGACCAAGGTTACAACCAGCTCCTAGTACCGAAACAGTACAGAAGTCAAATCCTAGAAATGGGGCACTCTCTTCCCTTCAGCGGACATATGGGACAGAACGCCACAAACCAACGTATAACCACTCATTATTGGTGGCCAGGAGTAAATACTGATATTATCAGATATGTTAAATCCTGTGCCCAGTGCCAACGTGTGCCACCCAAGCAACGGGCACCCCAGTCTCTTTGGGTGAAATGCCAATAGTGGGAACACCATTCGAACGGGTTGTGATCGACATTTTAGGGCTTTTCGAAAGGACTAAAAGAAGGAACAGGTTCATCCTGACCTTAGTCGATACATGCACTTTATGGGCAGAAGCTATCCCGCTAACATGCGCAGATGCCAAGCATGTCGCAGAAGCCCTCGTGCAGATTTTCACTCGGTTGGGATTCCCTCAACAAGTCTTGACGGATAGCGGATCTCCATACCGAAACCTGTTGATGGATGAGATCGTGAAGATCTTGAGGACCCAACACATCCACACTAAGCCATATACTCCGGCCGGAAATGGGCTCGTGGAGCGTGCAAATGGAAACCTCACCATGATGCTAAGTAAGCTGGCACAAGTGAAACCTGAAGATTGGGATCTCTGTATTCCTGCAGCATTATTTGGCTACAGAGAATCTCCTCATACTTCCACAGGATTTCCGCCAGCTACACTCTTATTCGGCAGACCCATTAAGGGCCCGCTTGAAGCCTTACTTCAGTCTCTGACAGACGAGAAGGCTGATGAGACAGTTGTCTCAGCCAGTAAATATGTGTCGGTTTTAAAGGAAAGGTTGAAACTAGGGTGGGACCTAGCAACGACTAACTTTAAGCGAGCTCGCACAAAGCACGCTAACCGATACAGGAAAGTCGCGAAAGAGAGAGAACTGGAAGCAGGAGAGAAAGTTTTGGTGTTACTCCCTACCGGGAACAACCAACTGAGGATCGGATGGCAAGGGCCGTTTACCGTCCTGAAAAAGATTTCTAAGGCTAACTACCAGATCTCTATTGAAGGAAAGGAGAAGGTTTTCCATTTAAATCTCTTAAAGAGATACTTGGAAAAACCAGTGCCAACCTCCGACCATCTCTTGACGATCGCCAAAACTGACGAAGATGATGATAGTGGCAGGGATATTCCACCGCTATCACAAGAAATCTTTCAAAAATGTCAGAAGCGGCGACGCTCTTTCAAGCGCGCATGGGAGACATTCCAGAGGAAGGAAACTTTGGGGAGTAGACTCGAGTAGGAATTGGAGAGAGATGGAGGGGGAAGATGAGAGGGAAGAAGACAGACACCCTGAAGCTACGGTTATAGGAAATTTAATTCCATAACGTAGACATGGAGTGCTTCCATATCTTAAGGGGGGACGTCCTGTCACGTGGGTCTTTATATCATTAAATTACCTACATCTTCTTCCTATTCTCTCACCCTAATCCTTTCATGTATATTCTTTCTATACTTGTTTTTCCTGTATTTTTCGCATCACTCGGTTGCGAAAAATATTTTCTTCAGTATTTTTAAACTTTACCTGTTTCTTTCTCAAAACTGAGAATCGCGCTAGGACGATATTACGTAGATGTCAGGGCTGCAGGGCGTCAGAAGGCGTGATAAGTCGGTTCGCTGAACATAGGACGTAGACAATCGTCTACATTCTCACCGAGCGCGCGAGCTTCTTCTCGGCATAAGTCCCGGTGAGGTGTGATACTTTACATCTGCACCGGTCAGTATTCAGACATTTGTCTGAAAAATCCCAAACTGACACGGCGCTCACTGTGGGCCATGGTCAGCTGTAGTGTGAAAACTGCCCTGCATTGGAGACAGGTTGTCTGAGATTTCGCAACTGACACGCAAAAAGTGGCAGTTTACGACAGCCTCTTCTAGTTACGTAGTTGTTATGAGAAAGGGGAGATTATTTCGTTTTGCGAAATAAACTTTCATCTCTTTGTCTGGGGTTTCATATATACTAGAATGAGCTAGATTTCATTATCACTCAGTAACTTCGCAGTCAAGACTAGAACAAGCCTCGTTCGATTTCTAAAAATCTCTGTTAAAAGAGATGGCCTTTAGTTTGATCGAAGTGGTTTAGTTCTTAGGAATTCTGTGTTTGAGGTATCATATATTATTATATAGTATAGCTAGTATTTTGTGAAGTGTTTATAAGTGCTAAATCGCTATTTATTTCTCTAGGTAGATCTGGTGCAGAGCGAATAATTTATAAGTCTGTATTAATTTCTAGTGACGTGTCTCAGTGGAAAGCAGGATAAATTATATTTCCAGCTTAAATTCAGTCGGCTATTACTAAATTTAATTTAACTGCTAAATAATCAGACGAGAACATAATTTTCAAACTAACTTATAACTGCTAGACTAGATGTCTCATGAGTCGTGACGAGAATATATTTATATATATCTCTAATTCATGATGATTAATTTATGACTATAACTTATTTCACGGGAGGTGTTAAATGATAAGTTAAGGTTTACGCCCGCAGTTAAAATATAAGTATACCCTTAAACCTAGGATGTATAAATATTTCATATATATGTTTCTTTATACAGAGATTTCTGTGGTAACCTAACTATACCAGCGTTACGTACTGATGAACCTATCCTGTGAAGACTAAAAAAAAAACTTTTCCCTTAAAGACTTGGTCGTAAGCTTTTTCAAGAACGTTAACGTGAACTGAAATAACGGGCCCAGTGTGCCTGAATTAGTCCTTCCAGAAACGATATTCTAAGTACAGCCTTTGTGGCAAGTAACATTATTCATAGCATTAAACTTGCCGACATCTTTTTTTGACCAAATGTGTGGTGAACCCTGATTATCTGTTGAGAGAAGCTGTCCACCGGTCATTTTCCTAAATTAGGGAAACCTCGTGTTCTGACATTGTGTGCTCGCTTAACCCTAATTCTTACTTCGTGAGTCAAGATACACTAACTTTAGTCTGAAATAGCTGACGCCTGAAACTGATGCTCCCCGGAGAAATTTCTGAGAAAAAAACAAAACCAGCAAACCACTCTGTAGAGCTGGGATCCGCTTCAGTGAACGACAGAACAGACAAAGGGTGTGAATGTTACCAAGGTTGCGCCAGACGGCAAGCTACATCACGTATGTAATTAGTACAGGGCCCTGATGAAAGAACCGAGTGAAAGTAGACGGTGTGAGGTATGTGAATTTCACCCATGTTTGTAATTCCATTTATGAAATTTGTTGTCAATGCAAGAATATTTTTTGACTTCCCTCAGGTTAAAACTTACTACATCTAAGTCGGTTCATATTTGTTTACGAGGAAAGAAAGAAAAATTATTAGACAAACTCATATGAATCATTGAATCTCCTGGCTTTCACTTTACTCATAACGGGACTGTGGGCTTACCTTGAGGGGATGAGATCATATTGGGGTCTATCATTTCTTGTAGCAATTTCATTGATTATTGTTTTGACCACGTGTATATGTTTATTTTCTTTTCTTGATGAATTTTATGTGTTGTGAGGAAATTTTTAGCTGATAAATAAAAACTTCCCTTTGAAACTAAAAGCAGCGTGTTGGTCAGCTCGTTCAGAATATATATATGTAATCATTTTGATAGTCTTCCCACGTCTGTGTGTCTACCTGTTGTCACTGGTGTGTGTGCACGTGAGTGGTATGTTCATTACATATTAGCATATGTTGTCAATAGTCTGTCCGACTCTTACATAAGTGTCGTAGAAGATAGGCCTGAGAGAGAGAGAGAGAAGAATCTTGTCTTTTCCCAGGGGACCGTTCTATTGATTCGCTACCACTGCACTCGTGGAGAGATCTATTTCTGTATTAACTCTCACTGCAGCTATCACTGATTCTATCTATTCAGAAGGGACCAACCAAAGTCTTAATTTCCTATCAAAAAATCTACGACAACAACAACAAAAACTACAGGCTATTTTAATCACAACAATGCTTCCATTATTCAGAGCACACCGGGTATGAAATTATGGAATCCATAAATAAAGCAACAAAAGAGCCGTAACGCTGAAGGTTGTTAATTACTGTAATTACTGATAATGTCTAATTATTATAGTCCGTTCACCAATTGATGTTTAACTTTAAAATTTTTTTTTTTCTAAAAAACTACCTGATGTAATGAATTCATATTTTGCATGTAGTATTATATTGTTCATGACGTTACAAATATGTTGTTGTTAAGTCATATCAATTCTGCATTCTTCAAAACCGTAAATTCCTTTGATCTTTTCCGAATCTTACAAGAAGCACGGCTTAAAAATTAAATTTTACAGTATACTACGTCATAAAGGTCAAAAGTAGGATCAGAGGCGTATCCATATCTGCTCACCGCATAGGAAACAGCTATAAGGAGTGATACATTTAAATCTGAAACTCCCCTTTTTAGCCTCCCTGCAGAAGTGTCTGTACAGCATTACAGTAACCTTCTTCATAGTTATAAATTTGCACTTCAAAGCCATAATAAATGTAATATTATTCTATATGTTCAGAAAAAAAAATTAGGTTTCAATATAATACAATGCAGCTACAACTTTACAATAATTTCACAATACGCCACTGACTTTACAACGGTGTTGTTCGTCCATCACAGGTGATGAAGACCACTCTGTTCATCCAATTATTAGGATGTTAGGATAGTCTATGAGTACGAAGGTGACTGATGAGCCCGATGCGGGCCTGGAAAGATCTCGGACAGTGTGGGCAGGGAATGTTTGCTTCATGTGAAGGTTTTATTTCACGGTCCTTTCTAGCTTGTCTCCGCTGTTCCGCTGCTGCTCTTCTGGATGATTCGCATGCCACTGCACCTTTACGAAGAGATGTGCGCCAGGCAGTTCGGTCTTGCGCAGCAGTTTGCCATGTGTCTGGGTTTATGTCAAAGGTTTTTAATGAAGCCTTAAGCGTGTCTTTGAAGCGCTTTTTCTGGCCACCATGGGAGCATCTACCCTTCTGCATCTCACCATAAAAGAGTATCTTTGGCAGTCGATGGTCTGGCATGCGGACTACATGACCTGCCCAGCGAATCTATGACTGCATCAGAATAGTATCGATGCTAGGGATACCAGCTCTGTCAAGAACGGCGGTATCCGGGATCTTGTCTTGCCATTTGATGTTCATTATCTTCCTGAGACAGACTGTATGGAAGTGGTTGAGCTTTTTTACGTGGCGCCTGTATACAGTTGTAGTGAAATCTGTGAGAACTAACGCTAAATTCCACAGCACGTTCAATTTGCATACCGAAGTAAGGGCCTAAACGATTTGCCGCGGTTTAACATTAATACCATGACGGGCGTTCGAAAGACCCCCTTTTTCTCGACCCGCGTTCTGGACATATATTCACACGCTGGTTTTAGCAGACGATATATATACACACACGCAATGTGACGTGGCGCCGTAAGGTTAACGTCCGATAAGGTAGTTTAAAATAAAAGGAAAAATTAAGGTTAATGTCCGATAAGGAGTGTCACGGTTCGTGTTTACCAATTTAAAATTGAAGCATTGTAGGAAATAAAAAGATACTAGGAATTGGAAAGACATACAATAATAAATATGTACTGACTGTGTAATAGATAACCGCAGAATTAATAAGTATGTATGAGTATTTAAAACTATTAAGAAATAAAGAAGTTGGACAGAAGACAGATAGACTTGAAAATCTTTCTCAGTTTCGCCCGTAGGTAGGTGGGGTAAACGTAGGTAGGTGGGGTAAACGGGGAAGGAGTCCTTAATTTGAATATTTGAGGTCAGTTTTATTTGAAAAGGAACGCTATTCATTAAACAGTCTCTGATTGGCTGTAGTGTACTAGACTAAACGGTTGTATAAAACCAATTAGTAGTTGGTATTCGGGGCCACTTGTTAACTAAAATTGATACACTAAAGTTGTTGTTATAGACAAGGCAAGAGTACTGTCTTGGTTGCTAATTCTGCATAGCAGCTATCTGGATTTGTTACCATATATCGCCCTATTCAACAACTTAGTGTGTAGATTTCTTTGATTGCGGTAATTATGAAAACCTTTATATTAACATTTATATTGTCATTTGTATCATGTATGCATTATTGAATTTGTATGAACCTAAAAGGGGACACATTTATCTGGAGGGAAGCTAACATCAAAACTCTGTGTTGTTTCACAGCGTTGTTAGGAAACAGTATTAACCTGGTGTAGAAAAGCCAGGCAGGCTCTCTGCCATATGGGGAGAAAAGAAGATATTTATGATGAAAAGAAAAAGTTGTGTTATGACATAAGACCAGGAAGATTACTGGCCGTCTTCTTCAGCAAGTCACCGTGATTGTACATGACTTGATAGTATTAATGTAAAATGTTTCCTTTATCAAGGAAATGTCAAACGGGGTTTGAAAGTTATTTATCCAGAAGGGGGTACCAACCAAATTGAGAACGTTAACTAATTGTTTAGTTACCATACTGATGTCTGATGATATTGCCATGTTAGAATAATGAAAGAGAGAGATTATTAGATGCTGAGTGGGACACATTTGTATTGTTCCAGAGTTTCATCTACGAGTGAAAGTGAGCCCAGGTGACCTAACACCTGTCCTTAAGTTCTGCAGTGAGGCCTAAATACTGAGTGTCTACACAGTGATTTACCTATAGAAGCAGAATCGTGTCTTGGCAGTGGAGACTGGCGTTTTATACATACTTCAAACAGCCTGGTTCCAGAGACCTCAGATAAGAATTGTCTGGGAAATTGATATCACAAACAATCCACTCTCTCAATTTCACAAAAGTTAGGGTATCAGACAGTGAGGAACAAAAACGTTCAATAAACTTGTACCCTTTTCTAGGAGCAAGAAATACTTGACATTTTACCAGCTTGAGACATATAAGTAATTGTGGGATAACACCGACCCAATGACAGTTGTAAAATAATTGGTTGTAAATAATTTCATTATCATGTTGAGTTGATTATTCCTGTGTCAGAAGAATAACTAGATACAGGAAAATAAATTGAAAAATAATAAGTTACATTCAAAACTTTACTCAGTGACTTGTTTAATCATTGTTTATTAGTAATAGGTGTAGGTGTTGTCTTGTTCATACATTTCATCACATTGCATATACCCTAGACACTTGCTAGACAACATACACACACCAATACACTTCAGTAGGGGAAGATATATAATTGGGTGAGGTCGTGGTGGAAGCAGACAAGTACCCTGTAAACTTATTTGTATTTAATAAACCTCAGGGACTTGCATAGCTGACCTCACACCAGATACCATTAATATAATATTGAAACCAATAATAACAACTAATTCACCACAACAGTCCATGTTTCACATGCATAAAGCAGCACTGGAAGCACCGCAGCTCTGTATACCTTCAGCTTTGTCTGTAGACTAATGCCACTTCGATGCCAAACGTTGGTGTATAGTCTGCCAAATGTGCTGCTGGCTTTGGAGATCCTGGTGTTCACCTCATCATCAATGACGATGTTCTGGGATAGTGTACTACCAAGGTATGTGAACCTGTTCACAACATTCAGTTTCTCACCATTTACCTTGATGACTGGCTCAGTTTAAATTGTGCCAGGAGCTGGTTGGTACATGATTTCTGTTTTCCCCGTGTTGATGGTAAGCCCAAAGTTGGAGCAGGCTTCGGAGAATCTATCAACGCTGCGCTGCAGATCAGCCTCTGAGCCAGCACTGAGGGCACAATCGTCAGCAAACAGAAGATCCCTGATGGTGTGTGATTTGACCTTGGTTTTTGCTTGAAGCCTCCTAAGGTTAAACAATTTACCATCAATACGATATCTGATGTCGATTCCTGTGTCCCCGTCTCTGAAAGCATCAGTCAGCATAGCAGAAAACATGATACTGAAAAGAGTCGATGCAAGTACACACCCTTGTTTAACTCCATTTGAGACGGGGAAAGGCTCCGATAGCTCACCGTTTTCCTGAACTCTAGCCTGCATTCCATCATGCAGCTGCTGCACTATTGAGATAAATTTCTTTGGGCAGCCGTATTTTGCCATGATCTTCCATAGACCCTCTCTACTGACCGTGTCGAACGCCTTTGTCAAGTCGATGAAAGCTGTGTACAGGTCACAGTGCTGTTCTTGGCATTTTTCTTGAAGCTGTCTTGCAGCGAACACCATATCGGTGGTTCCACGTTCTTTCCGGAATCCACACTGACTTTCAGGTAGAAGACCTTTGTCAAGATGAGCCGTAAGGCGATTAAGAAGGATTCTGGCAAATATCTTCCCAGCGATTGATAGTAGTGAGATGCCTCGATGATTGTTACAGTCTTGGCGATTACCTTTACGTTTATAAAGATGTATAATTGACGCATCCTTGAGATTGTGTGGGATGGTTTTACTCCGCCACATTTGCTGGAAGATCATGTGAAGTTTCTCTATCAGAACTGTACCGCCATCTTTATAGACTTCAACAGGAATTGAATCGGAGCCGGGGGCCTTTCCACTAGAAAGTTGACGAATCGCTTTTTGAGTCTCCTCCAAAGTCGGTATATCATCTAGTGCTTCATTTATAGGAATTTGGGGCAGTCTGTTGATGGCTTCATCATTAATAGATGATGGCTGGTTCAGAATATTATTAAACTGTTCGACCCAGCGTTGGAGAATATTTTCCTTGTCTGTAATTAGTGTTTTTCCATCTGCATTAAGGAGGGGAAATGATCCTGATGATGTTGGACCATAGACCACTTTGAGTGCATGGTAAAAATTTTTCAAGTCATGGCTGTCAGCAAAGCCTTGGAGCTCATCTGCTTTATTACTCAGCCATGAATCCCGCATCTGGCGTAGTTTATGTTGGACGATTCTACGCATGTTGTTGAAAGCGTCTTTCTTGGATGTAGATTTTGGATCATTTAAATATGCTTTATGGAGATGGTGTTTCTCAGCCAACATCTTCTTTATATCATCTGAGTTCTCATCAAACCAGTCATTTTGTTTCTTGATGGCGGGACCCAGGACCTCTGTAGCAGTGTTGTAGATCTGCTCGCTTAGGGCTGTCCAATTTGTTTCCGCACTTTGGCCGTCTAACGAGATAGATTTGAGACGGTCTTCTAGGGTGTCAGTGAATGACTGTTTAATTTTTGTCTTCTTTAGTTCGGTAATATCCAGCCTTTTTTGAGTTTTCTTTCCCTGAGGGCGCCTGGCAGGTTGGATACGAATTTTAAGTTTAGACACAATGAGGCGATGATCAGTCCAGCATTCGGCACCACACATGGACTTGGTCACCCGGACATCTTGCCTGTCCTTCTTCCTAACAATTACGTAGTCAATTAGGTGCCAATGCTTCGAGCGAGGGTGCATCCAGGAGGTCCTGTTGCGGATAGGAAGTCGAAAAATGGTGTTGGTGACAAGGAGGTTATGTTCTGCGCAAGTCTGGAGGAGAAGAAGTCCATTGCTGTTACAGCGACCCACGCCGTACTTTCCGATAGTGCCATTCCAGGAGATGTTATCTGAGCCTACTCTTGCATTAAAGTCACCAAGAATAATAAGCTTATCTGCTTTGGAAACTGATGCAATGACTGCATGTAGTTCTTCGTAAAACTTATCCTTGACGTCATCCTGGTTTGTCATAGTTGGTGCATACGCGCTAATGATGGTGGCATGTTTCCTTCCATAAAGCAGCGGGATCTTGACCGTCATGAGTCGGTCATTTATTCCCTTTGGGGGCTCCGCTAGCTTGCCAATAATTGCTGTTTTGATTGCAAATCCAACCCCTGCTTCTCGTCTTTCTTCAGTTCCTCTTCCGCTCCAATAGAATGTATAACCTGCACCCTTTTCGCAAAGTTGGCCCTCGCCTGCAAGTCGAGTTTCACTCAGTGCTGCTATGTCAATGTTGTACCTGGCCAGTTCTCTCCCTATCAGGGCAGTTCGCCTCTCGGGTCTGTTTGTGTTAAAGTCTTTGTCGAGTAGAGTGCGCACATTCCATGCGCCTAGAATGAGGGGGAAAAATCTGTCCTTTATTTTTCTTATGTGTCGCCCGCTGAAGTAGGGTACCCACCAACCGCGGTAAGCTGGTTAGGTAATGGTGGAGCAGGCAATGTTTAGGGCACCTTTTCTAGCCCCTTCCTCATGCCATGGAGGTGAGCAGTGCTTTCCTAAAGAGGGCTGCTCAGTCACTCAGGGGGCTGCCGAATCCCACTGCTGCTCCGATCAGTGGAAGACGACCATATGGCCTGAGCCGCCTGTGTGTAGGTCTGCGACTACGACTGCCAGCGCACCCACGCCTGCCGCTTCGCCGCTCGCCCATCGCCACAGGACTTGTTGTGAGTGGATGGATGAGTGGATGAGTGGATGAAAGAGTGACTTGCGCAGTGATTTGGTTTAAAGTGAGGAAGAGTTGCGCAATTCGTCGACCTCACTCTCTCGCCTGAGTCCATCTTAATCCAGTGGCAAGACAAGTCAAGACGACTGGAGATGAAGTCAGGTGCAGTGGATGACCATGGCTTTCTACGTGCCTCGCCATGCTCCTTACGCTCCACAGCGCTTTGCTGGTAATCGCCGTCATGCCCGTTGAACCAACAGGTGGTTTCTTCCGCGCAGTCTACCGAATCCAGTCTTCGCATGCATGGGTAGGCAGACCCTAACTCACCGAAGGTTTATAACCAGTCGGCTACCCTCACCTAGTTTAGCCGGCCTGTCAAAGCCGTTTCCCGGGGGGTGGCCGCTGTCGCATGCTGACAGCTACGAGGAGCCACAGGTGAGAGCTGAATGCCAGGTTTGGACCAAAGGTGGCTGAGCTGCCCTGAAAAGGGCATGACAGCTCCTTAACCAGAGGTACTACCAATACCTGACATCCCAAACCCCCCCTTACAACGGTACAGATTTGCACTAATGATGCCGCACTATTTCAGCTTTCAACAGCAGACAACTGCGGTGCACGAAATGTCATTTCGTCTTAAAAATATTTTTTTTTTCTATTAAAAAACCATTTATTGCCCGTGCAAAACAACTGTACTGCTGACATGCTACATTTTAATACCGGTAGGGGAGTGTGATTTTAATATAACCTGATGAATAGATATCTAAATGTAAATACATTTTCTGGAGGCAAAAAATGTTTTCATGACGTCATGAACAATATAATACTACATGCAAAATATAAATTCATTACATCAGGTAGTTTGTTTGAAAACAAATTTCAAAGTTGAACGTCAATTTGTGAACGGACTTTAGAAGCTAAATAAAGCGTCAGAGGCTGCTATTTCAGCTTGACATTGCTTTACTACAAGACAGAACCTATCGAATCACGAATGCAGGGAGAGCAATAAGTTTCTGATAAGCACATGGTTAATATTGAGTTTTTTCCCCTTATACAGCTGCCGCGAAAAATATCTCTGTCCTTATAAACTTTCCTCAACCTTTTTTATTCTGGAGGAGTCCTTGACATAATTTTCAGAATTTAGGGAACCTCTGCATAAAAATTTTTGTATCTGCAGATCAATCAATGTACGTTAGCGTAATCTATTGATTTGTAAATATAATTATCCAGTAATAGTTGGCAATGCTCTTTAAGTTGAGACTGATTATTTTTGTGTGGATCTGTTTATTTTGGCCAACTTATTAGCATACTCTTTTCCTGTATTTCCCCACCCTACAAAGGATACCAAATTTAATGCAAGTCGTAGAAAGTGTAAAGTTATTATTTCAATCGTTTATTGCAACTTGCTCATTCTTAAATTAAACTGTTTTTCATCTTTTCAACATTTTAATATCCATTTAACAAAATCATGCGGTATTATCGTGTTAATTTTAGTACCATGATTGCAAGTACCAAAACATAAAAATGTCTAAATGTCCTAATTTACTAATCTCGGATCCTGTGCTATAGTGTCGGATCCTGTGCTATAGTGTCGTATCCTTTGCTATAGGTCAGAGAATAACATAAGACACAGTAAAGAATAAGGCGACTGCTACTTTTGGTATGTCATAATAGAAAAGCAATAGGTACGTTTACAAAGAGCTGGCTTCCTCAATATGTAAAACTAATTGCTAGAGAAACCCCCTGCTACAAGAGAACATCAATGCTTTGTTGCAGGTTTCCTGTAAGGGGCCAGCTGTAGCGGTGGCTATATGCTTCATATGGAGCACACAATGACTACAAAGGTCCAATGACGTTGAAATGGAATGGACAAAAAATGAAATTACCACAAGAGAATTAATGCCGACATCAGGACATGCAACAGAAATGACACACCGTAATTATTTTGCGGGGTTTTTTGTGGGGTACTTGTTAGTATATGCATAAACAAGACGTATAGATCAGTGCTCCGCCACCGGTGTGTCGTCGATCTCTGCCTGTGACATCGGGCAGAATATAACACATGGTATAAAAAAATGGTATATTATGGTCATTTATAATGAAAAAATCTCACACGTACAATTTTTCAAATAATAAGTTGAGTTACCACCAATCCATCACACAAAATTAGGTAGCGTTGTCTTCTGATTGCATCGAATTTTAAAATATATGCCATACCAACCTATTTAATTATTGTAGTATGCCTTGGAATTATTAAAGGCACTTTACGTGTGCCGCCAAGTGGAAAAGGTTGTGGAGCACTGGTATAGATCATTATTACATGACGTAGAAGTATGTAGAGCAGAAGATGTAATGCAAATGCCACTCAAAATGTATAAAACAATACGTAACTACATACACCTGCGTGATGTATGATATCTAAGAAATCAAGAGACACATTTAAAGTAACAATATCCAACAAATATCAAATGCTTTAATAATTGGAAGATATAACAAACACAGAAGATCACTGGGAACAGACAGACAACATATGGTATGAGACATGTGGAGAAGTACTGAGGAAAAGAGAACGTCAGCCAAAGGCATGGATAACAAAAGAAACCATCAAAACAATAAAGGATAGAAAAAACAAGAAAGCACAGTTAAACAAACGTAAATCCAAGCTCAAGAAGTATACTCAGAACCGAAAAAAACAGGTTAGAAAAAACGTCGGAAGAGTAAAGAGGAAATATATTGATGAGTTGGCAAGAACGGCAGTAGAACCTGCTGCTTGTGACGTTGGGTTCGAAATTTGGTCATAGGGTGGAGCTACCATCCCACCTAACTTCTTCTTGATTGCAGGCACGCCAATTTTTCATCTTTCTTTCTAGTTTTCGGTCGCTGCTAGCATGTCACTTTGATCTGACAAGCTAACTCCCCTTTGCTCCCGCGAAAGGGGTCAGCAGAGATGAAAGGTCCTTTAATGCTGGTAAGAGTGTCCTTGTAACGCGTCCGCAACGCTCCTCGCTAGGCGACAAAATTTCCCCCGTGGTTTTTTATTCCAAGGAAAGTCCGGTAAGCTCATAGCTCCAGAGCGATTATTCTGTTACGCAAACACTCTTGTAGTTTGCGGCACTGGCATTAAATTCCCCTTGAATTTTTACGCTGTTTCTTTGCGCTCTGTCCAGGTGTTAGGACACCCGTGGCCGATTTCTCATATATAATGAGTCCCCTTCTGTCTCTAACTGCGTTTAGTCTCTGGAGCTTCTGTCGTGAGTTGGTAGAGATCTTTTTGCAGTTTGCCAGCTACTTTTAGAGTGGGAAATTCTTCACAACCGCGGTAAGAATTCTTAAGTAACTTGGTAGTTTTTTTTTCCTTGGGTTTTGGACTTAGTTCATTTGTAGTGGGTTCTAACATTTTTAAGGCTCGGCCATTACCAAACAAGCACTAAGAAGCTATAGTTTATTTTTTTAAGTATTATTAAGGAAATTGTGTTTGTAGGCTACTTACGTTTGTTGTTGTTAAGCCCAGTTGTGAAATGGAGCTTAAGATGAGTCAGGTCAGTGATAAAAGAATAAGTTTTGCCCTCGAAGTGTAACTATATAACTGAGTGTTATGTGGAGGGAATTCTTTTCAACACAGAGTGTAACCATAAGCAATTTTTATATTTTTGGCCTCCGCAGCGGATTCTTATAATTTTTTCCGCAACATGTAACTGTAATTAATTTGATTACTTGTCTACTATTTGGATACTTGTAACTCATTTAGAGGTTTACCAAGAGTAGCCTTACATGTTGTCATATGAGTACATGTAAATATGATGGTACTAAGTGTGTCGCAGTCCAGTGAGATAATCTTAGACGAGCCTGCGATTTTGTTTAGACGCCTGTGTGATAGACAAAACTGACAGATACGTTGCGAGGTCAGTTCCGCGCCAGGTAAAGTGGGCAGAAATGTTTACCTACCAACCCCTCTCCCGCCGCCAACTGTGGGTAACCACTGATTACGCAAGTTGCGAGTCTATCGGGTAGCCTGCCCCAGGCACCTACTCGCTCGCTCGTCTAATTAGTGGTCAGTGAGAAGAAACGGGGAGAGAGATATAAACTGCGGGACCAGGTCATCACTGACCAACCGTAAAGGCCACTTGGGGTGGGAATGGTTGTAATATGTTAGTCGGTAACTGTTTATGCAATTGTTTTGTTTTTCGATGTTGTAACATTTATGTTGGCTAGGTGATCAAATATTTTTTAAATATGATTCATGTCAGCGGGAACCGGCTAACTCCGACTGAGTTAAGGGACCACTGGGCCACCGGTCTAAATTGCCTTCCTGCAGGGTCGGATAGTTTTCAGGCCCTCACAGTTTCACCAACTACCCTTCACCAGCTTCATACTACGGTAGATTCGGTGATTCCCCTTGCTTAGGCGTTATAACATAACACATATTAACTGGAGCGTTCATTGTTCGATCAGTGTCCTCTTCAGAGAAGCTACACGCCATTTCAAGTGCTATTATCTCCGCAGCGAGTGTCAGATTTGACCCATTCGCATTTAGCACGCTCAGTCACAGGATTGACTGGCTTTCGTCGATGGTGGATTTTAATAGGGCACGATGCCTACCAACTTGAGTGCATTCTTTTCGTTGTGGATTTTTAGCGTTTTTCAACGGATTGTCAACAACAAAAAGAGAGGAAAGGGTTACCATTTCTCCGTCGTCTGCGATCCGCCAAAAGCTGTAATACCAAGCGGAATATTAACACAAGTTTGCCGACGAAGAAGGACTTTGGGAGGTGGACTCAGATAATTGTTGTGAGGGGGGAGAGCTTGGAGTAAACAGCGGGATAGCGCTCGTTAGGTTGGGTAGGACAGATGTGGTGCTGACCAGAAGTAGTCAGCGGGAGATTTTGTATGTGTGGGGTTTTCTTTATTTTAGGTACTCCTGTGGAATGGACAGTTGATAGCTGGCCAGATATTGGTGGTTGTTCTTAACTAATTGCATGAGAGAGCCAATCCCGTTGATAACAGCATAAGTTTGTTTTGTTTTTTATTTTGGACCTCAGCCAGAGCTAATTAGTGTGTAGTGTTGCTGTGGGTGTTGGTTTTTTTTTATATTGCCATATTATTTAATAAATATATAAAAAGTAGGGATCAGAATTTTCTTTTTCTAACTGTACTTGCTGTTTGTCGGATGTGAAGTCACGTAACGTGTACTTGTCTTTACTCCTTGTATAACTGTACAAAAGAAGAGAGAGGCGGGGTGACCATAGCTTTGAAACATAGGCGCTGAATGGCAGGAGTGGAGTGTCATCATCTGATCTTTTACTCCTGATAGCTATAAATCACTCCACTTACATTCTACACATTAAGTCTTATCTATCTTCTCAGACCTCACTCAGACATTTTTTGTCTCGTCTCAGACTTCACTCAGACTTTTGTCTTGTCTCAGACGGACTCGGTAAACTACTGGTGACACTGCCAAAGAAAATTTGAAGGGTCTGAACAACAGCACAAAGAAGTTAAAATGGAAATACAAGAAAACAAATTGCCTCACCAAAAACAAAAGGTGAAAATTGCTCAGTAATATAAACGAGGAAATACAGAGATAACAGAGCTTCGTGATGAACTTATCAGTACTCCAGCTGCATAAAATCCAGGTTTGTGGTAGTCGGCCAAAAAAATTTCCGACTCCTGAAATTTTAAACATCTGACTTCGACTCCCGACTCCCACTCCCACTCCGACTACAATGTATATGGCATAAACTTCGGAGTCGGAGACCGGACATTGTTGACCGACTCCGACTGCTTTAAAAAACGACCGATGCCAAGACTCCCACTCCTGACTCCGACACCAGCTCCAAAGCCCAGAATTAAAATCTTCCAGACATCCAGCCAGCAAAAATGAGCTTTAAGTTAACTGTAAAAGATTAAATAATGAAGATACAAAGAAAGTAATAATCTCTTGAAATATAGAAAAACAGCTGGCCCAGATGACATTCCAACAAATATATTAAGCAGATATTGGCACCACCACTATGATATTATACATATTACTTGGAAAAGACTGTGAAGAGATGAAATTCCAGCAGAGTGGAGAGAAGGATATCTGTCAAACTGCATAAGAGAGAGGCTTTACAAGAGTGCACAAATTACAGAGACATAATGTTGCGATCAGTAAGGCAAGGTAAAGTGAGACATGTCAGTACGTAAGTCAATACAGTGAGACATGTTAGTATGTAAGTCAAATCAGTGAATTATGTTAGTATGTCATTTAAAACAGTGAGACATGTTAGTACGTCAATTATTTCAGTGAGACATGTCAGTACGTCAGTCAATACAGTGAGCCTGTTATGATTAAAATTCATAACGATTATGTAGGTATTATAGTAAGCTCGACAGGGCTCCTTTTCTGATAATTTTATACGGACTTACTCTCTAATAGAGGAAGTGACGTCATACCGATATGGTGTAGAAGCAGACGCGAATATTTGTAGCAGAGGTGGGTGATCGTCTGCTAGAAGAGATGCGGCTTGTGTTTTAATATGAGCGGACGTATGTGTATGGAGCTCCTGCAGTCCAATGTGTTTTTCCTGCATCATTCCATCACTAGGGCACCAATATACTCTGATGAGGTGTCCCTAGTTTATTCTAGTCAGGAAGTATATATAGTTACGAAGATGTCAAGTGTACGATGTGAATGAAGACTGCATACATGCCAGGACAGCGTTTGATAGTGAACGGACTGGAAGACTTACTATTACTGCATTTGCCATGGGGCTTATATTCTATGTCATGGAGCTATGTCTCAAGTAAAATAAACTGCGTATCGTAAATTGTGAAGAAGGTGTTGTCAGCTCACTGTGCTGATACGTGTTGTTTGACTACCCCTAGTGTGTACTTTGGCCACGGAGACCTTCTTCGAAATTTGATAAATTACGGCACGCATCAGAGCCATGTCAGTACGTCAGCCAATACAGTGAGACATGTCAGTACGTCAGTCATTACAGTGAGACATGTCAGTACTTCAGTCAATACAGTGAGACACGTTAGTACGTCAGTCATTAAAGTCAGACATGTCAGTAAGTCAGTAAATACAGCGAGACATGTTAGTACGTCGGTCAATACAGTGAGAAATGTTAATTCATCAGTCATTAAAGTCGGGCAAGTTAGTACGTCGGTCAATACCTTGAGAAATGCTAATACATCAGTCATTAAAGTCAGATATGTTAGTACGTCAGTCATTAACATCAGACATGTTAGTAGTGTCGCGAATTGGCAGTAAATGTGAATGTTTTCAATCTGTCCCAGCCCCTCTTCTGGCCTTACATGTTTCTATTCTTACCGGCCATATGAACTTTAGTTTTTTTTAAACTCTTCTATCGCGTAGTCTTATTATTTTCCGCTCAGACCCCAGACCCCAAAGGCGTGTCTGGCTTTTGATTTTACTTCTGGTCCTCATTATAAATTCATTGCTCAGTCCTCAGTGGTCGGCTCTTATCCAGCGTACGATAACATTAAATAAGACACACCTGCGGGCATGTTTGTAGTACGCCAGCCCAGGGGACGTTACTCGCACGTAATAGTGTTTTAGCACTCTAGCCGATGCACGGGCGGCAGCCTTAATAAAGGGGCTTTTGTAGTTTAGCGGCGCAGAGAGGCAACCCTTTGAAAGCTGGGTAACGTTAGGAATTACAGGGAATTTTGGTGTCTCTGATGTAGATTCTAGACTAATGTTTATGTTACTCGGGGTTACGCTAGAAAGCGGGGCGACCCGAACATCTGCACAAAGCACAGGAATGCAGATGGCCAGGTCAGCGTCTATTTCTGAACTATATAGCATGATAGATTTTAACTATCTGTACACTCGTTAACAAATTTGACCCAAGGAGAAACCGAATGAGACACCGGCAATTGTGAGCGAAAGATTCGACCGTGTCGCAAAAAAGGAGGTATCTCGGGGTGAGTTGACATTTGTCATATCATATATTCTTAGTTATTAGTATACATATAACTTATAGCAGTGACTTGCGGGGTTTTTTCTGTGACAACTCCTTGGTAATTTATTCCTCCTTGATGTTGTCTAGCGACTGATGCGTATAGGGTGTTCTATTATTTCTATCTTTCTCTTATACTCAATTCTAATATCTCTCCATTCCTTAATCTCTTCTCACATCAAAGCAACTGGAGTGATGTGATTCAACTTCAAAAAGCAACTTTTATTTACATAAGATAATGCATGATCATCCAACATAATTCATCAGATACAGTACACAATTACAATGTCCTCAAGTCTTCCGCTTGATTCAATCACATATCTCAAAGCATAGTTATATATTGTTTCTCCTGTAGCCTCATGCATTTCGTGGTATACCTAGCTTAATAAAGTTCCTTCTCATTTTATTTTACTCATTTTTTCTACAACAGTTCTTCTAAATCCTTGGAGTCATGTTCTCTCCCAATCTCACTCTAGATAGGTTTAACTCCTCTAAATGCAGCATATAAAATTCAATAGCTACACCTGAAATAAACAATGTCCAATACCAAAATGGCTTCCACCATACTTACTCTTGTATGAGAGAGCGCATGAGATGTTTCGTGAATGTCAGACTCACTTGTGGTGGCGTCTCCATACTTACTCTTATATGAGAGAGCGCTTAATAGATTTCATAACTGTCAGTGCTGTGAACCCTTTGTTCGATACAATCTCGTTTAATGGCAATGCCTCATCTTCTTGGCATGACAGCCCATCCTGGCTATCTGATAATAAAAGTTATTATTTCTTTAGGCTTTAATATTGACCTTGACTCAATATTATCTTCTTTAGCTCGCTCCCTTAAATGCGAGCGTCGTTAGCTTGCGACAAATTTGCTGAAAGTCAAGAAAATAGTTCAAAGTTTTGTTCTTACCATTTTAAACGAAGTCCAGCACCTATCACGATCCTACTAACACCACCTATCAGCTAATCCTACAGTTGATCACACAAATTATTAATCAATTCTAAATGTTCTCCTGAATTCCTATTTCTAAGCAATTCTAAATCTAGCTATTTCTGTAGCCCTTCTGCAAACCGCAGGTTTCACATTTCTTGAGAGCTCAGCGAAACTTGACTTGCCCGGTCAACTTCTCTGGTAGGACTCTATAAACTTGACCGCTCAGTAGCGCGTCAATATCTGGACTGATCTCCTTTCGTCCTTCAAATTCCTATCTGATGGTCCAAAGTTGTTTTAGTTAATACGATTGGTCCGTTGTTCAGTTCACTCACCTATCGGCACGCTTAATTCTAAGCTGTTAGCTCCGTGAACTGTGCTACATAACTGTTTACCTCTAGTCACTATTTTCACGTGCGTTTTACTCTGCTCTGTGTTCTCTTAACTCACTAAACCTGTAAAGGGCGCTAATAACATTGTTATTCCCCTTTAGTCTAATACAAAATTTTAAACTTAGATATATAGTTTCATTAATCCTTCTATATCTTTATTAAAACTAGTCTAATATGCAAATTTGGTAAACTCTAATGATATATACTTAAATTACTTTAAGGTCTAAAAAGGTTCCCTCCCTTACAAAAAACATTACATTTACATTCTTTTATCTCCCATGTTAAGAACAAATAAGTTATCACTTAGATTATTCTGATTTTCTAACCCATTTGTATATACTCTTTCATTTTGTTAACCCCAAATAACTGTTCGACTGACTTAAACTTACAGTGTATTTTACACTGTACAACCACACGGTGACAGTAGCGCAGTCTCCAACCTAAGTTAACAGATGCTTAATCTGGTTAGAGCCTCATAGTTTTGTTAGTGTTTACAATGGGTAAATGGTAAGTTTAAGCTGTCATTACTTTTGGGGAAGTACAGTTGTGTAAATTATTCATATAAATCTGACTTGTGATTGTTGCAATATGCTTATTGTCATAATGTTATTTGCGCATAAATGGGCGCTGAACCTAACTGAGAGATATTGTAAGATTTTTAATGTTATCTCAAGGGCTTCGTGGTACAGCTTATGATGTTTTTGCCAAAATGAGCAGAGATGATCAAAACAATTATGACATGTTAAAGCAGGCTCTTTTGTTAAGATATGAAAAGAATGGAGAATTTTATAGAAAAAAATTTAGGAATGCTAAACTACTGTCAGGTGAAACATATCACCAGTTCTCTGCACAGTTAGAGACATACTTGGAGAAATGAACGGCTCTGGGGAAAACCCAAGATCTTAAGGAAATGATCCTTATAGAACAACTAAGAGAGTCCATGGCTCCAGACCTGAGAAAGTTTCTCATGGAACAAGGTGCAGAGAAGCTGGGTGAGTTACTAAATGTTGCTGAAAGATATCAGGCAGCTCA
Source organism: Oreohelix idahoensis (assembly GCA_024509875.1). Taxonomy (NCBI): domain Eukaryota; kingdom Metazoa; phylum Mollusca; class Gastropoda; order Stylommatophora; family Oreohelicidae; genus Oreohelix; species Oreohelix idahoensis. The sequence continues at coordinate 935,700 of JAMPIV010003705.1, forward strand.
AGCAGAGGTAACTAGTAATAAGAAGAGGCAGGTAGACAATTTTAAGGCACCACAAAACTTTAATGAGTTTGATCATAGAGATCAGAACAAAGGTAAGCATCAGTTTGATAGACCACGTTATGATAATAAAAATAAAACCCCACAATTCAATGAAAGGAAATATGATGACAGGAAACCCTTCAGACAGGAAGGAAAATATTGTCAAATATGCAGGATGCATAATCATAATACTAGTGAATGTGGTAGGAAAGTTCCTCCATATCTCGCGGCATGCATGATAACAGTGGACAAGGGGAAGAAGAAACTGACAGAGAATCATATAAATCTTCAACATCCCCCCATCTGTGAAGAAGTGACATGTAATGGTGCCAAGGTTAGGTGCCTTTACGATTCAGGTTTAGAATATGACTCAGTTGTGAGTGCAACCCTAGTGCACCCTGAACAGTATACCACAGAGAAAGTGGAGATACAAGGGGCCGTAAAGGGAATATCCACCATGACACTTCCCGTAGCCGAGATAAATGTCAAGACTAGGTACGTGGAAGGAGTGATTAGAGCAGCCGTGTGTGACGACCCTAATTACCCGCTGGTGTTAGGAAGTAAATATGTGTTTCTAGGGAGCCCTATAAAACCTGTGGTAATGGCCACGCTCCAGGTCAGGTCGACCCCTAGTAGGGAGGAAATATTACCACTAAATTATTCACATAAACAGATGAGAAAGGCCCAGGCAAAGGACAAATCACTAAAACCTTGCTTTGGCAAATTGCCAACAAGCCATACACACCCTAAGAAAGGGCAATTCTATTTAAAGGAGGGACTGCTCTTCAGGAAAGCTAGAGCAGGATCCAAAGAACAGGGACAGTTGGTTTTGCCAACTCCCTACAGGGAAAAAGTGATGGCACAAGCTCATGTTGTACCTGATGGTGGACACCAGAGGAATGGAACCACACGTCAAAGGACATCGGAAAAATTCTACTGGCCCCAAGTAGCTGCTGATATTGCACAATTTGTGGGGGCCTGTGAAACATGTAGCAAGGTACAGTCCCCAAGTTGGGAAAATCATAATCAGATGCCAGCCAAGCATTCTGAAACATATGGGCCTAAAAATAACAAGGAAAATAAAAATAATAAGGTTGACATAGAGGATAGGTATCCACCTTCCCACCAACATTTTTCACGAAAAATATTTAGATTCGCAACTCTGAGAAGGGCATCCAGAGAAAATAGAAACTCAGACCAGTCAACCCAGGCACAGTTTGAAGCCGCAGTTAGGGAACTGGCTGAAATTAATATTGAAGATAATCCACCAGATTTGAACCCGATACAAAAGGTTAACATAAGAAAAGTGGGGAGTGGACGAGTGAGCAATTCGGAAAATGCTCACAGCGGTTCACAATATGGCTATTAATTTAGCATGAAAAGGGCACTGGTGACATTGGTAGTCACCCGACCCCACACCGTCCAAGGGGAAGTATTGATCGGACCCTGGATGGAGATCACCCACACATATTATAGCAAAGCTAAGGGCGAATTGATTTCTGATGCAGAAACTCATTTCCCCACATATTATCTTAATTCACCAAATTGTCGGTAGACGGAAATATAGTTGATGAATATGGCCTCCATTTGAGTGGCATATTATAAGAATATTATTAGAAGGGTGTTTCCACATTCAATCAAGCCTGAGATCAGACCAATTGTTGGCTGTGAACATTTCGGAGGAGCAGAGTGTCTCCATTGTTGCCTTTTTGAATTGAGGATAGTCCGAGTGTTTATTCAGGCTGATCAGGAAATTATTGGATCCCCTACACAACTCAGATATCACCCTATAGATCAACTCCTCATAACGTACAATTTGAGGAACATATAATATTCTCGGGACATGTCGTTGAACAGACTCAGAGAAGAGAAATGGTGAATATTGATTGCTAAGCAGCATTAAGACAAGCAGTAACCCTTGCAGCTGTTCAGTAACATAACTGAAATGGATTCCTGGATTGCAGAGGTCTGAGGCAACCTTCGTCAGTAGTGCTTACTTTGAATTGACCCACCTGCATAAATCCATGAAAAAAATAAATAAATAAAATCAGCGAAATGTTGATGCCGATTTTCTAAGCCGCCATCTGTGCGATGAAAATCAGAATAATCACCAGGCATAGATAGAAATTTATCTATGTGTATATAGAATTAGAGACTGACATATAATGTCTGTTTTAAGTGGGGAGAATTGTGGTGAAAAATTCTAATCCACATATATAAATTAGAAAATAAATGTAAAGCCCAACGAAGTAATTCAATAGAAAGAAAGAAGAATGATGAAAGATTAGTGCTTTCCCAATAGCGTACACCTGCGTTGTAGAGCGCCATAATGGCTGAACCAGAGATCCCCTTTTTCTACTTCGTCTGCATAACTGTAACGCTTCCACGTACGATAGTAAAAGCCTACAGCATCATACACGCGTTTCTAAAAATAAAACTGGTACTGTATTTCTTAGACGACCTTGATAGGCACACTGCTTAATGACCTAGATACAACTAGATACAATACTAGCATTAATGTCATTATACACACTACGTTAACCTAAAAGACAGACGGGCTTAGAAGAGAGAGAGAGAGATGCACGGAGGAACGCCAATCACACGCGAAAGGCATGAAGACCTGATGTTTTCAAATAAACAGTGATAAAAAAAACACTAACGATACGAGGTTAGGTTTTGAAAACAGGTTTAAGCTCTTATTGGGAAACCTGACATTCTACTGATTTATGTCTAAGCTCCTGACATTAGTCTGACAGTACAGAAGACATCCCTTGGTATAGAAGTGAACGGGTGGTAAAAAGCAAATACACGACTGTCCTAGAATAATACATATTTTGAACGAAGCCACTTAGCCCCATTAAACTTATATATTCTTGTGCTTTAGGACTTACTGACAAAGAATATGTTATGTGTTACGCAAATAGTCTAGTAATTAACACATTATAGCCTAAATACTATAGTGGGGTTGTCTGACAGCACAAGATCATATTTGCTCATAATGGCATGTTTGAAAAAAACTGCTTTAGGGGAAATGAGGCCAACAAGTTAGATACGATTTGATTGGCTGTAGTAAAATGTAAGGTGAAACCTTATTAGTCGAACTGCAAATACTATTATTGTTGTTAATGGCTACGTGTAGGATGGGTACAATTTTTCAAAGGCTCTTGTAAACATGGTCTCATTGGTTAGAACGTTCGATATAGTCAAATAGAAGCGTCAGTTCAGGGCCAGTTTTGAAAATAAATTTTGTAAGAAGCAAGTGCGCTGAGATCAAGCTAATATTTTTCTAAATAAAGCCTGGGATAAGGCAGATCAAAATTGTGCCAGAATTCATTGCCAGTCAACGTTACTTGTGCATATTTCCTTGAATTGTGGTAAGCTAGACATATTTCCTATATATATATATATATATATATATATATATATATATATATATATATATATATATATATATATATATATATATATATATATATATATATATATATATATATATATATATATATGAAAATTGAATATGGAATGATAAATTGTGTATGTATGTGTGTGGTTCAGTAGCAAACAGAAGGCAAAGCCTAGATATTGCTCCACCATGTAAAAGCTTGTTAGAGAGGAGTATAACTGCATAGGCATATATGGGATTGCCAATTAGTAACATGACACCTATCCTATTGTATAGAAGGAATTAACGCTGGAATTGCAGAGGCGTTGTAACCATTAGGGAGAGGAATACTGGTGTATATTGTCACATGAGAAGCTAGCAGTTGGCCTACAGCGCTGAACTCTGTGTTTGTAATGTCCTGTACTTCAGTGTGGAAATATATTATATATTAGTTCTGAAGAAGGAGGTACAACCTTCTTGTTTCAGGGACCGTGGTACTGAAGTATTAGAGCAGCACCTGGTCTGAGTTTTGCTGGATCCAGAGGGCTGGCAGCAGACTCCTTGTCTAAGATATCGACCAGTGGTGTATTTCAAGATAACTGAGAAGCAAGCGAGCAGAGGAGACAGTTTTCCTGCCGCCGACATATGAGTTAAGACTTTGTCAGCCAGAGCAGCTCACCCTTGTATAACCCACCTTAAAATTGACTAAATCAAGAGGGACAGTTATTGTTGTACAAATAAAAAGAAACTGTGATCCCTTCAATATTATTTCCACCAGTAACAAACACATGAAGTCGTGATGACAAACAACAACCTAGCTTCAAAAGCCAGTATTACCTCATAATACTACATCACAACACTACACACATATTGTAATAATATTATATGTCAGGACAAAGATCCTTTGTATAAATTTTATACATAACCATTGTGTATACATTTGATTGTGATTCCTGATTCACTCTGTAGTTGGATCAGGATATCTATTATTGAAAGAAACTAATACATAATTTAAAAGTTAACACTTGACTTACTTAAGCTAGTCTTCTAGAGTGTTATATGTATGTGCTTGTCATAGTGTTGTAAAGTGTTGTGGATCTTAATTAAAGTGTTTATCTGTCTGTTGGTTGTTGTGAACTTACACTTCATCACTATCATAACCCTAGACATTCAACGTAGTCATCACAATATTCCAGAATAAGTCTGATTGAGGTCTAAATGTGGTAGCAAAGTAAGGTCATCTGTAACACACCACACTCATTAGATACAGATACCTTCACAGCTGATCTCAGTCAGTACACTAAGTCCCCTATAACTATTTATATAATCCCAACTTACCACAACATGTATGTACAAAATATATTAGCCTATGCGGGATGCATGTTGAGAATCGATATTGGGGAATTAATAGGAGAACAACTCACGTGGAAAGAGACAGCTCAGAGACTTGCCTAGCAATAGTAAAACAAATAATGTAGTACAACATTAAAGTTATGATTTTAGTTTGCTTGAAGTAACGGATGTGTATTTGGTCTTAGTTCCAGGTAACCCCCCACTGGTAAAGCAAAGGACAACATGTAAGCAACGGAGGGAATGCACCATTCTCCCTTCTGCCAAACGGTTTTCCAGTAAGCAGATAACACGACGAGCGTCAACAAGTACCTGTTCACTATATTTCGCTTAACTTCCTCACTAAGCAAGGGGAATATTACGTGAATACTCTTCACGGCAGTGTAGAACCAACGACTCAGCCTGACGTCAAGTATTGTGCAGTAGTGGTTTTCTACTCGCCTATTTAGTACAAGTCAGAGCTTAGCGGCATCCAGCATGTCCATCAACACATCATCGCCAGCTTAATTGAAATTGTCTTACTGTGCTCTTAAACGGAGTACGCAGTTCCAACAAAAAGTCTCAAACGAGTACGATATACGAGGCACGCTTGTTATAATTCGCCGCGCCGGATAAAAGCGCCAATACAGAAAGTCGCCCTAAGTTGACCTCGATTTGTTATGTCTACTGGTCAGTACGGACCCGGCGTGTATTACTGGTCAGAATATAAACAGAGTTAATCTACAGCCTATATTGTTTTTTGTGTGTGTGAAAACGGCGCATTGATAGCGTCTTCAGTGGATTTATAAAGTATCCCTAGCTTTATGAGCAGAGACATTAAGACACTGACTTAAGTTATTTGCTATTTTATTTCCACAGAAGCGGAAGGATTGTTAAATCTTTGTTTATTTTCCCTGTCGGGGCCTACTAGTTGGTTTCGTTCCTTCGTGTATGAATTGATGTAATTGTTAACTTTGTTATTTGATCAATTATTGTTTGCTGAGACTTTTTATTTCTTTCTTCTATACAAGCTAAAGAAAATATTAATAAATTTTAACCTTTTGTTAATGCGCTGTTAAAGACCTTCATCCATACCTATTTAAGCTCTTACTATTTCTCTATCTGTCTAAGAGAGCTGGTGATAAAGTGAGTTGTGGGGTTGGAAAGAGTGATAGCGTTAATAGGCCTCCTTCCAGGTCGTCTTAACTTCTCCCTAATTTCACACCTTATCTGAGTTTTCTATATAAATCTTGCAGTTCACTCAGTTTGTCTTACTCGAATAAAAAAGATTTACACACTCACGACAGTACGTCAATCAATACAGTATGACTTGTCTGAATATCACTTAATACAGTGGGACATGTCAAAAAATCTGTCACTACAGTGAGGCATGTCAACAAATCTGTCACTACAGTGAGACATGTCAACAAATCTGTCACAATAGTGAGACATCTTAACAACTCTGTCACTACAGCGAGACATGTCAACAAATCTGTCACTTCAGTGAGACATGCCAACAAATCCGTCACAATAGTGAGACATCTTAACAACTCTGTCACTACAGTGAGGCATGTCAATAAGTCAGTCACTACAGTGAACCATGTCAACAAATCAGTCACTACAGTGAGTCATGTCAATAAATCAGTCACTACAGTGGGACATGTCAATAAATCAGTCACTACCGTGAGTCGTGGCAAAAATTAGTCACTTTATTGAGGCAAGTTAACACGTCAATTAATATATTGAGACATGTTAATACGTCAGTCAATACACGAGACATGTCAGTACATCAGTCAACACAGTGAGACATGTTAGTACGTCAGTCAATACAGTGAGTCATGCCAACAAATCAAGCAATACACTGAGGCATGTTAATACGTCAATCAATACATTGAGGCATGTTAATACGTCAGTCAATCCAGTGAGACATTTTAATACGTCAGTCAATATATTGAGACATGTTAATACGTCAGTTTTCACAGTGAAGCATGCCAATGTTCAGCCACCGCTGTTCGTTCTATTTGGAACATAGGAAACCGCACCTTTTGCTACCTGAATATTTCCGTTCTGGCTCGTTTTTTTTTTTTCCAGTGAGATACGCAGGCCTCCAAATTATTCCAGGAAAATAGCACATTACACCAAACAACCCTTGTTTAAACATTTGAAAGCGTTGCATTCAGGCAGAAAATCGGGCACAAAATAGGCGGGAGTGCGATCATTGCACATTGTCTACAAATCTATGAACAGCCGATTTATTTGTGCTTTTTTATTTTATAGATCTCCGTTGGGACTGTAAAGGTTTGAGCCATTTAAATAAATTTCTCCACTGTGTATATTGCTGTGTAATCTTGAGACAACTGATGCTTGCTTTTTCAAAGTTCCCTATGTGTTTGTTTCACATATACTGGAAATGAGTTTGATAAGTGATTTTTGTTTCATATATACGGGACATGAGTTTGATAAGTGATTTTTGTTTCATATATACGGGACATGAGTTTGATAAGTGATTTTTGTTTCATATATACGGGACATGAGTTTGATAAGTGATTTTTGTTTCATTTATACGGGACATGAGTTTGATAAGTGATTTTTGTTTCATATATTTAAAAAAAAAATTATTACTCAGTGTTTTCAGTAATTTTTGATTTCTTAATTGCATTCGCATGTGATTTTTGTTAGCTGCATATTTTACCTCCTTTGTCCATATGTTGTCGGGTTAAACGGTTAAATATAATTATCGAATTGTTTTCATGAATAACTTATAACAAGTGATCTAAACTTGGTATTAGATATAATGTCAAAATTATGAGACTTGCACATGCATCATGTGTCCGTGTATCCTCATTATCATCATCATCATCATTATGATCAAACCATTCTGCTCCCCACCACACAAAGGGCTACAGTTGTTGCTGGCCAGCAACTTCATCGCCGAGTTAAAAGCGGACATTTAACTCAACGTTGAGCATGGTATGTAATAATAATACATAAATATGACCGATTTTGTAAACACCTAAGAAAAGACAGAAGAAAATGCTCAAATGGTATTTTGTAGGATTATCTTTAAAAAAGTACATCAAAGATTGTTCAAGAAGGAAATAAGACCGTTGAACACAATTGTATAATGTGTCTTACGTTATGGCTTAAAAACATGTCATTTTGTCAAGAATATCGTGCCAAGAGTCCAGATTTTCGCTAGCCGCTTCTTTGGTCATATTTTCTGTATCATACGTCCAAATGTAATAACAAAGTGAGACATGCGGAGCAGAGCAACAGCAACTATAATGCAGGAGGTTAAAGCGGAAAAAGTGAAGACGAATAAAATATACCATCAGAGAACAACTAGACATGCTGTAGACTGGAACCCACAGGGGAAAATAACAATTGTAAAAACAAACTATTATCTGGAGAAGAATGTAAATGAAGAAGCCGCTACAAGAGCAGCCGACAAGCTGAGAACGATAACCGACAGTGTTAGTTGCTGGCCAGCAACAATTGTAGCCCTTTGTGTGGTGGGGAGCAGAATGGTTTGATCATAATGATGATGATGATCATAATGAGGATACCAAAGGAAACGATGATATGGATGAGGATGGTGTGGATAAAAGGAAGGCACTGGCAATATAGATAAAGGTGACAACGATAAATTTAAGAAACAAGAAAAACGATGGTAAATGTTCATTTATATTATTGGAGAACTAGAAGGAATTATGATGAGACGAAAAAGAGAGAAACGTATCAATTAGTAATATTTATAAATCAACCATAAAGAGAACGCTAAATGCTTAAACAGAGGTAGATCGAAAATTACATGGAGAAGAGAACTGGAGAAATAAATGGACATGATGGGGAAGATTTGTAATGACCTCGAGTTGATGGTACGGCACAGGAAGACTTGTTGAAGAACTATGCTACTTGAGACTTGAAGGGGGATGCTGTTGATGCATGTTTAAAGGAAGGTAATAAATCTAATCTATATTTTTTAATGTCTGTCAGGTTGTCCACTACAGAAACAGGGGACGCAATGTTTTTTTGGTAAGAAATTGAGACATTAATTGTATTGTTTCTGTTGAGGATTGTTTCGGGGTTTGCAAGCATGTGAATGATGGCCACATTCGCATGGTTGCACCTCGAGACACCTCAATTGAATTAATACTAGAAATCGCGCAAATCGATGTATGACGCGTCAAGGCTAGTAACCACAGTCCACGTGTGGCCTGCGGGCCTGATGGCCGTGTTTCAAATGTGTGGCATGGCCACTTATGGAAAGTGTCTCAAATGTGTGGCGCAGCCACTTACTCAAGTGTAGAACCGTTTGTGTTCTGGCTGGGAAGCCAATAGGAATATGTAAGTCTATGTATGGCCATAGAGCCGTCCGCAGTGTTTCAAATGTGTGACAGAGCCACTTATGGAATGTGTATAATATATGTGGCATGGCCACTGATGAAGAATATGTATAAAGTGGTATATCCACTGTGAATTATAAATAGCGTAGAAATCCGCGTAGATTATGCTGGAAAAGCTAATCAAGTCAAAAGTATAGGACCAGAGTGTCTCAAGGATAATCGCGAATAGCGTAGGATACGTTTCGCAAGGATATTATATTTATTTCAGTTAAAGCCTGGCTAGGAAAGCCAAAGTAATTGAATAAGTGGACATAGACAGAATACGCGAATATGAAATAAGGATATCATTTCGTAATAATAATAATTCCACTAAACGGATTTGAAAGAGTTGGTTGCAAACTCAAGGACGCTATAGAATTAACGGTTAACACAGACGTGCAATGTCTGTAGGATGAACATTGAGTAGATCCTAAAAACTATGTTTTAATGCCAATAGTAGTTGTGTGAAAATCGTTCGGTATTCATTTGGAGAAAGGACATGTATTAAAAATTCAGTCGTCAATGGAACTTGTTTTAATTGCCTGAATTATTCAAGTTTACTAATGTGCTGTGACTGTTGAGATAACTCTTGCAAGGTCAGTACAGACTATCACATTTATATACAAGTTTAAGCATAAAATAATACAACACTGCTGGAGAATTAATACGAAGTAATGAACGACACTGAATTAAATAATAATATTGAATCACACAATAACGGCTCTAAATCTGCAATTGAACTGTAAGCCGAAATGGTAGAGATGAATATAATACCTAAAGAATTATTGAAGAGCAACCCAATAACTCACGTCCAACGGGCTTCTAATATCTGGAGATAGAAGCGGCCCGTAACATCTGGTGTCAGAAGTCCGTAACAGTTTCCCTTAACATTAATTTTAGGTCAATATATCAATGGATTTCCCATTTAAAAAAAAGGGATTCAACAAGATCAAAAATAGAAACATGATAAAACAGGTAATGAGTCGAACAAAAGGTAAAGACAAAAATGTTCCATGGAATTCAACAACAGAATGAAATTACTGTAACATAAATTACCCTGGAAAAGACATAATGAATGCTTAATGAAATGCAATTAGGTACACATAATGATTGAGACATAACGTGCAGGTAGGGTGAGTACTATAAAAAAAAAATGATGGAAAACATGAGAACGAAGAAGATATTACCTGATAAACATTTCTATACCAAATGCAACTTCGTCTCTCATGATTGCCTTCCATGACTGCCTCAAGGAGAACGCCTGTCTTGTAGTCAACCCATTCTTGCTGGTTGCATTACCATCATCTGTCTTTTTATTATCGCCCATCTCAGAGAATTTCTTCCCCCTGTTGTTGTTGTTGCTACTATCATCTTGGTTATGGGTAGGTGATGCACAGCATCTGCACCGCAGCAGTTTAAGAATAGCCTGCATGGTATAAGTTTTATTTAATTGTTCCTGCCCAAGAATTTTAAGGCTCTTTTAAAAAGTATATATGGTTCTTGTTAAAAAACAAACAATCCAAAATTTGTGTTCGCAATTGGATTAGTTTTTTTTTCCACGACGTATATATTCTTGTTAAGATTTTGCCGTGTTCCTGTTCGGCTCTTGGATATATAACGTTATTTGCCAAGTAACAGCACACGTCATTAATGTGGTTTGCACAGTTTGTTACAGCAACTGTTTTTTACTGTCATCGTTAGCTTCATCGCCGCTATATGTTTTCCTTCGTTCACCGTTGACAAAATTATCACAAACATTAAGGAAAAGCCTTCTTGCTTGATATGCTTTTCATGTGAAGAAATGTTGCAAAACAAAATATCTGAAACACTCTTAACGTTCAGCATGTGCACACAGTAAAGTATATGTTAAGTTGTTATGCATCCGGATAAGACTTTGTGACAGTCTTTTGCGTTTGTTTCACACTGGAAATTCTATAACTATTTCGTACTCTTTATTACGTTTTGTATTACGTTTTCAGCATAAAGTAAACGCGATTAGACAGTAAAACTTGCAGGATGATGTTTTATTTTTAGAGTATAAAAAGCAAAAATAGTTTACTATATACAGTATTTAATATCACAGCTGTGTTAAGAGTTAATAAAAATATGGACGAACACGCTTACACGCTGGCGAGTAATTCAACATATAATGTTTCAATATTTCACTGAAAACGATGGCACAACTATGCCAGTTTATTTGTGCATTCACAAACGTATATGCTAAGCTGCAAAATTTGCATGCACCAGATTGAATACAAATCCTGCTCCAAGAAGTCTGGGAGAATTTAGTGCAAGTAAGCCCTGGTGAACTGTCCTTGATGACTTAAACACCTGAAAACACCTGAGGTGTAATGAGCGAGCGCGTTTTCAAAAAATCAGACTCGTGGCAATATCCCTCAGGTGAATGTAGCAAATGCAGAGGTATAGTAGACAACGAAGGCAGGTTAACATTCAGCGCTGAAGCAGCAGGCAGACAACATATTACAACTGCCATAAAATAAATAACTCAGGCAGCTGTGAGAGCAATCATTTATGTGGAGGCGCCAGCTTTATACTTCAGTGTTACAGTTGTTTCATAACAGCTAAAGTTACGTACAGTGAAATTAAATTCCAAATCTGTGCCAAAACACTAAAGCAGCAGCCCCCTGTTTTATAAAATCATGAAAGGAAACTGACTGAATAAATCAATTCAGAGAGAACCGAGCAACGGATCAATGCTGTAAAAATGATTTCCCATTTATACTGTATGAATTGATATTGTAAGAATTACGGTCTGGTGGGTAATAACTGTATACAAATACAGTAGCAAAGCCTACCGTTTGAGATTCTGACAGTTTGATTTATTCATGTCGGCAAGGTCGTCAGAAAGTGCATTTATAGAAAGCTAAGCATAAGCAGAAAAGAGAAAAAGTTATTTTTGATTTGATCTTGTTATTTAATATGTATCAGTTCTGTTTTGGTATCAGATAAAGTGAAATACAATTTAAAGCGTCAAGTTGTTTTTGAAATCCATTTATATAATACGAATATTTATAGCTTATCTTGATTATAAAATTGGCATACGTCATCTTGAAACTTGGAGAAAAATATTAATGTTGAGTTGAATAAAGTGATTTTGATGAGCTGTACTTAAACAAAAATGTAAAAAGAAAACAACTCTTCATATGCTCGTCATTTCTGCATGATAGCTCCAGTGGTGACCCCCATGCTCTACAAGGAGCAAAAAGATGATAATGATGATGGTGATGATGATGATGATGACGATGATGATGACGATGATGATGATGATGACGGTGATGACGATGATGATGATGATGACGTGGATGATCGGATGACGATAATGATGATAATGATAACGATGGTGATAATAATGATGACGATGATGATGATGAAGATGATGATGATGATGATGGTGATGATGACGATGATGACGATGATGATGGTGATGATGAGGATGACGATGATGATGACGATGATGATGATGGATATAACGATGATTATGACGATGATGGTGATGTTAATGATAATGATAGTGATGATGATGGTGATGACAATGATGATGATGATGATGGTGATAACGATGATGGTGATGACGATGATGATGATGGTGATGACGATGATGATGATGGTGATGGCGATGATGATGATAGTAATGATGATGGTGAAGATGGTGATGATGATGACGATGATAATGGTGATGACGATGATAATGACGATGATGATGATGATAATGATGATGGTGCTAATGGTGATGACGACAATGATGACGATGATCATGATGATAACGATGATGACGATAATGAGGATTGTGATGATGGTGACGACTATGATGATGATGATGAGGATGATGATGACGGTTATGACGATGATGATGATGGCGATGATGGTGATGATGATGGTGATTACGATAATGATGATGGTGATGACGATGATGATGATAGTGATGATGATGGTGATGACGATGATGATGATGATAGTGATGATGGTGATGACGATGATGACGACGATGATGATGATGATGATGATGATTATGACGATGATTATGACGATGATAATGATGGTGATCCTAAGGAAAATTATCCGAATCTTTTGGCCGAATACCATCAGCATCCAAGAACTACTTATTCGGAGTAATCAGGAGGACATGCACACCATCATAGCTGGCAGACGCTGGAGTTGGGTCGGCCACGTCATCAGAAGGGACCCTGATACCATCACAAGAACAGCAATGCTATGGACCCCCGAGAGAAAGCTAAGGAGAGGCTGACCAAAAAACAACTTGGCGTAGAACTGTGGAAGCCGAGATGCAAAGAATGAACCAGAGTTGGGGCACTGTACGAAGGATGACCACCGAAAGAGAAAAGTGGAATCAATTTGTTGCTGCCCTACAAGACGCCACCAGGCGTGATGGTCACTGACTGTTTTGACGGTTGGCGGCTATGGATCAAAGAAAAAGAAGAAGATGATGTGGTGATGGTGATGACGATGATGATGACAGTGATGATGATGACGGTGATGATGATAGTGATGATGATGACTGTGATGATGACGATAATGATGATGGTGATGACGAGGATGATGATGGTGATGAGGATGATGACGATGATGATGTCGGTGATGATGACGATAATGATGATGGTAATGATAATTATGACGGTGATGATGACGATAATGATGATGGTGATGACGATGAGGATTATGATGGTGATGATGATGGTGACGATGGTAATGATGGCGATGATGATGATAATGACGACGATAAAGCAGCTGGAAGAAAGAACTGATGCCCTTAAGATGTGGATATACAGAAGAATGGAGCATATATCATAGACAGAAAGGAAAATAAATACAGACGTCTTGAAAAACGCAGGAAAGAATACAGGAATGATGATGGAGGTCACAGTTAGACAGATACAATATTTTGGTTAAAAAAAAAAAGACACAATGTTGTTCTGATAACTACAACAGCAGGAAGAATTGTAGGCAAACGGTCAAGGGGGAGGCAGCGCTGTATGTGAAAAGATAACATTAAGAGGTGAACAAATGAGAATATATATCAGACTGTCCAATCAAGGCAAAAGACAGAAGACCGTGGAGATTCATTACTGCCAATCTTCGATGTGGAAATTTCAGCTGATGACGCTAACTTAAAAAAAAAAAAAAATTGCGTTGCATTAAGATGGCATGGACTGAACGTTTTTTTTAACGATTTATAAAATACTAGAAAAGTATTTGAAAACAGTGACATATTCTGAATTATCACTGACAATCATAAGGTGCTAGCTTATTTTTTGTCTCAGATCATAACATTACAGATATACCTTCATGAAACACAAGTAATTATTAATGAGGTTGCCTCGTGTGGTCCCGGGGGGGGGGGGGGGGGGGGGGAAGGGGGAGAGAAAGAATAAAACTACTGCACATTCATTCATGTCGCACAAATGTTGGGCATGGGTACTGGCAACCTCATCACATACAACAAATTGTTGTAGAAACCATCGCTGCAACATCATGTGATCAATTTGTTCTAACTTCCTGCAAGGGGACTAGCTGCAGTGATAAGTTTATGCTCCTTAATAAGCACAAAGGATGATGATGATGATAATGATGATTATGATGATTATGAGTATTCTTCTTCTTCTTCTTCGTTCGTCCTGACAAGGACGGTGGTTGCGTTGTGTCTGTTTGCGCCTAAGCTGTGATATCTGCACCTTTCGGTCGACACATCCGACTTCTGCACGGCATTTTTTAAGGACCGGGTTAGCCCTCCCATTTCGATCCATGCTCGCTCAGCCAGCCTGCACTGCTGCAGACTGTTTCCAGGACCACCACGTGGAGGTGGAGCACGGTCTTGACCAGCTCTGGTTCGCTGGTCCTGACGCAGGCAGTCAAGCTATGAGTTGCTGACTGCATTCACTATTGCTGCATCTTGGGGTCCCATTATGAGTATGATGATGTGGATGATGATAATTATGATGATGTGGATGATGATGCTGATGATTATGATGATGTGGATGATGATGATGATGATTATGATGATGATGATGATGATGATGATGATGCTCATGATTATGATGATGTGGATGATGATGATGATGATGATGATTATGATGATGTGGATGATGATGCTGATGATTATGATGATGTGGATGATGATGATGATAATTATGATGATGATAATGATGATGATAATGATGAAGATGATTATGATGATGTGGATGATGATAATAATGATGATGATGATGATGATGATGATGATGATGATGATGATGATGATGATGATGATGATGATGATGATGATGATGATGATCATGATGATGATCATGATCATGATGATCATGATCATGATGATGATCATGATGATGCTGATGATTATGATGATGTGGATGATGATGATGATAATTGTGATGATGATAATGATGATGATAATGATGATGATGATTATGAGTATGATGATGATGATTGTGATGCTGTGGATGATTATGATGATGATAATGATGATGATGATGATTATGATGATGTAGATGATTATGATGATTATGATTATGATGATGATGATGATGATGATGATGATGATGATGATGATGATGATGATGATGATGATGATGATGATGATGATGATGATGATGATGATGATGATGATGATGATGATGATGATGATAATGATTATGATGATGTGGATGATTATGATGATGTGGATGATTATGATGATGTGGATGATGTGGATGATGTGGATGATGTGGATGATGAAGATGATGATGATGATGATGATGATGATGATGATGATGATGATGATGATGATGATGATGATGATGATGATGATGATGATGATGATGTGATGATGATGATGATGATGATGATGGATGATGATGATGATGATGATGATGATGATGATGATGATGATGATGATGATGATGATGATGATGATGATGATGATGATGATGATGATGATGATGATGATGGTGATGGTGGTGGTGGTGGTGGTGGTGATGATGATGATGATGATGATGATGATGATGATGATGATGATGATGATGATGATGATGATGATGATGATGATGATGATGATGATGATGATGATGATGATGATGATGATGATTCAAGATATTATTATTTTTAATAGAAATTTTAAATCTTCCAAAGATCTTAACATAACCTTAATTGATTGTGACAGCACTATGCCACCTCGTCGAAATACTAATATTAATCTAAATGTTTAGAAGAATCTCCGCAGAAGAACTCGTAGAAATCATATCAACTGAGTGAACTCTAATAATGTTGTTCTTTACAAAAACAAAAAGCCTCCTGTGAAGAGTGGGAGGTTAAAAAAATGACGACAAAAAAAGAGGTTAAATACACATATATAAACTAAAGTGAAAGATGCAAGAACATGACATAAAAAAAGAAAGATGTAACACCAACAGCTGGATCAGATAGAAATCAAAGAAGCGAGATTGATAAACGATCGCGAAGTGAAGTTTGTTAAAATACTGCTTGTAGAACAAAACTTTACTGGCTCGGAAAGCTGACAAAGTAGATAGATAATTACTGATGATAGCTATTGAAGACGACGATAGATTATAACTGTTGACAACTGGAATGCTGAAGATGAAGATAGATTGTATATAATGAGGATTCGACGAGTTAATCTATTTCATCCCTGAACAGTTATTTGTCTGTGCTAATTTCAAGGAGAGTCAAAAAAAAAATTATTTAAAAAAAAATGACTTCAGGACAGCAAAAAAGAAATGATGGCGCGACATGCTCGCCTATCCAAATCAAACTAGCAAAATAAGATGTGAAGTTTCGAAAGTAAAAATATTGCCACAAGACATTACGCTGTTTAACTTGTTTAAAAAAAATTACCAGTAACCATAATAATGTAGTTATGGGAATTCCCAATATACGAATTATCTTTTTGAAAAGTCTGTAACCAACAAGGAAAACATTCCACCAGCTTTTTCGGGAATATGTGAAAATGACGTACATAGTACTGCGAAAGCTAAATTGAACACACGTTAAAAGAACTCGCATGCCTTGTAATATTTTCATGGTGCATTTTCGGATAAAAATGGAACAGGCGCCTTGCACCGTGAATGTTAAACTGAACACTCACTAAAAAAGCACGTATGCCTTTCAAATTTTTTTCACGATACACCGACAATACGCCATGATATGTTTGACTCAAATATACGATGAAGTTGAAATTAAATTGAAAGGAATCTAATAACCACATGGATATAATGACGTCATCAAGACATGCAGCAGGTAGAGCACAATATAATTTCTCGTCATGTTCTGGTGGGTTATTTGCTTGTTGATAATAAATAATGAATGAGAGGTGCTAACGCAACATGACATTCTCGAAAAACTTTACTGTTCATGGTTGTAACGAAACCGGTCCAACTCTCTGATATTTCACTATGAAAAGTAAAACTCTCTGATATTTCACCGTGAAAAATAAATCTCTAATATTTCCACCGTTAAATGTATATCACGGTGAAACTTTACTTTACAACTATTACTAGAAAGAATCTCAAAACAATTGGTTGACTAATTATCAAATCGCAAGCTCAGGCATGCTCATTATGCGATGAGAAATGGTCCGGGAACCAACGAAATCGCAGGCTCAGACAAAGTTGTGTGTATAAAAATCGCGTTCGGGACTCAGGTCAAATACTTCTCGAATTCACATCAAAGCACATACAGCTGACATAGACGATGATCTGGCTCGAACTTTTGATAAACTACAAGCCATAGAAGTCCTCGAAGTAAAGTTGTGTCTGGATGGTTATGTACATAGATAGCTAGCACATTATACTGTCAAAAATGGTAGAATTACGTTAGAAATGAAGTAATATTTAAAAATTTGTATTGATTTGACATAGATATTTTTATATCGCCACGTGGCACCTTAATCATACTAGACAACTGAAATATAACCTAACAAATAATGTACGGGTGATATTGGTGAAGCTGGCAATTCTTTTTCAGGACTTCATCACGCTGGCAATAGATAATGCAAGTCTTTTTCAGGACTGAGTATTAAGCTCTGCACGCGCTAACAAGCCTTATCATAAGTATACTGTTAAAAAAAAGAAACGCATAGCTATCCGAGGGCGCGTTTTTATGAGTTTGTAAGTAAAATTTGGTGCTAGGGTATATAAAAACCAGCCTCAAATGTTCTTTACAGTGTCAAATGCACGTGTTGACCTGAATTGCATTCGTTTTTGTAATCGTTACAACGCAGTGGTCAATAGTGTTTATGACGCAATTTTTGACCACAGCTCATGTTGCGCGCACGTGAAAGCAACAAAATTTGAGGTGAACACTATTCACTGACTACGCAACTGAAACCCTATAAAAGGATAACGCTACACAAAAAACATTCAGTTCATTTTCATGCAGTCATTTATGAGGTCTCTATCGATAAATTTAAGGAACATTGCTATTGGCCGACTGCATGCAGGCGAAAGTCAAAGTCAGGTTGCCAGGCATCTAAACGTGCATCAGAGTACCATCAGTCGACTTCGGCACCGGTTTCAAGGCACTGGCTCAGTTGAAGACCGGCATCGCAGTGGACGACCCAGAGTGACAACAGCAGCGGAGGATCGCTGTATTCGGCTTCGTCACCTCAGAGACAGGTTTACAACAGCTTCCTCAACTGCCCAGTCATTGCCTGCAGGACGTCATGTGTCTGATCAAACTGTCCGGAATAGACTGCATGACGCTGGACTTTGGGCACAACGACCTCACCAAGGACCTGTCCTTACGCGCCGCCATCGCCAAAATCGACTTCTTTGGGCCAACCAGCATCGTCCCTGGGCAGCTGACAATCAATTGAGACGTGTCTGGTTTAGTGACGAATCTTTCTTTTTGTTGCAGCGTCATGATAGACGGCTTAGGGTCTACCGTAGGCGAAATGAACGTTTTGCCCAAAATTGCGTTGATGAAGCTGCGCCGCACGGTGGTGGAGGTGCAATGGTGTGGGGAATGATCAGTTACAACGGAAGGAGTCAATTGGTGCACATTGAAGGAGGCTTGAATGCGCAACGATACGCCAATGAAATTCTTCGACCCCATGTCCTTCCACGTTTGGCTGCCCAAAGGTCTGTGTTTCAACAGGACAACGCCAGACCCCATTGTGCACGGTTGACCACGCAGTTCCTGACTGCCAACAACATTCTCACCCTTCCCTGGCCATCCCTGTCTCCAGACATGAGTCCGATTGAGCACCTTAGGGATGAGCTGCATAGACGTGTTTGTCGCCGAGACGTTGCTCCAGCCAATCGTCGTGATCTGTTCCAGGAACTCCAGAAAGAGTGGGCAGCCATCCCACGTGAACTCTAAGGTATTCGTGTGTGCAATTTGAGCAATTAATTCATTAATTAAAAAAGTTATTGAATGTCAAACTTATGGCTATGTGTGTGCCTTCAGTAGCTATGCGTTTCTTTTTTTTTTGAACAGTATAGCTTTCTTTAGGGGATGCTTAACGCTAGCTGACAGAAGCTAAATCCTTTTACTTAGTTTTTTTACATATATATATATATATATATATATATATATATATATATATATATATATATATATATATATATATATATATATATATATATATATATATATATATATATATAAGATCTAATTCCCTGACTGAGAGTATCACAGCAACCTGACAGTGTTGTCAAAATTAGGACTCTGATTATGATGGCGAAGTCATCCACTGGAACAAATCTTAACGTTTGTAAAAATACGTTATGCAAAAAGGCTTTTTTTTTCTCGCAGTTCCATACTGAAATCCATAACTTCAACGGTTCTTACTACGTAGAATAGCAAAACGCACATGAACAGTTTCTATTGAAGAAGCTCTTGCCTTCGAAGTGATTTCAAAAGTCTTCTCACTAGCAGACTGTATTAAAGAGGCACTGCCAAGAGATATTCGTTCAAGAGAAAGTGCTGCGAGCCTAGAAACGGTAAACCGCAATGCCAAACATCCGGGTAGTCACCAGCAAATAGGAAGATCCACTTGCAGAGCTGCACAGTACCATAAGAAGTTATTTCAAATAGTTGGGAGACATTGCCAAGCATTCAAGCCTCATTGGTACGTTTTAGTCAGTGGGGCTCGTTTAACGAGCTGCAGTGATTCACATGATGATAGAGACACCCCTAACTTACTTCACAGCTCTATTTCTACAGCTATCACCTCGGTCTGTGAGATTAACTACCTATCTGTCTTGTGTCATCACCTTCTTCAGATTTTCACAATTTCATTTCCGTATGGCCACAATGGTCAACACACTGAGTGATTGTTTCACTGACAAAATAGATTAACCTGTATGAGGCAGTCCTTGTTTTGGAATCCACAAGGTAAAAGAAATAGAGGGAGATGGAAAAAAACATGGAAAAGAGAACTGGAGATAGACGGGAAAGCGATGACGAAGATACCTCAATATTTTGAACGGATAGCACGTGACAGAAACACCTGTTATGTTTTATTAAGGAATCGAGCTACACAGAGATCTAAAAGGTGTTGATGATGATTATGACGATGTTGAAGATAGGTTAATCAGGGTAACCTGTAACGATACATTACGGGATTCAAGTAAAAACGCTATCATAATACTAACGCGCCCCTGCCCACTGCCTGCTGCAGTGAGACAGACGGATGATTAGCGACTACCAAAGTGGTTGTTCCGCTCAGAAAACAGGTACCCTTAAGGTAAACCACACAGGTAGATAGTATAGAAATATATGTTTTGTTTGCTATCAGGTAAACATTATTAATCACCTTTACTTTGTTCAAATAAAAATACTGGAAGATACGGAGCTGGTGTGGAGAATAGGGGCTACGTTAAATTTTAAGACCAACAGCATTAGTTTTCTAGCAGCACCAGTCTTCTGTATGGGAGTTTTATTGGCAATTAAATATGCGGGATATACCCGCTCTTACGTTGAAGAGAAACATCAAGAACTACAAGTACAAGGAGAATCAGCATCATCTAGTGTCGTGCCGAATAACATTGGCGATCACGTTTCTCGTTTTTAAGGATCAGTGACTTATGGTCATAATCTTCATCATTTTTGCACTCATTCAGGAGCATGGAGTGACCACTGCTGATGGCTCCGTTGTATAAAGCTTGCAGGCAAACATTAACATGTTCGTGAAGCTGTGGTTTCTATAGCAAATTTGTTTTACATCATGAGGCTGCCAACCCAATACACACCCTCGTATTAGTCACATTCTACAAGTTGCCTCGAGGGTGCTGATGTCCTATTTTTTTTGTCTCTTTAGAAACCCCCGGAGACACTTTCCTTCTGCCTACTTTATCTTCTTTTT
The DNA here is from genome assembly GCA_024509875.1 of Oreohelix idahoensis. Taxonomy (NCBI): domain Eukaryota; kingdom Metazoa; phylum Mollusca; class Gastropoda; order Stylommatophora; family Oreohelicidae; genus Oreohelix; species Oreohelix idahoensis. The sequence goes on from JAMPIV010003705.1 coordinate 957,172, forward strand.
AAAAAAAAATTAACTGTTGCTGCCAGGTCTTATTACCGTTTTGCTTCTTACCGCGAGATCAAAGAACGGTGTCTATACCTTATCTTGTTAAATAATTGACAGTTTTCGTGTTCTTTCTAGCAAGTTCTTTTTATCTGTTGCCTGTAATGTCTTTTTCAACATTGTATATTTAATCTCCAGGTCTAACATTCATAAAGTGATATAGGGTATAAATATAGCATTTTAGAACCCACTTTTTCGCCGCGACTGACTTTTTGGACCACAAAGTGTTTCGTCCTGGTAACATTTATCTGCCTTGATTTGACTGAGCATTTCTTATTCTTCTTCGTAAACTCTCAGACGTCTACTTGAATGTTTTCAAAGAAAGTAGTAGTCAGTTTGATGCTATTTGCATTTTCCAGGAATGGTCCTGATGTCGGCCATATGCGCTTTCTCTGTTCGGCATATGTTGAGAAACTTTGAAGCAGATGTTCAGCAGTCATTTTATCAGTGCCACAGTTACACTTATCGGTAGTTCCTAACTTTAGCTTGTTGAATAGGTGGTATCAAATTGAGCAATGGTTATTGACGTTATGGCATGTCCGGTGTAGATGGAATAACTGACATATTAAGGTGCCTTCCATTCCACAGATATGAGATTATGTCTTGTCATGATATATCTTTTTGTTTTCTATCTTCTTGTTGTTGTCCTTTATGTGTGCTGTAGACGCTAACCAAGTTTAAAGCATATAGAAAACTACATTATTTTGTTTTTCTTGTAATTCAATATTTATTCTGACTGCACGAGCAAGTAATCTCTTGATGAGGGGACTCAGTCTCCTGTGGTTATTTCATACCTTTTAATTCCATGTCAACATCACTGTATAATGTTGTAAAACTATACTGCTTAATAGGAAATCTGCAGTAGTGATTGCGTCTATAATTAGTCTGGTTCGTCCTTAGGTACATATCCGGGTTACGTGGAGGGTCGTGCTAGACCTCTGTCGGCAAAGCACTATTTTTGTAGTGCCCAGCTGGCAGAGAGGATAGTAGCGATCTGGTCCCGTGGCTAGGCGGGGGGTGCCGTTCGGAAGGTCCTGGTTCAATGCCTGGTAAGCCTCTCACTTCTGTTGTTTTTCTGTTGTCTAGTCTTCTACTTCTTTATTTCTCACTGAGTGCCTGCCAACAAGCCTTTGTGTGTTGTTTGTTTATTTATTTATTGTAGTCAAACTTATCATGACGTGTGGAGGGTCAGTGCACCATGAAATGATTGAAGAGCATGTGCATTTTTTCAACGACTGATTAATTTAACTTCCACGGTGCATTGTCTGCCTTTTCCATATTTTCCATAAAAACTGACAAGATTTGCCATTCTTCGTTACAATCCGTGTCTTTGACAATTAGTCATACCGGAATACCTTATCTTGATACAACAGTTGTTTCTATCTTCTGTCTGTTAAATCCTTTGTGTGCCTTTTTGATTGTGACCAATTCTAAATGATATAGAATTATTTTTGTTAGTCATGTAATTAATTTTATTATGCTCCAATTGTATCCTTTTCTATGGTTTTAACATATGTTCCTGGTCGCATTCAAATCTTGCTCGCGTTTCCCGTAATTTGCATATAAGTTTATTACGTCTGCACGTGTTACCGTGCCAAACGCCTTCGTATTTTTACTGTAGCTCAAGTATGGGTTCCGTATGTTACCGAAGCTCGAATGAGGAGCACAGAATAGAAGCGCAGTAACCTCGTCCTGTGCAAAAGTTTTAGCCACAGAAACATAAGCAATTATCACTGAACTGACGACAAGTACCAGACAAGAACCAGACAAGTACCTGTGGAACAAGAGATATGATGAAAACGCAGTCGATTGATAGGACACATATTGAGGAAACTTGTTGAAGAATTACCAGGCGAAACTCGGGAGTTGGCGTAGCTGGCGAGTCCTTTTTTGGGCTTTATGCTAGCAGATAGTTAATGTTAGTCCTTATCAGGACTTAATATCTATCAACGCTGATCGGGTTAGCAGTCAACAGAGTTGACTTTTTTTGGGATGATAAATGCGCTCTGATATAACCAAATAGGTTGAAAGGAACAACGGGCATCGCCAGAAGAAGGCAAAAACCGAATAAAAAAATAAAGGAATCGGAGCTTGTAATATCCAAATTCTAATGAATCTGTATACGACGAAGATTGCCTTAAGTGTGTGAACGCTCTTACTCAGAATCTCCAGAGTAAGAGCTGTAGAAGCAGACCAAAGAACACACGGAGAAGAGAGCTATAGACAGAAATGATAATATCGAGGAAGACAGGAAAGACCTTGTGTTGATGACATGCTACAGGATGGACTTCGCATATGTTTATTGAAGACTGTGTTTCACGGAAAGCTAAGAGATATTGATTGATTGATTGAGTTGCGGGTTATTATCCACTGCTACTAATTGTTTCCTTCTTGTTCTCAGAATGAAAATGACAACATTGAATTCAGAAGCCAGGAAATATATTGATAATAATATGAAGGATGCGCAAAATCAAATAACTAGGAATAGAACACATTAAGAGACCTTATGTCTGCACAACCAGAGTTTTTAAGATTTCTAAAGACGCCAAGGTGAGCAATTGATTTCTGTTAAAACTAATATGAAAGCGTCGGCTTAGAAATACCTTTATATATGGGATAATAATTTCATATATGCAAATATTGACTTCCTTTATCACTCCGTAAAGAGCCTGTAGCAAACACTACAGTAATACTTGTGATTGAAACTTATATAAGTGCTTTTGTAAATGCAGTTTTAACAGGACATTTGTTTAACTTTGCGGGTTATCAGTCTGTGACGAAATGTGTCATATTTCATCCGTTCAATTCTCCTTTATTTACTCCTCTCCGTTAGTGTTACTCTACCATTCTTTAACTTCCTTCTCACCTGCTCCTTATCGTACTTGTTCGCTTCATCTAGCAATATTATCTTGACCTCGTTACTGTCACCGTAGGGTTTGCCCAAGCATTGTTTATGCTTCTGGCAAGGTTATATGAACGCTTAAAATATGTCACCGTAGGGTTTGCCCAAGCATTGTTTATGCTTCTGGCAAGGTTATATGAACGCTTAAAGTATGTCACCGTAGGTGTAAAGGTCAAAGGGGAGTGATACGTACTATACTGATTATACAGTGTGAATTCAGGGTTGTCGCACTTGTTAGCTGGTTTAATTGTGAGTTGTTTAAACATTTATATGTTAGAAAACAGAGTGTACAGAAAGCGTGTGAGCGCTGGTCATGTAGTTATTCTGTACTGGTTTCGGCCGGCTGTGGATAGCTCACGGGTAGTCCGTGAACAGCCGGGTCCGGTGACTGTTTTTGTGCGGGAGATGTGTCATCCCGTGACAGTCTAAGTTTGGGCGGGTGACTGGAGTCAGCCCAGTATCTTGTGTGTGTTCCCAAGGGTAGTGTAAGGGAACGATATTTGGCCATTTTTCGAGGTGTACTAGTACTTGCCTATTTAAGTGTGTTTATCTGTAGATAAGATGTGATAAATCTGCAGATAAGATGTGATAAATCTGCAGATAAGATGAGATAAGAGAAGATAAGGTGTACTTTATGTTAAGGACATGTTCTGAGGCCTTGGTGTATACAGGATGATGTTTTGGGATCATATTTACCTCCCTGATAGATTTCTATTGTGCAGGAACGGCGCTAGGAGATAGTTAGGCCATTGTTCCTTATGAAGGGAGAGTTTACGAAAAGATTATAAGGCCAGGAGTTGTGTAGGCCAGATTACTTATAGACTACAGAGCGGACAGTCTTTTGAGTATATATAGATTTAAGCCTGGGTGGCGTTTTGTAACTGCAGTGTCAGCAGTCGTTCTGGTGGAACATTAGAACTGCTAGGATATATAGATTCAAGCCTGTATGGCGTTTTGTTAACTGCAGGGGTATGCAGTCGTTGAGGGAGTCCTATAGATGTACGCCTGTGTGGCGGGTTTTGTAACTGCAGTGTCAGCAGTCGTTCTGGTGAATTTACTGATGTAACATTAGAACTGCGATGTAAACAGGGTTTACATCATACTGAACAGCTGTAACATTCTGCGGAATTGATTATTATTGATTTTTGTGTATCCTGTTGTACCTGTGTAGTGTATCGTATCGGATTGATGTTGCTGTGTGAATAAATCATGTGCTGTCAATTGGAAATGAACACTAGTCTGATTCGTTGATCTATGCTTGACAGTACAGGGTGAGTGACTGTACCTTTCATACCACTCACTATAGACTTTATACACAGGGACAATGCAGAGCTAACCTATTTATCATCTGCTCTGTGTGGGCGCATGTACTACAATCAGTCTAATCACATCAAGAGGGATATAATTTATCACCATTGTATATACCAAGATTGCAGGCTTTATCAGTGGTGGGCCAACCTTTCGGGCGTAATGACCACGAATTCGCGTTATAAGAGCATCAGACTTTATCAGTATCATGGTAAGGTTATAAGAGCAATGAATAGCCCTATGTGGGCGTGACTTGGATTTATAACGCCTTTTCTTACTTCTACATTGTTAAGAAACAAAGGCGAATCTTCTACAAGTTTTTGTGTTGATCGTGACCTGTAATCGGCAACGCCTCTACAATACACAGACAGTTGTGTGTCACTCATGACCTTTAATCGGTGACACGGTGAAGCGTCTTGTGTTTACATGCCTCCATATGACATTTTCGCAACGTTTCCAGTTCTACGTTTCGGAGTGAAATTTTCAAGTAAACTTTGACATGGTTATGGCGACCTGTCCTGATTCATCATCATCAGCGATATCTGCATTATGAGAATTACAGTATGTTCCAGTTTTATATGCAAGTGCGAAATATCAAGTAGCTCTTTCCAACAAGAGTGACAGACAGTGTACCTTCGCGACGACAGAGGGAACAAGTGGGTAACTTGCGCTGTTTCTAGTTTCCAGTGCTGTGTACGATCACATAGCATACTGTTTCCAGTTTCCAGTTTCCTATGCTGTGTATGACAACATAGCATGCTGTGTCAGGGTGTAGTGAGAGTTGACATGGGACTCTGCTTATGTTGTGTCATCTTTGATGTTGATGCCCATCGATTGTAACAAGAAAAGAAGGAACTTTGCTATTTGCAAGATAAGTGGTTGTGTTGTTGTGAAAACTGTGTTTATGTATGCATGCTATCAAGTCTTCTCATATCACACATTATATATTCTATTAACTGTTTAGTATAGGTTTTAGTGCATAATAATTGAGAATTGAAATATTTATTGTGTGAGGTGGAAATTAATTATCTAAATTTCCAGGGACATAAACTTATTATAATTAATTTTGATATGGATGCTAAGTGGTGTGATGTAGATCCTACAGATATAAGACCTATGTTGGAGTATGCATTGGTGGTAGGAAGAGATAAAAAGGGATTGAGAGGCCCACGACTTGGAGCATGGGTGATGGAGGATTTTTTGATTAATGTGTCAGCATCCCTAGAGTCATTTGCTGAACATAACTTTAAGTTAGTTTGTAATTTTGTAATGGCTAGGGATTTGGTTGATTTGCTACGGCACATTCGTGTGTTTGTGCAACAATATATAGAGATTGAACACGGACATATTGTGCAAAGTATATTCAAGATAATCCACAACAGTGTTTCTGACCTGCATAAAAGGGAATTGAATATTGAGAAACAAACAAAAGTAAACAAACAGGGTGCTTTACAGGAAAGTGATAAGTTTTTACAAGATGATGCTGAAAAGAAAAAATTACAAGAAACAGTGTCTAGGCTCACAAGTGAGTTACAGAAATCAAACTTGGATCTTGCTAATGTAACAACAGCATTAGACTCTGCAGGCAGTAAAGTAAAAGATTTGGAAGTTCAGATAGAACATATGAATAGCGTAATGGGTAATCTCACTCGAGAAATTCAAGAGAAGAATGATATTTGTGAGAAATTAAAAGTTCAAACCAAGAAATGTGAAAACTTATGTAATGAAACACTTACTGGCTTATTGTGTGACATTGTGATTGTTAGTCACCGACTTAAAGAAAAGTATTTTGTACCTCCCGAGAATGTTAATGAGCTTGGGAATGGCCAGAATAGTAACACTAAGGAACTTCAGATGGATTTAACACAGTTGAGTGCTAATGAAGAAAAGGATGATAAGGAGAGATTAGAAGAGTTAACGATGTACAAAAGGAAAATGACTGATATTGAGAAATTACTCATGCAGGAGAAGAGTAAGCTTTTAACATCGAATGACTTGATTAAGAAACAAACTGAAGAAATCTCACTTAGAAATGCTGAGATTAGTGATCTGAGAAATAGAGTTAATGGTTTGGTGGATGTTATTTTAGGCATCAAGGGGTTGTCTACTGTCAGTGTTGACAATAGTAGACAGAAGGTTGCTTATCAACAAGTAAAAAAAGCAAAGATCCAGCCCTATACATTCTTTGCTGAGAGGAAAATCGAACATGATGGACGGAGATCACTACGTGGCAAATACAATTTCCCACGTACTACTTCTGGTAACATTACTGACTCGTGGCGTCAGGCCAGCAAAGATAATTCTGCTATAACAGTCAGTTCTATAGATTGCAAAAAAAAATGGAGATAAATTTCAAGGCAGATCTAAAAAGACCAACCATTATTCTGATTATGGAAATACTGATAAACAAATAATAAGGGACAAAGCTATTAGTAAGACTTGTACCCAAAATAAAACTCAACATGTTGATAACCATAAGAATTTAGTTATCACTGGTACTGATCAATTTAGTAAGCATATTGTCACAAAGGAGAATAGAAACAGTTGTGGTGAAAGAAATAACTACAATAAAGGTTATCAGCCTTATAATGATGGTTCTAGAACACAACAAAATCCATCGGTTAGATATTTTTATAGAAGTAGAAATACTAATCATAATAATGTTGCACAACAAAAGAACAATCTTGGTTGTAAACAATGTAACAGTAAGGGTATTGTTTCAAATACTACTGCTTGTTATGCATTTTGAGTTCTAGAGAATATCTCGTTGTGTTTGAGTAGGATTTTATTTCAGCCTACTGTTGTGATGACCTTCATTTCTGTCAGGATGTCTTATCCTTCTGTGTTATCTGCTGCGTGACGAGGAAATGATGGCATCATATAGAAACCAGACGTTTTCACTGCCACACGTTTGGGTAAATGTAAGACTAACTTTCCGTTTTACTTCAATAAATCTCACAAGTTGATTGAAATAGACATTTTCATTTATATTTTCCCACAGTATTCGGCTTGTTAAGAATCTTCGCACCGAAGTTATTTTTTACTGTGAGAGGAATGTGGGTCAACCTGTGACCAGATGTCTAGTCAAGCGAAACCCAGCCAGCCTGTTGACACGGTGTTGTATGACGTTACCCCGTGCGGTTTACAGAATGTTATCGAGGACCGCGGATTTGTGACCTATTTATTTTTTTTGTCTGTTTAGGAGTTAGTTTAAGATTGCTATAGTGTTTTTTACACTTAATTTATTTTTTGGTTAATGAATTACTGTATTGTATAGTAACTTACATTACATAATGTCTTAGGTATTGTGTATGTTCATAGGTATGCACTGTTGTGACTCTGTCATTATTTACATGATTGTTTTGTTGATAAACATTGCATGTGTTATGATTGCAATGAAATGATGACATATCACTTTGTAGTGACTTATCTTTAATTTTTGTAATGAGATTGTGGATTTGTGATTTTTTCATACGCTAGTCGGAAGACTATTCCACTTAGACCATATTATGTATGACCATAGGTGCTACGTTGTGAAGTTGAAGTAATGATAGTTAATTCATCAAACATTGATATGTTTTGCAGCGTTGATTCTTAGGAAAATTTTGGATTTGATGAGATTGCCAGCCCTATGCACAAACTCATTAGCGTCGAATATGCGTTAGTTGTTTCAGAGAGTCTTGTTATTCATTAAATTTATTTTTTTCTTTTCTTATATTCTGGTGCTATGTCTAATTAATATTACCATATACAGAGGTTATATGCAGTAACTATTGTGTTGTGAAATGTAATTTTGAAACTAAACTTGTATGTGTTAGTTATGATTTTGTATTTGTATTTGTAAACATATTTTGAAACATTGATTTCTGGTATTTTTTTTGCCATGTGTTTTTTTTTTCTGCTGAATTCTGTTTAAATTAGTATGCGTTTATTATGAGTCTACTTAAGTATTGGAATTCTTTTTTGTTAGATGTCATTCATTTGGTTAAAGATGATTTCATTTTGGTATATTAGTTATAGATTTAATCTAGAAAAAATTAAAATACTATTGTTATTTAACTTAGCTTTAAAAAAACTTTTTTTGTACTGTAATTTTTTTTTTGGGAAATGTATTTTTCTTTGACATTGTTATATTTTTTCTGCGCCAAAGCGCTTAATTAGGTGTAATAATATATGTTGATATTCCATTTAAAATAGTTTTTTTTGTTTTGTTTTGAGATTGTGATAATTTTATATATCGCACTTTTTTGTGTGATGTCTGTGATAAATCATTTTAGTTATAAGTTTTGTAATTTAGCTAAAATTATTTATTATGCGTTAGTTACTTGGATTGTTGTTGGGATGTATTGTTGTCGTTTTTCTATGCATTCATCTTTTGAATTCCCTTCTTCCTTTTCGAATGATTCTTCGTTTCACTACATTTCTTTGGAAGCGGTCTATACTTTGGCTATGCTTCCATGTTTCATCTGGATGTTACTTGATACTAGTTGTATACGTTCACTTCTTACACTTCTTATACTTCCATACTTTGTATTCTTACGTATTGTAATATGGATTAGTATATGTACTTATTAGTGACAGTTCTATGTATTTCATGCAAGGAATTGATTAGCTCAATTATTACTATTAGGTATTATGGATCTTTCTTCCTATTTCGATTTCTTTGTTGATTTTCTGTGCTGATCATGCTTCTTTTGTTTGATCTTGACTTTATTTTCTATTTATTGTGTCATGTTTGGTCTACAGTAATAATACTTAACTTTGTTTGTAAATGATTATTTCGGTGTATTTAGCAGATTATTATGGGTAATTTGTTTATTGTACACTTGCTTTATTATTTGGCGATGTATTATTTTGACCTTATCATAAAACTATTGTTGTAAGCATATATTAGAGCTTAGCTGACCCCTCATTTGTCGGTGATGTAGTTTTTTCAAAAAAATGATAAATCATTTTTTTCTCCGGACCGGGTGGTAACTGTAAAGGTCAAAGGGGAGTGATACGTACTATACTGATTATACAGTGTGAATTCAGGGTTGTCGCACTTGTTAGCTGGTTTAATTGTGAGTTGTTTAAACATTTATATGTTAGAAAACAGAGTGTACAGAAAGCGTGTGAGCGCTGGTCATTTAGTTATTCTGTACTGGTTTCGGCCGGCTGTGAATAGCTCACGGGTAGTCCGTGAACAGCCGGGTCCGGTGACTGTTTTTGTGCGGGAGATGTGTCATCCCGTGACAGTCTAAGTTTGGGCGGGTGACTGGAGTCAGCCCAGTATCTTGTGTGTGTTCCCAAGGGTAGTGTAAGGGAACGATATTTGGCCATTTTTCGAGGTGTACTAGTACTTGCCTATTTAAGTGTGTTTATCTGTAGATAAGATGTGATAAATCTGCAGATAAGATGTGATAAATCTGCAGATAAGATGAGATAAGAGAAGATAAGGTGTACTTTATGTTAAGGACATGTTCTGAGGCCTTGGTGTATACAGGCCGATGTTTTGGGATCATATTTACCTCCCTGATAGATTTCTATTGTGCAGGAACGGCGCTAGGAGATAGTTAGGCCATTGTTCCTTATGAAGGGAGAGTTTACGAAAAGATTATAAGGCCAGGAGTTGTGTAGGCCAGATTACTTATAGACTACAGAGCGGACAGTCTTTTGAGTATATACAGATTTAAGCCTGGGTGGCGTTTTGTAACTGCAGTGTCAGCAGTCGTTCTGGTGGAACATTAGAACTGCTAGGATATATAGATTCAAGCCTGTATGGTGTTTTGTTAACTGCAGGGGTATGCAGTCGTTGAGGGAGTCCTATAGATGTACGCCTGTGTGGCGGGTTTTGTAACTGCAGTGTCAGCAGTCGTTCTGGTGAATTTACTGATGTAACATTAGAACTGCGATGTAAACAGGGTTTACATCATACTGAACAGCTGTAACATTCTGCGGAATTGATTATTATTGATTTTTGTGTATCCTGTTGTACCTGTGTAGTGTATCGTATCGGATTGATGTTGCTGTGTGAATAAATCATGTGCTGTCAATTGGAAATGAACACTAGTCTGATTCGTTGATCTATGCTTGACAGTACAGGGTGAGTGACTGTACCTTTCATACCACTCACTATAGACTTTATACACAGGGACAATGCAGAGCTAACCTATTTATCATCTGCTCTGTGTGGGCGCATGTACTACAATCAGTCTAATCACATCAAGAGGGATATAATTTATCACCATTGTATATACCAAGATTGCAGTCTTTATCAGTAGGGTTTGCCCAGGCATTATAAATACATTGCCAAGGTTGGGTGCACGTTTAAAACAGTTCACGAGGAAGAAAATAGAGTGAGGATTAAAAAAAAAAAACAGACAACGGTTCACTAACTTCGCTTGCGTTAGTAAAACGTGAGTATTTTTCTGGTGAGTAGTAAATAAAGCTCGACCAATAGTTTGAGCTGGAAAACAGATTAGGGAACGAATCAGAGGTAGCGAAAGAAACGCACCAGGTAACAATGACTAGAGGTCAGAGAGGTGTGCGGGTTTCTGAAGGGCAGTCGGGTTTCAGAATTTGAAGAAGCAAGAAGTGCTTTTGGCGGTTGCCACCAGTTGTAACAGATTCTGTGGTTATATAGATAAGTTCAGAAGTTATACAGAAAATGCATAAGCTGTAGAGATAACTCAGAAGATTAACAAATTCTGTGGTTAGACAGAAATAGCATAAGTTTTAGAAGGTTCAGAGGATGTGATAGCTCTAGTCAATAACTATACAAGATAACTAAGAAGTTTCGTATATACAGAGTAGAAGATGATTAAGAAAGTTCTTATAGTCACAGTAGAGAATATATTTCGGGAGAGATTCAGGGAATTGCCTGTAAGTATGGTTTTGCACTTATCATTCATATTGATGAAAAATTGCAGGAGAAGTAAATCAGAAATCCCAAGTCGACATGTCAAATAAACAATGACTACTTTGTTGACTAAGCAACCTAGAGAAGAGAAGTATTTGAATGATACATTGATGGTCAAGCTGGGTACTGTTATATACGAATAGATGGTAAGAATGAATTCCAAGAGGAAAACCATAATTTTATCAGAGTGAGTTCACAGAGAGTGAACCAGTGAGTCGTCTACAGAAATAGTTACGACAAGTAAGCGACTGGGAGAGTCGACTTCTGTAAGAACTACCTGCATGCTCTTGCATGTAAGTATGGAGTATAGAAGACATGTTACATGTATAAGAATTATAGTATGCTTTTCAGGACCGGAAATAGAGGCAGGTCTGACCAAGTTTGGTCAAGAGGAATAAAAGCACAAGACAATGAGTTGGAAGTGCTGATCAGGAGTAATGAGGCATATTAAGCAAACTGAGGTAGAGTTTGAAGAGGCTAAACAAGTAAATGGAGATTATAGAAGAACGAAGGGAGATTAAGTATATATATATATACACGAGATAAAGAGTTTATGTATGAAGCAACTATGATACAACTGTATGTGAGCTCTATGAAGAATTACCTGCGTTATTGAAGAATATTATATGTAAATAAATGTTTTTGCAAGAGAGAAAACATATGTTTGAGTCTATCATTGAGGGTTGTTGTATGTAGGCCAGGTCAATAATCATTATAAAATCCACTATACGATCAGTTACTATAATAACAACGGAGAAGGAAGAGAACGAGTCGAGGGTTGAACAAAGGAGGAAAAAGTAGTTCATCCAGGAATCACCAACTCTGGCGGAGATGGCCAGTATTTATACACAATAGCATTAACTTGGAAGATAAACAAAAGAGACTTGTGTGTGTAAAAACTTGAAATACTTCACTAGGCCTGCCATCTGCCACTTAGTGAAAGCACACACGCCACGGTCACACACCCTGGTACATTAGGTGAATTGGTACAGTGCACAGCACGGTCACATTACCTAATCCAGTTGAATCCTTTGTGCAAAGGGGTAGACATTGCTAACCAGATGGAACAATAACGATTAAGTCTACATTTAGCGGCATCTGCATTGTTTAAGCCTGGCGGACGAGTGATAGATAAACAGGTATCTTCTTTTCACCGACCGGTATTGGGCGACAAACCCAGCCTTGTGTCGGAGAAAGAAGATAACGAATATTTGATTCGTGGACCTGACTTGCAGAAGAGTGCAAAAAGACAATGTTGTCTCGGGTTTTTTTTCAATCTAGACAACATATGGCATTTAAAGATAATGTGTTAATTTTGTAAGCATGACTAGGGTCATGTCTAGGCATGATCAACTGGAAAGGATTGGGCCGCGAGGTAATGTTATAGCACTTCCGATGACATTGTTATAATAAACAAGATGAGAAGAAAGTAACACCTAGGTTGAGATTTATCCGACGTAATAATTAGGGTAGATCGGTGATGTAATGATTTAGGTAAACATGACTAGTAATACCGAAGTCGCAAGACTTTATATGGTCATGTAGTTGAAATTGGAGGTAACCCCTACTAAAAATAAGACATCTCATCGTGGGGGTAGGATAATATTAGGAATGAAACTAAACTTAATTGGATCTCAACCAAACGGAACCTCACGACGTGATATTTATAATCAATTCTGAGTGGATTTTCTCCCAACCAAACCTCACGGAGAGACACGTGTGTGTTTGTGTGTTTCAGTGTGTGTGTGTGCGCGTGCGCGCGCCGAAATTCCGCGTATAATCTAGAGCTTTGTAAGATTTTAGCACTGCATTTCCATCCTCGTCAAGGAGAAATCTCAGACAGCCTGGATAACTAATAGATTCTATTAGAGTTTCACGCTTGGCTAAGAAAGTTCTGGCGCTCTGTCGGTTAAGACCAACCCTAATCTAGTCTGGTCTTTTAGTCCCTCCCATTTCTTATTATTTTTGTCTCTTGACAGCGGTAGATTGGGGAAACTGGCATGTCACTTTGTAATTGGACAGGTTCACTCCATTTTCTCTAGCGCGGGTGAGCGGGGGAGTATCTTATGTCTTTTCATGTCTTCTGTATGCTGGTCGGCATAATTTGTAAGGCGTCCCGGGACTCTTTTGTTGCTGGTGGCGGCAACATTCCTAGAGTTCTTTGACCCCGCGCTATGTCTCTGCACGCTTTTTCTGGTAGAAGGCGGCCGAGTTCCCTAAACTTTTACACGTGAGGAAGCGTTGCCTTTCATGTGGCCGTGCATGGCTAGAAACTCTACGCCAAAATGTCAGTCCAGCTTAAGTATTGCTTTCATCCAGGAAACACGGGAAACCAAGTTCCCCGGAGCCTTGCGTCATTATTACGCACGCACCCTGATTTCGAAGACTTCGACTCGCAGGTGAGACGAACATCTGCAGGCCTTAGTCTCTTATAAAATTGGACAACTCACTTTGTCTAGCACTTAATGTCTCTAGGATTCTCTACTGTAGAGTGGGCGCTGTTCAATAACTAGTACTGACGACCAGCTACATTTTGGTGTTATTGGAATTCTTTACATTTCGGTAAGAGCACTTAATTAAATAGAAAGTGGGTGTATTAGGAACTTAGACATCATCATCATCGGGGCTAACGCGAATAGTATTACATTTTTACTATCACCTTTAATGATGGGAAAGTGAATAATTGTTAAATGCGCTTCCTACCACTAAACCATGAAGAGGTTTCAACTAGTAACATTTTGTTTGAAGGAAAGTGGGTGTGTGTTTATGTCAATTTCTCCTAAACAACTGTAAACCCTACTTAAAGTGCTCCTACGAGTTCCTGTAAAGAATTTTCATAGCGATCTAAATAACTGTGCTATATTGATGACTCCTGAGAGTATATTGTACAACCAACATAGAAGATTACCCATGAGTACCTTTATAAGGTCTATTCTCATATGGTATATATGTAAATATTGCTGCTATTTAGTGTATATCAGCCCATGGTTGTAACTAGATACGGGCCATTGATTTAACGTTACTAATCTTGGAAGACGCATCATGCGGGCGAAATAATTATCATGTAATCCGTTCTACGGCGAGCTCATAGGACAAAACTTTGTTTACATACCCATGCATTAAGCATCTTCATAACCGCTGACGGAGGGGCACGCCTGGTGTGATTTCTCAATGTAGGCCTGCATCGGTCACCTACGTTTTGCGTGACTAGCGATTGGTCGATAACAAGGAAAGGGTAGATGATTTTGTGACCAGGTCAGCCAGCGCTGACAGGCGGGAATACCCAAGCTAATTGGCATGAGGAACGTACACGGTCGCTTACTGTAAATAGTGCCTGTCCCAATGTACTTTAAGCTTTTCTAACTATATGTTGAACCCTTATGTAAGGACAGATGCTTATATTATACGCGCAGCTGCATTTTTGACTGGCCAGCGTCTATCGGTAATAGTAGTGCGCGTCGCCTACATAAACCTGAGTTTGGACTCGGATGGCCCATGGGATATCAGGGTTCCTTTATAACTGTATCGCTGGTGGATAATATTCCCACTGAAGCCTGCATCTTGAGGATGTATTTTTAATTTCTTCAACCCCATAGGAGAAGAAATAGGAAATAAGATAATGTTCAAGAGAATAGAATAATACATCTCAGCCAATTAGTGAAACAGACTCAGGGACGCATAGACGAAGGTTGAAGATCGTAACAAAATACCTACAGTGTAGGGTTATATTCTTGGTGGTGCTTAGAGGAGAGTTGTGTATTTCTCGGCATTGGTTAGTTTTTGGATTTCTGCGTAGCCACGTCACGGACGTCTTGCCTTAAAAGACTGGGATCTGTTGACTGGAGCAGAGATTATTGATAGTTTTCTTTTTATGTTATTATTACAGGCACTGTCTGAGGATTGTCGGTTTTCCAGACTTGGTTGTCACTCTGGATTGTTAACCAGAATCGACATGGGTTTTTTTGAGTCTTGTTTATTTGTTTTAAAGTGATATTGTAGTTTTTATTTTTATTGGGTTTCCTGACATCGCTCACTCATGATCTGAGTTTTATAGCATTTAACAAAAATAGATAACTATTAGCGGATCATAATTCTTTTACTATTTCTGTCTATTAGTGTTGAATGTGAAGACGCTTTTGTGTATGTGGTCCCTTACTCAATATATATATTCATGTATTGATTCCTGAAAGGCAGAGAGGGTGAGTGGGGTTAACATTTGAAAGTTATTACGAGTGGCGGGAGGAAAAAGTGTTTATTGTCTCTGTACTCCCGACTGTTACACTTCCACTTATATTCACATTCGATAAATCAGTCACTTCTAATATCTGGCTCTTCACTCAAACTTTGTCTGGTCACAGATAAACTCTTTTCACCATTCGTGACATAGAGGACAGGCGAAAAGAATTAGAAATACCACTTTAAATATTTTAAAAAAGAAGTTAAAACTCCCAAATTAAATACTTAGCGTTCCAAGTCCTGGAAACGTACCTCAACGGTACAATTTATTTGAGGACAACGGCAACAGTTGCTCGAACTATTAAACCATCTTGTGCAATCAATTCTGTGTATTAATTCATCTGATATAGGGGTAAGTTGTAATATGTATATTTTAAAATTTTACATTTGCCTTTGACATGTATAAATAGCTTGTGGATGTACAGTTGCACATGGAACTTGCAACCTCATCATACAAAATAACTTGCCACATAAACCACCACTACAAGAGCTGATGAGTGTTTCGTGCGGGTTTCCTCACAAGGAATCAATAACAAAGGTAGCCCTAGGCTCCATAGGGAGCAGGGAGTGGTTGATGATATCTTCATGGTGTATATATTTATCATGCCCATTTGAAGTAAGTTTTATATGTATATTTATGTATGCATAGAATGATACATTTGTCGCCTTCCATTGTCCTAAAACATTTCCATCTGACTCAATGGGTTCAGATTTAATGCTAAGGGATAACGGGCAAAACGTTGAAGAAGATGAAGTGGTGGAGGGAAACGGAGGTTGCCTGATGTTTACATCTGGTAACATAAACATTAAAAGAGGCAGTTGTTTCCTTTCAGTTTGTTTAAGCAGTTGCCATAAGACAACGCTGGACACCTACATCAGACGGGTCTAGAGGACACTTGAATAGCAACAATCCTGAGCATTTACTCCTGCACAGTAGAAAACGTGATCCTGAAAACTACTCGACTTCTGAAGAGAAGGAACAGTCAAAACACCTCTGGTGAACCTGCAGTGGTGGAACCATATTCCTACTGACCCCACAACGTCGCTAAGTAGAACACTAGTGCAGAAAATAGACAGTTTTTTTTCTCTTATCCACCTACAACTTCCCATGAAGACAAATTTAATTGATTTGTTTTGATAAAATAACTTTATTTATTTTACATCGTTAAATAAGTAACTGATTTGTAAACCAGTTTATATGTAAATATAAATCTAGAGTTGAATAAATCACTATTGAGAGAATTTTATCTTGTATCCGTATGATTCGGTTTTGCTTTTTAAATACATAACCATACAGAGCTAGTAAATTAATACTTTGCTGAATCACATTCAGCTCCTAAAATACAAGTCAAAACCTTTCTCACAGAATGAGTGGAGAATAATAAGTTTATAACAGCTTAGATGATCTCAGTTGTTATACTTGCTATTTTGTAAAATCCTTGTGAGACAACTTGAAACAGAAGCATCATTCTTCTATTAATATCTCTCCAAGAGTAATCTTCAGCGAATGCTGATATCTATGAAAAGTCTCTTCCTTTTACTCGGAGTTTGGCCAGTATTAGGAACCGCGGTAGACAAGTGGCTAGTGCACTGGCTTCCTAGCTCGGTGGTGTATTCTTTAATCCCCAGTTGAGGTAGGATTTTTTAGACCGCAAACGGCTCCTGGGTCTACCCAGCCTCATGAATAGGGTACCAGAGAAACTTCTGGGAAGGTTAAGGCGGCCGGCGGGATGCTGACCACATCACCCCTCGTGTGCCGATGGTCAAGAAAATATGGGCCTAACACCATATTCCCATTATGCCTCGATGGGCGTGTAACGGGATCCTTGGCCAGTATTGGACCAATACTGCCTAGCAGGGGAGACAACTCGCGACACAATCAATCAGTCAATATCCTTTAGCTCCCATGAAGCATATGCCTTCTCCGAACACGTGTCATTTCCTCCAGTCACGTGCCATGTGCTGAACCTCTCTCCATGTTTTCCTTATCGTTTTCACTTATGTCTCCAAATCGTGTCCATGTGTTTGTCCAGATGTTTCTTTATCTACCTGTGCTTCTTTTACCCTGGGGGTTTCCAGGACTGCTTTGTAAAGCTATCTACGGGTTTCCTCAATGTCAGTCCTATCCATCGCCAGCGTCTTCTTATCGTTTTTTGTTCTGCTGATACTTCTCTGGTTCTTGTCATCAGTTCTACATTAGTGATCTTGTCATCAGTTCCACATTAGTGATCTTGTCATCAGTTCCACATTAGTGATCTTGTCATCAGTTCCACATTAGTGATCTTGTCATCAGTTCCACATTAGTGATCTTGTCATCAGTTCCACATTAGTGATCTTGTCATCAGTTCCACATTAGTGATCTTGTCATCAGTTCCATATTAGTGATCTTGTCATCAGTTCCACATTAGTGATCTTGTCATTCCATTTTAGTCCTTCTATTCTACGTAAGCATCCATTTATGAAAGTCCGTGACTATTTGGTTGTTGTTTTAGCTGGGATCCATGTTTCAGAGCTATACAATAGGACTGACGTGACATTTATGTTGTTGATTCTTATTGAAGATACGTTGCGGGCTATGCTTAACTGTAAAATTCATTCCGAAAATTGTCTGACTCAATCTTTTAATGAAAAATGGCAAACTTTCGTTGGTTGAGCGAAATCTGGGCACTAAATAGGGCAGCTGGCAAATTACTGTAGGAGAAAGGTTAATTGAAAACAATGATAATTTCATCGACGAAAATTAAAACATGGCGTGGCCTTGAAGAAACTGCTCAAGGAATTACACACACACACACAACAAACTGTTCTTTCTAAATAACTGATCTTCCGTGGGAGTGTAGTGAAATTCTGCCTTGATACAAAAGGAGCGGAATCGGACATAAAAAAGAATGTCTTGACAGTATGACAGTATCATCATTATATTGCTTTTAAGTCCTTATCAAGCTTGAAGCCACCACTGTAGCTAGTCCTTCTTGCAGGAAGCCTGCACAAAACATTCATATTCTCTTGTAGCAGTGGTTTATGTAGCAATTCGTTTTACATGATGAGGTTGCCAGGCAGATTACACTAGTCAACAAATTTTCAAAAGTTATTTGTACCAGAAAATAAATATACCATTTCTTATTGATTTTGACATGCTGATTTCAAATATCATAATGAAATTCACCAATTGGCTCTGGTTTTTAAAAAAATGATGAATTTACATTACAGTAATACAAATAATGTATGCTTGTTTAATTCTCTGGGGTGAACAGCTAGTCTTTCTACTTTAGCATTATAAAAATTGTGGTTACATACTCAATTAATTGATATTTCAACATAAAATGATAGAAAAAATAAAAACATTATTTAAAGTTCACATATCATGTTTTAAAAAGGCACATTTGAACCCATTCCGTCATTATTCAGTCGCTGTTCGAGCTCTCTTTGCTTGCTTCTTGTAGTCAATCGATGAGGTGTCTCTTGTCACAGTCCAACAGTAATCAGCAAGCATTGAAGGGCTCCAATTGCCTTGATACCTTGTCTCCATAGCAGCAATGTCCTGGTGAAATCGTTCACTATGCTCATCACTGACCGCTCCACAGTTTGATGTAAAGAAATCCAGATGAGAATCCAGAAAATAAATTTTCAAAGACATGTTGCAGTCAAGACTCTTATACTTCAGAAGGAGATTTTCTACAATTTCATTGTAATTATCAGATCTGTTGTTTCCAAGAAAATTGTCCACCACTGACTTAAATGCTAGCCATGCTGCTTTTTCCTTGCCATGTAACACGCAAAGAAACTCGTCATCATGAAGAAGTTTTCGAATTTGCGGACCAACAAATACTCCCTCTCTTATTTTAGCTTCACTCAGTCTTGGGAAATTTTCTCATGAGGTATTTGAAAGCCTCATCTGTTTTCTCCATTGCCTTGACAAAGTTTTTCATGAGACCCAGCTTAATGTGCAAGAGTGGCAACAAAATCTTGCTGGTGTCGACAAGTGCTGGGTTCTCAACGTTCTTACTGCCAGGCTGCAATGACTGCCTGATTGGCCAATGTCTTCTGATGTAATGGTCACTTCGTGCACGGCTATCCCACTCACAGAGAAAGCAACAGTACTTGGTGTATCCACCCTGTAGTCCAAGCAAAAGAGCGACCACTTTTAAGTCACCGCAAAGTGACCAATGATGATGATCGTAGTTTATACACTTCAAAAGCTGCTTAATGTTTTCATAAGTTTCTTTCATATGAACTGTGTGACCAACTGGAATTGACGGTAACACATTACCATTATTCAACAAAACAGCTTTAAGACTCGTCTTGGATGAATCAATGAAAAGCCTCCACTCTTCCGGTATGTAATTGATTTTGAGGGCTGCCATTAAACCAGAAATGTTGTAGTACGCAGAAAGGTCACCCTCTTTGAAAAAGAATGTAATAAGCGGCTTCTGGCGGTTCCTATACACAGAAATTGTAACATCTTTTGCCAGGAGATTCCACTGTTGCAATCTGGAACCCAAAAGCTCCGCCTTGTTCTTCGGTAAATTCAGATCTCTTAAAAGATCATTCAGTTCACCTTGGGTTATTAAGTGTGGTTTAGTGGATGTAGTTTGCTCAAAATCTGGGTCGCTTGAGGTTGATGGTTCAGGACCACCAATGTCCTCTTCTTCATCAGCGGAAGCAGCTGAAAATGATTCTGGCACTTTGGGAACTGGTAGGTCATCGCCATGTGGTACCGGACGTATTGCAGAGGGGATGTTTGGATATTCCAGAGTCCATTTTTTCTTCTTTGATATGCCTTTCCCAATTGGACGGACTGTGCAAAAGTAACAGTTGTTGAGATGATCAGTGGGCACTCTCCAAATCATTGGGACTGCAAAAGGCATAGCTTGCCTTTTG
The DNA here is from genome assembly GCA_024509875.1 of Oreohelix idahoensis. Classification (NCBI taxonomy): domain Eukaryota; kingdom Metazoa; phylum Mollusca; class Gastropoda; order Stylommatophora; family Oreohelicidae; genus Oreohelix; species Oreohelix idahoensis. The sequence goes on from JAMPIV010003705.1 coordinate 977,442, forward strand.
CCAGTCAACCACAGTTTAAGATGTGCTGCACATGTATTGCAGCATATGTGTGGCGCCCAGCTCTTATCTTGATCTCCTATTCTGCAGCCAAAATACAAACTGTACGCCTTCTTAATCACTTTAGTTATATTTCGTTTTTGTGATACAAATGTCACCTCACCACATATATAACAGAAATTATTAGCACTGTTCACACATGTCCTAGGCATTTCCAACTACGATACTTTTGATAAGGACAAATGCACTAACTAATGGCAAAATTTTATCAGAGATAAGATATTTATACACAAAGGTGATGTAATCATAGGTAGGATTGCATCATCAACTTCTAGTTACATTTTTATTGGTCATTAGAAAAAAATTATGCAATAGTCCACAACAGTTGTGTCATTTATATAAATTGACCGTAATTAAATAAACTAGTAGCATATATCTTGAAAACTAGAGCCAATCAACATTTTTTAATGTCATTTTCGTTTTCAGCACACCAAAATTAGTTAAGATCGGCTATTTTCATTTCTGGTACATTTTGGTTGTTGACTAGTGTTAACAACCTCGTATTAGTCGCACTGTACGACATGCTTGGGACAGAAGTAGGCTTATTTTTTTTTCGTTGTTCATTAGAGACCCCACGGAAACTAAACGACTCAGTGTCAAAGTTTGGACAGTGCTAAGTTATGAACAAGGCACCAAGACGAATTTAGATGTTTGAGGCAGAGATGGAGATTGTTACACGTTCTTTCCTGGATTAAGAATAATAATAGTAATGACAGTTATGAAAATAACGGAATTGACAATGATGACGACAATGTTATACTTACAAAGACTTAGAATGACAGTGGTGATAACTAATCTGGCACAATAACAATAATGACAGAAAATATGGCGGAGGTGATCACAACAATAATACCGGAAACAAATGATAATGAAACTATTGCACGATTCATAAACTACAGCAATAGCTTCCTCTTCTAGACTCCACAGTGTGTATAAACAAATGTCTAGACCAATTAATTATATAGCGGCTGTTATTCACTGACATTAATATGCTTGAAGGTTCAGGCAACCCTGGTTTGATTAATGGAACCGTCCTGAGTCATAGAATGTGATACGAACCAAATCTTACAGTCCGTTTCCAAGAGGGCGGAAGAGAAAACATCTAGAATATGTATCTAATGTTAACCCTTTCAGTCCCAGGCATTCTTCAGATTTGACCCATGCACCCAATTAGATGTCATTTTTGTCGCAAGATATGGGCTAAAACAAGTTATAAATATGGATATGTATCCCCTGAAATAATGGTATAATAAAACATGCATTAATGCCCATTGGGTCAAATATGGGTAATTTTGTAACTGAACGACTATCAAGTTTATAAAGAAAGTTCCGTTTCAATATACGTATTCATTTTCAAAAACTTTAGTAATGTATGAAACTTTGTAATCAATCGAAAAAGCTCTTTGGCCTTCAGGGGGGTTGTTGTTGTTCATGTTGTTTAACTAGGGCTGTTAAGCTTCTCGCTCTTTTGCAGCCAATACCAAGTTGAAGACTCCTTGGTATTATCTACACTGTAGATTGGGACGAATAATGGAAATATAGCCTACAGTATCTGGTAGTCTTTCGTGACCTCGTTAGCGTTCTATGATTTGCTAGCAAAACCATGCATTTTTCTGGATGTCTTACTCACCTTTTAATCAACGCCTCTTTTTCTGTTAACACGGGCTAACGCAAAGTTTACACACTTCGTGACCTGACAGTCATAACAGGGAAAATATGAGGTGTTTACCCGAGTTTCTCACGCGGGGTGATCTGTCATTCATCGGATATCAGACAGACGCACGTGGAATAACACCGGACCTTTTTGAAGTGAGTCGCTCGGGCAAAAATATTTTCCCGAGTACACTTTGATGTTCGTACACACAGGGGGGAGTTAACTCTTTGATCTTAAGAAACGGGCTAAATCTCCGAGAAACCCGTTACACGGTTTTAAGTCTCTGTTGTCGATTAGCAACGTCCGAAAGAGCGACCGTGAAAACCTTTTATCTTGGGAACTTAGATTTCTGATTTCTCTGCTATGCACAATATTGTGAAAATTAGCATCCTCTAGAGAGAAGATAACCATGATGATATATAAACTGTGTCTTCCCAAAGCAGCTATCAGTTGTCGCTCAGAATTTTTCCGATAGTCTAAGCACGCAGTAGCTATAACCATTTTTGCTAGATGTGTTAATAGTATTCGCTGGGATTGTCATTCTGAGGTTCTGGTAATAGAAATTTAGTGCTTAAGTGTTAAAGTATTAAAGTTTACCATTATAATTCACTTAAAGTTCTAGCTGTTAAAGACCAGTGAAAAATAACACGTAGCTATTTGTTTGCCGGTTGTTCAGTTCAATGATAATTTTACCACTCGCTTTCTCACACAAGAAGAGACGTTTGGTTGACTAATTAATATGCTAGGCGCGACTGATAGCGACCATATAATTCACGTTATATTTCATTTTGTGTAATTCTAGTAAGGTAACCATTATTTAATACCATACGTCGACCCACATAAACATTTGATTAGTAAATTTAACTACGAGATTATCAATACCCAGATATTTTTTTCCAATTTATCAGCCCACGGGGGTTGTGCAGAAATAATAACACTATCTGACTTTTAACAGTCGTATCCACGTGGATTTTATCCAGAAGAGTTACACTGTTTCAGAATCGGCACTCACATAGAGCCAGCCGATAGGATTACCATCAATTAACAAGTGTAATAGTTTTAGCAACTAGACGTTTCCAAATACTGGAAGAATTTTTCACTGTTTGCTGTGAACACAACATCTCGGTTTCTACACTAAATATTGGAGGAGACATTTTTTCATCCAGGAATACACCACCAAATTTGGCGTCCCCCTTATAAAATCTTATATGTTATAGACAATGGACTGGGGCCAACTTGGATAATACCCCTGTCACTCTGAATATTCAGGAACCATTGTAATTCCAAAGGGATATCACCAAGAATAGGGTAAGCGTGTTGAATGGCCACTGTATGACAGAGAGTATGACAGAGAGAGTGAATATTTTTCTTTGTTACAAATATTGCACCAACCTGATTTGGCTTAAAATTGTTTACTTTACTGGGTAGCATTTAGTATGAACTATGTTTTCTTTACTGTCTATTCTGTAACATAGTGCTAACCTTTGCCCTTTGGGTTATTAATTTTTTGGGTTCTTTTCTCAAGAGAGGGAGGGCACAGTTATTCTGTTATTTCCTATGTATGTAATTCTGATTTTATTTGATCTGTCTTTAGATATTCGATGTTGTAATGTTTAATGATGATAAACAACAAAAGGAAACTTAACTTTGTGTGTTCGTCAGACCCATACACAATTTACCGTAGTTTTTCACGTTCGTGTGTCTTGTTGTCACATAGTTGTGTGTGTGTGTGTAGTTAAACTTACATTTCTAGGTATAAGGAGGGGCAAGATTGTCTTGTACTAAAAGATAGTCGTATAGATAGGTTGGACTAGAGAAACTACTCATTCCAGAGACAGATCTTCTCCTTAAACTATTCACTCGTGAAATCTATTCCTCACACCTTTATTTCTCACGTACTTATCACCATCCACTCTACTCAGACGGGACCATAAATAACTTTCAAACCTATCTAATCACGACATAGATCTAGGTTTTTCCTGTTTTTTTTTCTGCCATTCCAAAACGTGCTGAGTTAGGTCAGAAGCTCCAGTTTCTCCAGGTTGGCTTGCATTTACAGGATCATCACATCTGGTCACAAGCTAGGAGTAAGACGCTCTTGGTATACTGTGTATTCGCCGCCTTCCAAAGGGGCTCCCCAACTAAGCACAGCTAAAATACTGAGCTCTGGTTATGGGTACTCCCAAGGACTTGTCACGTCCTGCACAAAGTCACTTCTAAGCTCCCGCTGCCTATCACTGGGTCCATAGTAAGATCCTCCTGCATGCAGTCAACCAGGTCAAAGCCAAGGAATCATGTCTGGGGCTCAAGTGAATTCTCCAAGCTTAGTGTACTAATGCTGGTTTCTCAACAAATTTCATCCCTGGAAGTGTGTAGATGATTTCAAAAGTCAATGAGAGTGTATGTAGCCTCACAGACAAAAGTTCACTACCACATATGTATATTGTGGTACTGTGCATAGCTGGTGGTCATATAAAGATGACTCCAGATGATTCCATGCTTCTTAAGGGGGGTATGCGAAAATGTCTTATAGTATACATAACATAGTTTAAAGTTAGGTGAAGACTATCCTGAAGTATTGTTAGTCTTACATGCAGTAACTAAGCTTTGTTTAATGTCGAGTAAAGTGTAGGCATGGGCTTCAGGGGTGAAAGATTAAAGGTGATGTGCATGTTTAAATGTCGGATGAGTTAGATTTAAAAACGGGGATCATATAAGACAGGCATATCGTTAACGGAAAGAGGAACTTTATGTTGCTTTACGTTTTTTTTTTATTTGCATTGTAGAAATTTAGGGATGTCTAGAATGGGGGTCGTAGTGGTACAGTAGCTATCTCTTGTCTTTGCACAGTAGTGAAAAGATATAGTAAGAATGACTAGTTGAGACGTCGTACACACAGCATTTATAAAGGTCAGTTCCCAAGACCCTACAAGAGCTGAGGGCTCGGCATCCCATGATTTATACTATAGCCTAGTTAAGTAAACAATCTATTTCATTAACTCACCTCTCCCATAAACTAGCACGGCACTCCAAATATTAGAACAAGTGCTAATTCTACACATCTGAAAAGTTAGTTATTGTTTTCTGTGTCAATTGTATTTAATCAATATTCTCGGAATCGTATCAATCACTGAGGGTTGCAAGAGGAATACATAGGTAATGTTGCGTCACCTGTTCATGGTAATAAATTTTTCTCTTTGATCACAGCTACGGTAAATGCAGTTGAGTGGATCTCGTTGAGAGTCTGGGGGTCATAGAAATTTATTGGAAGCTGTGAATAGTCTTGCAAAGCATATTTCAGATTTTCACAAACATCTGAAGGATTTGGCTGAGAAAAGCAATATGCGTAATCCATTGAAGAAAGGCCTTAAAAAATGTATAACCATCCTCAGTAAAGCAACAATCAATAAAACATTTAGTGCTACAGGATATATGATCAGGAAAAAAATGTTCCCGGATGTTAAGTAGGTCGGCCCATTTTCCAAACAAATATTTGCAACCTCTGGTCATGACCAGTGCGTAATTGGTGGTCGATTGATCTGATCATTGTTGATGCAGGTAGTGCGCGTGTGTGTGTGTATATATTTACGTGTATTGCAGCAGTATGCCTATTTGTTCATCTAAATGGGTTTTCTGATTTTTTCTTCAATGTAAAATAAAAGAATCCACTTTTTTCAAGACCAAATGAAGGCCACTGTTAGGAAGAGAAAGCGCGACAGGCTGGACCATAGTGGACAGATGAAGTGGTCTTGTAGATCAAGAGCAGTTCGCAAACTCTGTGGAAATTACAGAAATCGATCAAAATAACCTGCACTTTAGTCTTCTAGTAATGCTGAAATCTTTCAGTGAGTCATTATATTTCCGATGATCAGTGCAATATAATGCACAGAAGCTGAGTAAGAGCATTCACACACTTAAGGCAATCTTCGTGGGATACAAATTCATTACAATATTTACACTACAACCTCCGATTCTGAACAGGCATCTGACTAATGAATGGACCATCTTAGTCACGCTGTCAAAATGTGACAATTAAAGAACGATGAATAATACCACTGAAAAAAAAACATATACTTGGGCAAACAGAATTAGGATTTATATTAAAAGATGGTGTTGCGTGATAAATTCTCGCAACATCGTTTTATTTCAATATCTATTTTATAACGCAAGGGCAACAACTGCTTGAAATTTATAGTCACTTTTCTCGGTAAGCATTTGTCTTCTCGCGTTGGTATCGAATGCAGTTAAGTTTGAGCTGTGGTCATTTTGCGCTGGACTGCGCATGACTTGTCTTGCTTTTTGGTCGATCGGTTTCCGCCCACCACTAGTGGGGTGAGCGATTTGGAATGGCGAAAGAGATGCCTCGTTGAAGAGGGGATCTCCGCTATTTTTTGTTCTGTCAGGGATGTGTAGTCCTCTTATGGATATTTCGTTTATTCGGGATAATACCTCTAGTGTATTTGCACATGCCGGGAGGCATAATATTTCTGTGTATTTCCGGAAGGCAAGGTAAATTAACATTTTCATTAACTCTATCGATTTTTGGTCGTGAACGATTTCTGGCTCATAGCCTGTCTTCGAAAGTCGTCGTCACGAGATGTTTTCCTAGCTCACATGTCGCTGTATTGTGCTGCATCGGTTGATGCAGGTCCCAAGGACTATTACTTGCTACTTGGTTACCTGAACTAGGTTTGAAAAACCTTTGTTATCTAGAGGATATTTTTGAGGACATTATTTATACTTCGGCAGACGTGTCTGTCTTGCTGAAGTCAGATTAAGGAGAGTGAACTGATCTCATACATCTGGTTATCTCCTGGCTGTTATAGAAAAGGATGGAGTTTTCCACCTGACTACATTTACAGCACTATGAAATATAACATGCATCTGACTCATCATTGTAATGCTGTCTACCGTCTATTGCTGTATTGAATGTTGCTGTGATAATGACTGTTTGATGTGTCTACATATTCGCGTAACCATTTTGTCACTGTGGCGTCCACAATAAATAATGAAGAAAAACGTCAACGGCTGTTACAAGAATCATTGACTTTATACGTCGTGAGCTTACTGACGTCCTATGTGGATTGCCCTGTTATTTTTGTATGAACATTGTTTTGACTGAACACATCTGCACACCACACAAAACCAGACATGCGGATGCCATCCATCATCATATGGCATCACGCATCATTTGGTGGCCATAAGCTGGGTTGATCTGGTACCAGCAAACACGGGGTCCCTTACCCACTTCATTTTCAACAAGAATTCATCAGCATCCATCAAGAAATTAACATTCTTCAATACAGTCAACATCTTCACCATTTTCAAAGTACTCGGCGTTGCCCGGTAAAAGTCAAAATTTCAACTTTTTGACGGAAACAAGAATTTGACAGTACCCGGCGTTGTTACATGTTGCCGGATAACTCGGACTGCTGTTATCTTTTACGCAAGTCAAGCAAGTTGCTGCTGTCAAGGTTCCAGTGCTGTCGTTTTTGTGAAGGTCAAGTGCCGGTTGAAACGGGTTGTTTTCTGAAGAAGGCCAAGTACCGATTTCCATCAACTTACTTTTGGATTAGAAGGTCAAGTGCCGAAACAACTCAACACACAGTATGTCAGAAGCTCAAGTACCATCGTGTTAGCAGTGGAAGCAGTTCAGATGTGCCATCATCGTTGGAGCTTCGCTCTTTAGGACGTGCGGATACCATCCATCATCATATGGCATCACGCATCATTTGGTGGCCAGTGTGGGGAAAATAGACTTCTTATTGCATGGAAAGGTCCGTATGCAATAGTCTCTCGGATTTCCGATGTTGACTATGTGGTCGATATTGATGGAAAGCATAAAACTTTCCACATAAACATGCTTTCGGAATTTCACGAACGTCCGGACTATTTGCTGCCTATTTTCCAGGCAACGGATGATGCTCCTGCACCTCACGGTCATTATTCATCCCTGTCTGTCATACAGGATGAGGAAGCTACCTTCTCTGATGTCAATCTTCCCCTTCCAGTGGTTCCATTACATTCCACGGAATCTTGGAAAAACGTTTCTGTTTCTCCTAATCTTTCTGGTGACGAACATCGACAAGTCTCGTCGATGTTACAAACATTTCAGGATGTTCTCACTGACATTCCTGGACACACAGATGTCATAGAACATGACATAATCCTTACCGACAATAATCCAATTAGGGTTAGGCCGTATCCTATTCCTATACACTTTCAGTCGCAGGTGGAAAAGGAATTGGATGAAATGATTCAATTAAATATAATTGAACCATCGACTTCACCATATTCTTCTTCCATGGTTATTGTCCGGAAGAAGGATAAGAACATACGAATTTGTGTTGATTATCGCAAATTGAATCAGGTCACAAAGTTCGATGCTGAACCGATGCCTTTGTTAGAAGATCTACTGATTAGACTTTCTAATTCTAGATTCTTCACTAAACTTGACTTGTCTAAAGGTTATTGGCAAGTGCCTTTAGCAGAGCATGCCAAACCTCTTACTGCTTTTTCTACACCTAGGGGTCTATTTCAATGGAATGTTATGCCTTTTGGTCTCATGAACGCCCCTGCAACTTTCGTTCGCATGATGCGTCGAATTCTGTCACATCGTTCGGATGTCATCGCATACTTAGATGACATCTGTCTCTTCAGTGATACCTGGGAAGATCACTATTTAGGGTTATATGACTTACTGTCCACTCTACGTGAGAATAATTTGACAGCGAAACCTTCTAAAGCTTTTTTGTTGGTTTTGGTGAAATCTCTTTCCTGGGTCATCGTGTTGGTCATGGTCTCTTGAAGACAGAAGACCACAATACTTCCAAAATACTGAACATCTCTGTTCCTAGAACGAAGAAACAAGTTAGGAGTCTCTTAGGTTTAATTCAATTTTATGGGAGATTTATTCCAAATTTATCTTCGATCATGGCACCTCTCTCAACATTGTTGAAGAAAGGTTCGCCTAATCTGGTCCGTTGGTCTGAAGAATGCCAATCTTCATTAGACCAAATCAAGAATATATTTTCTTCTCCTCCCATCTTAAGATTACCTACTCTTGATAGGACTTTTGTTCTTCGGAGTGATGCTTCATCCACTGGGATTGGAGCAGCACTGATGCAAGAATATGCAAATACTCTGCATCCTGTTATGTACATTTCTAGAAAACTAAATGCGGCAGAGAGGAACTACTCGGTTTTAGACCGTGAGTTGTTAGCGATGGTTTGGTCAATTCTAAAGCTACAAAGATTCCTCCTGGGCGCACATTTCATTCTAGAGACTGATCAGAAAGCTCTTACAGCTATTCAGACTAAGAATTTGAAGAGTTCGAGATCCACTCGATATGCTATAGCTCTTCAACCTTTTCACTTCACGGTACGAGCTATCCGTGGTGCGGATAATGTGATGGCTGACATTTTGTCTAGATGCCCACATGACTCTAACTAATACTTCTGTCCTATATTCCTATATATTACAGAGTCATAACACACCTATATTACTACAATAGATTAGCACATCTGTACTCACTTTATATGTACACACTATCGTGCTTTGTTGTCATCTTCTTCTGTTCGTTTTTTAAGATGATAGAGGAGGACTGAGTAGTTAATATAAGGGCCGTTAGTTTACTAAACAGCCACAATTATTAATAATGTATTGTACCTTATGAAGCATATTAGTTATTAATTAGCATTATATTGCTTGTACTTTCTCAGAATGTCATTGTTGAGCTGAGGACTTACCTTACTAGTATCAAGCATGACGAGTTCTAGATTGTGTACTTACCCTCGGAATACCAGAGCATATGTCCTGGATCGTCATGTAGTTTAACTTTACTATGTACTTATGTCATTACATGTCAAATAATGTACTATTTAAATTTTCCTATCAGATTTGTACATCCATTTTTAAAGACAATATTAGAGTATGCTGTTTAATGATGATTATGGTAACTTGCATACGTATATTGTGTTTACATGCTAACGTGATGTGTGTTGGTGACACCTCCCCGATGTGAATATTTTTGAGACATATTTATTTTTCTGTTGAGGTATATCCTCACCAGACACTCTATAATTAGCCTCATGTTAGGCAATTTAGTTAATTATCAGCGCATAATTCGTGCGTTTTGAGCCGCTTATCGCATGCTCTTTGATATTGAAAAAAAAATATGTTCCACATTTTTTTTTTATCGGGAGGAGGTGGTGATATGTTGCGTGATAAATTCTCGCAACATCGTTTTATTTCAATATCTATTTTATAACGCAAGGGCAACAACTGCTTGAAATTTATAGTCACTTTTCTCGGTAAGCATTTGTCTTCTCGCGTTGGTATCGAATGCAGTTAAGTTTGAGCTGTGGTCATTTTGCGCTGGACTGCGCATGACTTGTCTTGCTTTTTGGTCGATCGGTTTCCGCCCACCACTAGTGGGGTGAGCGATTTGGAATGGCGAAAGAGATGCCTCGTTGAAGAGGGGATCTCCGCTATTTTTTGTTCTGTCAGGGATGTGTAGTCCTCTTATGGATATTTCGTTTATTCGGGATAATACCTCTAGTGTATTTGCACATGCCGGGAGGCATAATATTTCTGTGTATTTCCGGAAGGCAAGGTAAATTAACATTTTCATTAACTCTATCGATTTTTGGTCGTGAACGATTTCTGGCTCATAGCCTGTCTTCGAAAGTCGTCGTCACGAGATGTTTTCCTAGCTCACATGTCGCTGTATTGTGCTGCATCGGTTGATGCAGGTCCCAAGGACTATTACTTGCTACTTGGTTACCTGAACTAGGTTTGAAAAACCTTTGTTTATCTAGAGGATATTTTTGAGGACATTATTTATACTTCGGCAGACGTGTCTGTCTTGCTGAAGTCAGATTAAGGAGAGTGAACTGATCTCATACATCTGGTTATCTCCTGGCTGTTATAGAAAAGGATGGAGTTTTCCACCTGACTACATTTACAGCACTATGAAATATAACATGCATCTGACTCATCATTGTAATGCTGTCTACCGTCTATTGCTGTATTGAATGTTGCTGTGATAATGACTGTTTGATGTGTCTACATATTCGCGTAACCATTTTGTCACTGTGGCGTCCACAATAAATAATGAAGAAAAACGTCAACGGCTGTTACAAGAATCATTGACTTTATACGTCGTGAGCTTACTGACGTCCTATGTGGATTGCCCTGTTATTTTTGTATGAACATTGTTTTGACTGAACACATCTGCACACCACACAAAACCAGACATGCGGATACCATCCATCATCATATGGCATCACGCATCAGATGGTAATGCACCTCATCGTTTTTCTCAGCTAATAATGAAGATAGAAGCATGAAATTTTGCACACTTTAAATATGGCATGTGCCAATTGTGTGCACTAAATTGCACCGCAACTGGCTAAATAATACGGCTGCCCTAAACCGTTGAAATGGAGCGTGTTAGCAACTTGCGTTATAAACAGCGAATTGTGATAGAATTTCTCGTTGCAGAGAAGGAAACTGTTGTGAATATTCACAAGCGTCTATGTGATGTGTATGGAAGTTTTGCAGTCGACAGGAGTACAGTCAGTCGCTGGGTTCAGAGAATCAAAGAATCAGGATGTGGAGATACGGAGCTGCGTGATCGGCCGCGCTGTGGACGTCCTGCCACAACCACCAACGCAGAAATGTTGAAATGCGCTGAGGGCATTATTCTTACTGATAGGCGAATCACTACTCAACAATTGGCCTTAAAGCTGTCAGTCAGCATTGGTTATGCAAATGCAGTTATAAAAACTCTCGGATTTTCTAAGGTTTGCGCAAGATGGGTTCCTCGAAGTCTCACAAATGACCACCGATTGCAAAGGAAAGCAATTTCTTCTGAATTGTTGGAGCGTTTTAATGCTGATGGAGAGAACTTTTTGGCTAAGATCGTTACAGGCGACGAAACCTGGGCACATCATTTTAAACCTGAGACACAAAGACAGTCAATGGAGTAGCATCATCCGCAATCACCAAGAAGAAAGAAATTCAAGACAATTCCTTCAGCTGGAAAGGTCATGATCACTGTCTTTTGTGACATTGAAGGTGTGATTCTTGTGGATGTTATGCCAAGAGGAGAGACAATCAATTCGCAAGCTTACGTTAAAACATTGAAAAAACTCAATCAACGTTTTCGCAGAGTTCGGCCGCACAAGAATCCAGCAGACCTGCTTCTCCTTCACGACAATGCGCGCCCTCACACAAGTCTGGCAACACGGGAAGCAATCACCAAATTAGGTTGGACTTTACTACCCCATCCACCCTATAGTCCCGATTTGGCACCCTCTGATTTTCATCTATTTGGTCCACTTAAAGATGCACTCCGTGGGACAAGGTTTGAAGATGATGAAGGAGTGATTCATGCAGCGAAGAGATGGCTACATGATCAAGACAAAATCTGGTACGGGATAGGAATACATGCACTTGTTTCGCGCTGGCATAAATCCGTACAAGTTGATGGGGATTATGTTGAATAATACCGATGTTTATATGACATATCCATGTATATTGTGTATAAATTTCATGCTTTTTGAATAAACAGCTCCTGAGAAAAACGATGTGGTGCATTACTTTCTGAACGCTTCTCGTACATGGGTGCAATGTTTGCATTAGGTCAGATCGATGAGGAAAAACAAAGATACCAACAAGAACTGAAGGCCATCATAATTAGACTAGTAGAATAATTTTTTTTTGGTTAAATAGTAGAGTTGCCTCGTTTTGGCAGGGGATTAACCGTTCAACCTAGACACAGATCCGTGGGTTATTTTGGGGCACATGTTAAAATATAATATACCTGTTACGTTATTTTATATTCATAGAGGGGGAGTTTAATGCTTGAGATCCTCACATGTGCGTCTAGTATTTAGTAGACGCTTAGTTGTGCGCATCTAGGTTAATTGTATGTTTAATTATTTGCGTACGACCGTGCACCATTCTTAAACGGGCATGGCGTGGTTTGTCGCGGTGATTTGTTGCCCTCCGGGCAACGTACTAGAGGCAGATCCCGATATCCTCCGTCTTGTATAGACGTGCTTTTTCGTGTGCTTGTCCTTAGACTAGGAAAAACACGGTCATAAAGTAATTATAATCATGTGTAAGATGAAGATGTCGTTCTTGATGAACAATACTAAGAATAAATTGATTTCTAATATTTAGCCAGAAACGGCTCGTTTTGAAGTATCTCGCCTCCGATACTTAATCTCCGACACGTAACTGTAGAGCTTCCGTTAACCTTCATGTGGTAACGGCTAGTGCAGTCAGTCAACGTCCATGTTGATTACACTGACTAACAAAAAAAAAAATTTTTTTCTTTCTCTAACATTTCTATGTTTTTATGGTCAATTTTAATGTGCTGTTTTTAAATCTGCAAACCGTTTTTCTCTATCAGGTCGGGATCTCTAGAAATACGCAATTGAAGTTTTTTAACAACGCATACAGTATACAACATCATTTGTACAAGAAGTATAACAGTTATGTAGGCTTGAATTTCTTTGCAGTCGACTTTCGTCGGTGAATGGTATGTGGTACATCGCGATGAAGCATCCAACAATAATCGGCAAGCATGGTCACACTCCACCGTCCTTGATAACGTGACTCCATTACGGCGATATCTTGATGGAATCGTTCTCCATGTTCATCGCTGACTTCGCTAAGGTTGTCAGGGAAAAAGTCAAGATGCGAATCGAGCAAATGGATTTTGAGGGACATGTTACAGCCCATAATTCTGTATGCATCTATGCACTGCTTAACAATATGCACATAGTCGACAGATTTGTGATTTCCCAGAAAGTTATCGACGATCGATTTGAATGCCATCCATGCGCGAAGTTCACTACCATGTAACAAGTTCTTGAATTGTTTGTCTGCAATAACTTTCCTAATCTGAGGTCCTACAAAGATACCTTCCTTTATCTTTGCATCGCTAATTTCCGGAAACTTTTCTCGAAGATAAGTGAAAGCTTTGCTCGTTTTATCTAACGCTTGTACGAAATTTTCTGCCCAATATATAAATGATTGATGAACGTCTTCCTTACTAATGTCTATGTTATGTCTTCAATAAACTGTGTGTCGTCACAAATTGTCCGCTATGAGTACAACATCTATTTCTCGCCAGTTTGGTCATACTGTCTTGACCAATTAAACCGAGCTCAATTGTCATCACCATAAGCCAAAGTAACGGCCCACATCATATTAGCGTTATCAAGAAATACATCGGCCTCATGTTGTAAGCCCGACAGCTCTGACAACATCAGCGACAGGCCCAGTAAAGAAAACACACCGGTAACAGCTGGTGGCCATTATATGGGGAAAATTGTTTCTTTCAAGTAACGATGCTACTGCAGATCACTTCCCCATTCGTTTCAAGATACGTCGACTATTGCGACAAGAATTTGCCATCCACGACACCATTGTTTTTATGTTTGCTGTTTAACGGTCGACCTCACTGACCTCTGCGTGGTCAACCTGTACATCTTGTCAAGCCTATTGTGAGGGTCAACGATGGATCGTAGTACTGACAGTCTTTTGCTCACCATGCAGCGCCCGATACTTATCGACATTGCGAGGACCGGGATTTTGTTCATATAAGTGGCTGACTATGTTTGTGCATCTTGTCTCTGTTGCATGTTTTAGTCGAACCTTTCTTTTATATGTCCACAATTAATCTCAATGTTCTATGTTCTATGTGCCATGCGGGAAGGTTGGGCGGAGACCTACGTGGGATTCATCCCAGCTTCACACCAGGGCCCATATTTGGCGTTCTTTAGGGACATTTGCTGATTTCCGCAGTGGAAATTCAGTCTTATATTTGCCGAAGGATTTCGGTCCACTGTTCTTGGTTGCCTGTGACACCTTATTGTTTAGACGTGACGTGCAATTTGTAACTGTCATTCGACACCTTTCTATCCTTGATTTATATACAAATTTTCTATTAATACACTGTACTATTGCTTGTCTCGTATCTTTTTTCGCAGTGTTATTGCATTTTTTGAAATACTTTTACTTTATTTCTACGTTATTCCTTCTTTGATTCTGAGAAAGTTTTCATTTGTACTTTGGTATCTCGTCTTCTTATCAGTTGTTCTCAGTATCTTCATCATATATTGCCTGTCTTATATGCTCTATTAATTTTTTTTTAATGCATGATTTATTGATTGATTATTAATTATATTGTAATATTAACTTTCCTGAAATTAAGAGGGATTTAAACATAGGTTCGGTTTACAAGACCTGTCGCACATTAATTAGGTAATACTTTTAATTTATTAAACAAATATTTGACTAATGTGAGTTAGCAACTCATAAACATAGACAAGATGCCTACATTGGACTATTTTATCAAGCAAGGTAAGGCGCTTGGTATGGACGCTGATGAGTTAAAGCGATTCGTAAGCTCTGAATATTCGAAAGCCCAGGACGCTGAAAAACATAAACTTCAGATAGAATCTGAAATCTTAAACGTCAGATGGACGCTGAAACTCAGAAAATGCAAATGGAAGCTACTGAAAACGAAAATTGTAGACTTCACGAACAGAAATTGTTATCTTTAGAACTTGAGAGGATCAAATTAATGAATGGTACTAATGCACACAATGCTCCTGAAACTCAAGCAACTACACACAAGAACCATTCTGGTTCTTACAAGATCAGGTTGCCTCCATTTAAGTCTAATTCCGACGATATCGTATTCTATCTAAATAGATTCGAGGGCATATGTGAGTCTCAAAAGATTGATAAATCAGAATATTGTGCACGACTTATGGAACTTCTCACAGGAGAAGCTTTAACAGCAGTTTGTATGGTGGAAGGACCTAACAAAAATGACTACAATGCTATCAGGGGTATTTTACTTAAGAAATATCAACTTGACGAAGACGGTTATCGGCTCCGTTTTAAAAGCTTACTGCCAGAGAATGGAAACGACTTCTCTGATTTCATTGCAACTATACGTCTTACTTTTTCTCGCTGGGTTGAACTTTCAAGAATAGAGCACACATATGAAGCCCTTATGGACTTAATGCTCCGGGATAAAGTGATGTCCGCAGCCAACCTATTATTTCTCTCCTTCTTGCATGAGCGAAGGCCTGCTAACCTGACTGTTACTGAGGAAATAGGTCGTCAGTTCCTTACCGCACATCCAAACATGGTTGTTAGCAACTCTATCGTCAAGGAAGGATTACCAGTAGCATCAGCTATGCCTTACAATAATAACTTGCGACCTAGGTCACAAACCACTGATCGTAATTTTGGTAGGGGAGATTACCGGAATTACAGATCTCACCATGGGAATCAATTCCGCAGCGATTCTCCTGCTCCAAGGGACTGGAGACAATTCAATGGGCAACAAAAATTTTTAGTGAAAACAATTCAGGAAATGGTGGACGTGATATCCACGCTAATAATTGGCAACCTTACGGTAATTCTTATAGAAGCCAACAAAATTCATATAATGGATATATTAATCGAAGGGAAAATATGTCTCGTAACCATTCCAATTGGAGTTCTAATAAAAACAAATGCCCCTATAGAGAAAATAGTTCTGATCGATCTCGATATAGAGGTAGATCTCCAAATAATGATAGATCTCTTCGACATACTAACTCGGCTCAACATGAGCCCCAGGTGATTTTAAATCAGGGTGACAATAATACTGTTACTAATGCTGCTGCTTCTTGTTATTTCGATTTTGATCGTGCATCACAGTGCCCTGAGCGCACGACTCTATTTCAGCCTGCAGCAGTTACTACCTTGAGTTGCGGTCATCCTCTCCCGACTCCTCCAGCCTTGTCTGCTCATGATGGAACAGGTTCTCTAACTCTACACAAGGGGTTTGTCAATAACATACTGGTTACGGTACTTCAGGAGTCTGGGTGCACGACGGTTGGGGTCAGACAGTCGCTGGTTCACCCGTCTTGTGCTACAGGTAATGTCGTAAAATGCGTAACGTTTGGTGGCACAGTTGAGACTTTTCCAACTGCCATCGCCCACACTGCCACTCCATTTTTTACGGGGTATATAAACGTATGCATGCTCCCGAATCCGATCGTCGACCTTGTCGTCGGACAGATACACGGGGTAAAAGTATGTACTGCGGTACAAAATGCTGCTCGAGAACAGCAACATCACCTTACTGCTTCCACATTTACGACTATGGCACAATCTTATCCCCAGATACATTCTGCTAATGTGGTGGGATACTGTGGTAC
Source organism: Oreohelix idahoensis (assembly GCA_024509875.1). Classification (NCBI taxonomy): domain Eukaryota; kingdom Metazoa; phylum Mollusca; class Gastropoda; order Stylommatophora; family Oreohelicidae; genus Oreohelix; species Oreohelix idahoensis. The sequence continues at coordinate 994,392 of JAMPIV010003705.1, forward strand.
TAATAATACTGTTGTTCATAATACCAATTTTGGTGCTTCTTTGAGCCCAGGATGACATACTTCAGTTCTTCGTTACTTAAAGTATATTTCTTCTTTGAGTACAATTAACGAGGAAGATCCCTCTGTATTGTCTGACACACACGCCAACTTTATTGCCGCGGCTGAATCTACATCCAGTCACGTTGTTTGCAACTGCTCTTGCGCAGTGACTGTTGGTTTCTTTGCCAAATGTACGGACTTAGTTCTTCGTGCGTTTATATATCTTGTGGGTATATTTACCTTTCTTATTGGGCCGGTTTGCTCAGTATCTTCTTGGTCTACGACTCTTTGTCGTACTCATTGCTTTACTTTTCAAATTCGACGCGTGTCCAAATTCATTCATGTCTGTTTTTGCGTCTTTATTGCATATCAAATGTTTCTTTCATTGAACAGTATCCAGGCTATGACATTAGTTCATCCTTTTAGAGATATGCCGTTGTCAACTGCGTTTCCTTTCTCATACACGACGTCTGAGATAGTCAGTCATCATTACTCTCTTATCGATTTTCCTTTTGACGTCAGTATAATGTGTATGTTCATGACTTTCCTGTACGTCATTTCACACATTCAGCTGATTATTTCGTACTGTTTCTTGCGCCTGTACTTTATTCACCGCTTTGTTCTCAGCGCGAGTTACTTATCACTCTGTTACCTTACGTGGACAATTCTGTCGTCCCATATCGTTAATCGCTTCATATCTAACTTGGCTCCTGTCACTGCTACCCTATCTCGTTTGTTAAAGAAAGGGTCGCCTAACATGGTTCAGTGGTCACAGGATTGCCAGGCCACCTTAGGTTGGATTATGTTCATATTTTCCTCTGCTACTATCTTGCGGTTACCTAACAAAAATTTTCGTTTAATAATTCGCAGTGACGCCTCGTCGATGGGAATCGGAGCTTCTCTGATACAGGACTATTCAGGAACTCTCCACCCAGTGCTTTACGTCTCCCGGAAGTTAACTGCAGCTGAACTACGCTATTTTGTGGTGGACCGTGAGCTTTTGGCCATGGTCTGGTCTATACTAAAGTTACAACGTCTTTTACTTGGCGCCCACTTTGTCGTCGAGTCTGACCAGCGTGCACTTACTGCACTTAAGAGTAAGGACTTGAAGAACTCTAAATCGGCACGGTATGCAATTGCCTTGCAGCCTTTTAATTTTATAATTTAAGCCATCCGAGGTTCGACAACGTGGTGGCTGATCTATTGTCCCGTTGTCCACAAGACTCTTCTGAGACACTGGATCGCTTCACTAATTGACACTCGTACTACCATTATGCTACAACTTCACTTTTGGTGCCACTGGATGTGTTTAATGTCACCCATTGCTACATTTCTTTTGATGAACTCGCTTATGAGTATGACATCTTCATATTCGACTCAGAGTGACTTTTATTTAATCATCATTAACTGACTAGATTTTTATGACATATTATAATATTTCATTATGGTGCTTTTTTCAACTCATTTCTGAGATGATTGACTTCTTAACGCATCACTATAGTGTATAGGACTATCCGCCATGACACTTTTCCGCGAGTGACTGATTAATGATTTTTTTTTTGTCTGATAGAACATTGTGAAACTTTTTAATTATTTAGTTATCATAGTTTTCTATGCTATTATTTTCTTTTTTCAGTCATTCACATGCCACGTTTATTGTTTAGGCTATTCCATTGCGCTGCACATTTGCTATATACATTGCTTTATAGCCTCATTTTAGTATGGTAGCGCGTCATTAGCGACTGATATATTTTTTTTGCGCGTAGCTCTTTAATGACACCATACTTAGCTCTTATTAGTTTGATTAAGCTACCTAGGGTTTATACTCATCGTACTCTTTTCGACTGTGTTGCTTTCTTCTCGTGTTTTATTTTGGGAATTGATTTGAGTTTCATTTCGTTTTCCACATTTGCGTTTCACACACGAACGATGCGCATCTCATTCTATTTTTACAATGTTGACATGTGTTATCATCTTGGTTGATTTATTATAATTTTTTCACCATTTATAATCGTTCTCCATTTCATGTCATTTCCTTTGTTCTTTTCACTTAACATTTCATGTTTAGTACATAGTTGACCTATGTCTCTTTACCTTTAAACTTTTGTTTGTATTTGGTCTTTTATTCTCCTTCCACATTTATGTCCTTCTGTTATTACTTTCTTTTTAATTACACTTAAGATATTAATGATGTTATTTCTCTATTGGTTGGCTTGCTGGAGCTTGACTGACCCCACTGTTTTTATTATTTAAAAAAAAATTATTTTATATTCATAGAGGGGGAGTTAAATGTTTGAGATCCTCACATGTGCGTCTAGTATTTTGTAGACGCACAGTTGAGTGCATCTAGGTTAATTGTATGTTTAATTATTTGCGTACGACCGTGCACCATTCTTAAACGGGCATGGCGCGGTTTGTCGCGGTGATTTGTTGCCCTCCGGGCAACGTACTAGAGGCAGATCCCGATATCCTCCGTCTTGTATAGACGTGCTTTTTTCGTGTGCTTGTCCTTAGACTAGGAAAGACACGGTCATAAAGTAATTATAATCATCTGTAAGATGAAAATGTCGTTCTTGATGAACAATACCATGAATAGTTTGATTTATAATATTTAGCCAGAAACGGCTCGTTTTGAAGTATCTCGCCTCCGATACTTAATCTCCGACACGTAACTGTAGAGCTTCCGTTAACTTTCATGTGGTAACGGCTAGTGCAGTTAGTCAACGTCCAAGTTGATTATTATTGACTATGTACTTTTTCTGACATGAATATAATATTGATGAACGTCTTCCTTACTGATGTCTACGTTATGTCTTCAATAAACTGTGTGTCGTCACCAACTGTCCACTATGGGTCCAGCATCTATTTATCGCCAGTTTGGTCATACTGTCTTGACCCATTAAACCGAGCTCAATAGGCATCACCATAAGCCAAAGTAACGGCCCATATCATATTCGCGTTTTCAAGAAATACGTCGGCGACATGTTGTAAGCCTGACAGCTCTGACAACATCAGCGACAGTCCCAGTAAAGAAAACACACCGGTAACAATACCTGATATACCGAGGAAGAGACACAAGAATGTGTAATCTTAATACAGTTTCTTATTAAATAGAAGTACTTTGTACGGAATGCAAGAAAATTTACTAACATCATAACTGGCCATCATCTATCTGAACGATATCAAGACAGATGAACAAAAATCAACAAATAAATAATTAAATTTAAAAACAAAGAAAACCAGAGTGAAGCAGAAAGAGCCAACCAATCTAAATAAAAAAATATGTTAAAAATGAAACATTTAACTGTTGTTAGATAATGGCCAGTCTATTGTTTATGCTCGTAGCTATTCCTATCTTCTTGACAGGCTCTGCCCACAGCTTCACACATACACACACAAACACACGCAGGCACGCACGCACGCACCACCCCACCCCCATATATATATATATATATATATATATATATATATATATATATATATACAGTAGAACTCCATTTATCCGAACCCCAATTATCCGAACATCCAATTATCCGAACACTTTGTCCAAAAAAAAAAAAAACCAGGTGCCACCAGTCACGTTAGACTACAATTCTGAATCTTTTGATGCGGCAAGCTTCAAATGTGTGCGAACAATTTGTAGAGGATGGGATGGGCTAATGGTCGGTCGCTTACATACAGGAAGTCAGTTAGATCATTATATCATAAAGTCAGTTAATATCTAGTTTACCAATCCAGTGTACGAGTGCGTTCTAGGCAGAACACTGGCTAAACAGACAGTTCAACTTAAAATAATTGTCTCTGCTACCACAGCAGAATAATTTTGGTGTACAAGTATTTCTCTGTGCGATAAGGCATCTTCCAGTAGGCCTAATGCATATAAAAGGAACCGCAATGTTTTGTCAATTGAAACGAAAACAGAAATTATCAAGAGACTAGGAAAAAGTGAAACTGTGTCTTCACTTGCCAGAATTTTCAATGTTGGGAAAGCTAAAGTCTCTGACATCAAAAGTAACAAGGATAAAATTATGAGTTTTGCATCGAAATTGGATAGTGAAAATGGGTCGAAGAAACGTAAAACCATGAGAAATGCGAAAGATTTGAAATTGGAAGAGGCTTTGTATATATGGTTTATGCAAAGAAGAAGCAAAGGGGAACCTATCTCTGGCTCTCTATTGTGTGAAAAGGCACTTCAGTTCAACAATCAACTTGACGGTCCTCCTGACTTTAAGGCTAGCCAGGAATGGTTAAGAAACTTTAAATCTCGTCATGGCATACGAGGATTGGAGATTCAAGGGGAATCTTTATCTAGCGATGCAACTGCCGCTGAAAATTTTAAAGAAACACTCTTGGCTTTTTTGGAAGAAGAAAGTTATTCACTCGATGATGTGTATAATGCCGATGAGACTGGCTTATACTGGAAATCAATGCCTCAAAAATCACTTGCATCTCAGCGCAAAGCAGCTGCCCCTGGGTTTAAAAAGTGCAAATAGAGAGTAACAATTTTGGTAGCCGCGAATGCCAGTGGAAGTCATCATTTACCGGTGCTAACGATCGGCAAAGTAAAAAAAACCACGTTGTTTAAAGAATGTGACATGTCTCCCATTGTGCTACAAAGCACAGAAGAGTGCTTGGATGAATAGTGAAATATTTCTTGATTGGTATACAAATCAGTTCATCCCAAATGTGAAGAGGTTGAGAGAACAAGAAAAGAAAACTGGAAAAGTAATTCTTCTACTGGACAATGCACCATCTCATCCAGAGACGGATACATTGAATGCAGTTGATGCAAATTTTAAAGTAATTTTTCTGCCTCCCAATGTGACAGCACTGATTCAACCAATGGATCAGGGTGTTATAGCAAAACTTAAAAAGATGTACAAGAAGGAAGTCCTGTGTCGTTTATTGTTGGCTGAAGATGAAGAAAGTGTGGTGGCGTTTTCCAAGAAGCTTAATCTCAAAGACTGCTGCTATATGTTAGCTGATGCTTGGACCACCCTGTCACAAGATAATCTCAACAAGGCTTGGAATAGATTGCTTGGGAAAAAAGAAGGAAATGAAACTACTGCAGTGGACACAAATGATGATTGTATAAATGAAGTTGTGGAACTGTTTCAAGCAATGCCCGGATTTTCGGACTGTGACAAAGATGATGCACACACGTGGCTAGAAGATGATAATGATTCTGGTTTTCAGTTTTTGAATGACGAAGAAATTTTGTCTTTTGTGCAAGAAGAAAACCAAATACATGTAGTGACCGATGATGAAGACTCCTCAGAAGTACATGATGTACTTGTAGATTATGAAGAAAACCCAAAACGTCGACCAAGTCCTGAAGAGGCCTTTATAGCACTAGAAACAGCGATGGCTTCGTACGAGCAAGAAGATGACAGCTGTCCTACACAGCTTCTGCTGTTGAAGAGAATGCGGGACTTAGCAGCCAAAAGGAGACTATCCAGTTTGGTGCAAAAGAGGATTCCTCATTATTTTAAATAGTGGGCTACATCTGTGCAAGTACATGTATACGTAAGTTGCGCATGGTTTTGAATCGTTTGTAATGTTATTTTGAAAACATTTCTCTTTCTTAAAAAAACATAATTAATACAAGTAGTACATGCACTGCTGTGTAATAAAAGATTTTGGTGATACGGTGATCTAATACAGTGTGGGTATTATTATTACAGTACAAGTAAATATGTTTTAATGTGTATTTCCCTTGTGATGGTTAATTATTTTTAGAAATACGAGCGTATGTGTACATGTACTCGATACATTATGTAATCCAATTATCCGAACATTTGATTATCCGAACGATGCTCGGTCCCAAGGGGTTCGGATAAATGGAGTTCTACTGTATATATATATATATATATATATATATATATATATATATATATATATATATATATATATATATATATATATATATATATATATATATATATATATATATATATATATATATATATATATATATATATATATATATATATCATGCTAGGCAGCGATGTTAACGTGACATACAAGGTAAGTGGATGGATATTAAAAAAAAAACATCGGGAAAAAAGTGATTGGTCTTACTAGGACAACATACAAAGAAAATAATTAAACGTTGCGGTCACAAGGCCTTCGTTAGAGAAAGGAAATGAAGTGACAGCTAAGTAGGACTCAAAAGAAAAAAAAAATGTGTACTACTCGTAAAAGCAGTCCAGACCTAGCACGCCTGCCGAAAAGAGAGCGCGCCACAGCGCATTTGATTTATCAAATATTTAGCTAGAACGTTCGGTTAAAAAAGGACAAATATTCCCATTGCACTGAAACTTTTACCAGATTTCTTTAGAAATACTGGAAGTTCGTTATTCCTCAACAACAGCTATGTGACACTAAACTGCCTTTTACACCTGAAAATTACCAGCAACAATAATTGCTCGAACTGGCAGATCGTCACACTTCACAGATAAATATGCATGAAAGAGTTTGCAATATAATAGAGATATATCCATAACATAGAGACGTGAATTAACTAGCAATGTTCTCAATCTTGACTATCACGAATTCACATATGGCACAATAATAATTGGAGAAAGTCAAACTGGTACAGTAAGCACTAGCAACGTACCAATAGCAATACATCTTATCTGAAATGCATCTGCGTTTTAATTAGCGTTAGCCAATGTTATTAATAAAAATGATGCGCAGAACGCATCAAATTAGGCACATCTTTATCTAAAAAAAAAAATATTGCACGCGTTTTAAACCTAGTAGCCGCATTCTATTGGTTTCTGCGTGTGTTTCATTGCTGCAAACATTAGTATTTCTATCAGTGAAGTCGCGATTTCTCTGAATGCATTTCAGCCGGGAACGTATATACATTTGAAAATAGCACTGAAGTTCTACTTTAAAAGGAAATTCATATAACATCTACCAAGTTTTTTTTTTTTTTTTGATTAATGAAGAAAAATATCCCGTTCAACCTCTGATGGGTTATAATTAGGATATATATTGTTTTCAATTCCAAATAATATGAACAACTGCCGATTTAAGACAGAATGTGTGACTTTGTGAAAAATCTTCTAACCGTATTGTCCTCGCTTTGGCTACTACACAGTTTGTAACTCACTAACACAAGAACACGTAACTAATATCTAGACACAAATAAAAACTGTCCGAGCCTGGTACCTTCTCGATGTATATATGACGATCACTGCAAAGAATTACCTAATTTTCAGTCAGGTAGTCTGCAAGAAGCACACAGAACCTTAACTTTCCTTCACACTGATATGTAATGTTGTACATGTGATGAGTAAGCTAATGAATTTTCAACCCTCAAGCTTCTGGTTTTTCGTTTTTACTTTTTAGTTGTGTGTTTATTCCCCCCTTCATAACGTAGAAAAAACAAACAACAGCACAAACAAGAAACTCCAATTGGTATGCACGAGCAGAAAATGGAACAACTGGCAAGGGCAATGCTAAATATAAAACTAATTTTGACAACACAGAACGTTCAAGCGTTCAGAGAGACGCGGATGAGCAATATAGTAAGTGTGAAAGCGTACATAACGAAGTACGTATTGCTCGGTCCTCAGTTCTAAGTCGCTATTTGAACAGAGCTTTAGAAAACACGGGATTCTGTAATTTACTGATCATAATAATCATTTATATCTCTGGTCCGGTATCAATAGGAGATATGTTGTTTTAGAGCTCGAACATACACAATTATCTGAGCTGCAATTGTGTGGACAGGAGTAGAGAGTAGATATAAAGGGAGAAGGAGTGATTCTGGCTAAAGGGAGAAAAGGTAGATGGTGTGAAAGAAAGAAAAACATGGTGTTTATACTGAGAGACAGAAAAATATTGCATAATGTTTACATGATGAGACCAAGGAAGTTTTAATCACGTGTGTATAGATCCTCCAGATGTTATCATAGAGGTGGTACTTCAGATTATTCATGATGGCAAATACCACTGATGTATCGTAGACAAAATACAGCTGTTCCTGACATATCATAGAAAGGGTACATAACCTTACTCTTGCTTGTAGACGTGCCTGACTTACCATTACAAGATACTTAAGTTTACTCTTTCTTATAGATGTCCCTGGCGTGTTAAATATAAGTTAAGGCAGTCTGTACTTGATGCTAGAAATTTCTTACATGTCATAGATTGGGTACATGAGTTGTAACTGATAATGCTAGTACTTTTCGTTTCCAGCATGACGAAACTGCTATTTAAAACTTATTTAATTATTCGTGTGTATTGCATGCATATGTATGTGTGTGTTCTGGTGCCAGACTGTATCAGCTACGACGTTCCTCTGGATCCACCAGCTTCGTGGATCATGCTGCATGAGCATTACTTGGCCTCTTTTACTCAAGCGCTCAAGCTTGCGTCGGCCAAGACATTGTCTTGGGGCGCGTTCCTATGGTCAGTAACGATTGAAAGGGATACTCACTAATACTCACTAATGATTCGTGTGCGATGTCAACTGGCCTATACAATATCACGTTACATCTTTCTGTTTTTGATGGGTTTGTCAAACTTGTACTTGACATTTTTCCCAGCCAATATGTAAACAGTACAGAGATTTTCTTTTTTGCCATCTTCATCTCTTTAACGAATTCGCTGGCTCTTGAAGTGTAATAAAACTCTTTCTTCTTTTAGCATGCCCAAACGTAACGGAGCGCTTACTGCTGAAAGGCGTAATAAACTTAAATCACACATTGGCCTGTTTCAGGACAGTGCAAATACAACGATGATGATGTTGAACGATAGCTGATAACACTGGCTAACAAAAAAAAATTTTTTTATTCTTTCTCTAACATTTCTATGTTTTTCTGGTCAATTTTAATGCGCTGTTTTTAAATCCGCAAACCGTTTTTCTCTATCAGGTCGGGATCTCTAGAAATACGCAATTGAAGTTTTTTAACAACGCATACAGTATTACAACATCATTTGTACAAGAAGTATAACAGTTATGTAGGCTTGAATTTCTTTGCAGTCGACTTTCGTCGGTGAATGGCATGTGGTACATCGCGATAAAGCATCCCACAATAATCGGCAAGCATGGTCACACTCCACCGTCCTTGATAACGTGACTCCATTACGGCGATATCTTGATGGAATCGTTCTCCATGTTCATCGCTGACTTCGCCATGGTTGTCAGGGAGAAAGTCAAGATGCGAATCGAGCAAATGGATTTTGAGGGACATGTTACAGCCCACAATTCTGTATGCATCTATGCACTGCTTAACAATATGCACATAGTCGACAGATTTGTGATTTCCCAGAAAGTTATCGACGATCGATTTGAATGCCATCCATGCGCGAAGTTCACTACCATGTAACAAGTTCTCGAATTGTTTGTCTGCAATAACTTTCCTAATCTGAGGTCCTACAAAGATACCTTCCTTTATCTTTGCATCGCTAATTTGCGGAAACTTTTCTCGAAGATAAGTGAAAGCTTTGCTCGTTTTATCTAACGCTTTTACAAAATTCTTCATGAGCCCCAACTTTATATGTAATGGTGGTAAAATGATGCTGTCTTTGTTAACTAATGGCTCGTGTATTACATATTTATGCCCGAGCTGCATACGATCCCTGAAAGGCCACACCTTTCTTGCATAATGTTCCTGTCTGTTGCGGCTGTCCCATTCACATTGGAAGCAACAAAATTTAGTATACCCAGTCTGCATGCCCGTGAGAATTGCAATGACCTTTAGGTCTCCACAAATCCGCCATTGGTAGTCATTGTACTTTATTTTTTGACCTAAAAGTCTAGCCATATTGTCATAAGTTTCTTTCATATGAACAGAGTAGGCGACTGGAATTGATGAAAATAAATTTTCCATTATGCAATAACACGGCTTTTAGACTAGTCTTGGAAGAGTCGATGAAAAGTCGCCATTCGTTGGACTATGTGCTCATCACCGAGGTTCACCATTAGACCTTTTACATCTTTGCAATAGCAAATGTCATCATCCATCTCAAAGTATTGAACAAGTTCTCTGTGTCTATGACGAAATTTAGATATCGGAGTATTGGGCGATAAAACATTCCATTCTTTGAGTCGCGAACCGAGTAATTCCGCTTGTCCTTTGGTGAGAGCGAGATCACGTATTAGATCTGAAAGTTCTGAATGGTTAATTAAGTAAACACCATCATTCACCGGTATATAATCCGAGTCAGAATTAGTTTCTAAAGCAGTTAAACTATCACTTTCTGATGGTTCATTCACGTCCAACGGATATTGTTCTGGTGGAACTGGGATCGGACACGTGATTGGATCATGAGGCACTGGTTTCGAAACCGATTCAATATTTGGATAAACCACAGACTTTCTAGTTTTAAAAGTGAAACCATAGATATTTTTCAAGCAGAAGTAACAATCAGTAGCGTGATTTGTCGGTTCACGCCATATTACTGGCACTCCAAAAGGCATCGACTTATGCTTCGGCGATTTTCGTAACCAACCTGCCAATGTATTTGCACAAGTAGAACAAACTGCATTTGACATCCAAGATTTATTTGCATCATCAACTTTCGAATCGAAATAAAGTTCATATGCTTTCTTTAGCAATGTTGTAAAGTTTTTCTGGTGAACACGATCGGTAAAATATCCGCACACGTAACAGAACAGATCAGCCGAATTTCTACAACTTCTAGAAGCTATATTTCACTCAGAATTATTTCAAAATACAGTAACTATTTGAAATATAACGTAACATATGTCATGCATCTTTTAGCAGTATAAAAAGTAGAATTATTTTGCATTTTATTAATTTTTAAAAAGTTATATAGTAAAAATGAAACGGAGCAAATAACGGTTTCCCAAAAATATATTTATTCACAAATATCTTAAGAACCCGACGTGATAGAGATAAACGGATTTTAAATTTGAAATCAGCGCAAGAAACTGACCTAAGAACACTTATTCTTATATAAGAAAGAAAAATGTTGTTTGTCAGTGTAATTCTACCGGAGATCTCTTTTGGGGGGACAATAGACAAGCAGCTGGAAGAAAAACATTGATGCCCCTGAGATGTTGATGTATAGCAGAATGGGTCACGTCTCATGGAAAGTGAAGAAAACAAATAACGAGGTCATAGACAAGAGAATAGATAAAGGAGATCAAAGTGAAACAGCTCAAATATTTTGGCCATATAAAAATATATAACACCTTGATCTTGAAGGTCATAATGGAATGACGAGTTGAAGGCAAACGTGCCCGATGACACAGCGCTATATAAGGGGGAAGATAACATGAAAAGATGGACATGAAAGAGTCTATACGAGTTTTCCAGTTAAACAATAAATAGAAGACGTTGAACATCCATTGCTGCTGATCTTCGATGGTAGAGCATGTGTACCAGACCAAGAGAAAACCTTACGAGATGTTTGAGAGCAAGAATAAAATGAACAATGCGGAAAAGAGTAAGGAGAAGAATAAGAGAGAGTGATAGAGGAAATATGAGAGAAATAATAAGTAAAAGGATATTAGAAAGAATAAGGAAAAGGATGGGATAAAGCGTAAGGAGAAGTATGAGAGAAATAATAAAGATAAGGATTAGAGATAGAATAAGGAGAAGGATGAGAGAAAGAGTAAAAGAAAGAATAGGAGAAAACGTTAGGAGAAGTATGTGAGAAATAATAGGAATAAGAATGAGAGGATGAATAAGAGTGAGAGAAAGGGGAAGAATATGAGAAAACCTTAGGAAAAGAACGAGAGAAATAGTAAAGATAAGGATGAGAGGATAAATAAGGAGAAGAATGACAGAAAGAGAAAGGATCAAAATGGAAGAAGGAATAAAGAGAAGGATATCATAAAATAAGGATAGATATCACAGAAAGAGTAAGATGAATGAACTGTAGAAGTGTGAATACGAATGACACATTTGCAAGCAGTTGAAAATGAGAGAAAGAGCTATAAGAAGGAGAACAGAAATAGTCAGCAGAAGTTTCGGAGAAAATGTAAGAAAAAGATAAGAGAAATATTGAAGTGATGGATGAGAGAAACAGTAAACGTAATAATGGCAAAAAGAATAACCTGAAAAATGAGAGAAAGGTCATGGAGGAAAAATATACGCCAAATATTACACGAAGGATTATGAAAACTAATCATAGGCTGTAAACGCGAGCGAGAAGGAAAATCAATGAAAGAAAAACAAATGAAAGTAGGATAGAAAAAAGAAGTCAATAAGAGGAAAAAAAAGTTAAACAGGAAGATGATGACAGAATAATGAGACTTTTTATCCTATTGCTAGTTAATGACGTTGGTTTTTATTTTTATTTATTCTTTTGTTTTGTTTTCGTTGCTATGACATGAGCAAGGCTTTATCGACTCTTGAACTCAACATTATGTTTGACGTCTTCTAATTCCTGTTCGTCGTTCGCTCTCAAATAACCACATCTATCTCACTGATAAACCTGGCAGTCCGACTCAGGCTTGTCCCGTCACCATACAGTTTGTCCCTCAATTGGGCTGGACAAGCCCACGCTGCTACACTGCTCCTCTCATGTTGCCGAAAATCTTCGAGGACGTTCTGTTTGTTTGTCTTACCCACATGGGCAGTATGCAGGCGAACACTGTTCCCATAAGACTGTTTGTGGTCCTTGGCTGTCAGGGTCCTGGCTGACGGGTCTTCCCAGTTCAGATGGAGCAGAGCTGCGTGTCTGTCTGTGACGTCCTTCGGCAGTCTGGTAGGGAGCCACCGCCACACTATGACCATCTTTGCAGGGTAGAGAACCCTCCTTCTCGTGGCATTGCATACACGCCAAGTGGAGGGAGGTTCTCTGGGGTTGCAACAAAGCCCACTATCCGTTGTCTGGCCTCTCTTGCCAGGTATCGCTTGCTTGTCTCGGAGATATAATCCCCTTCGCAGGGTAGAGAGCCTTCACACCTCGAGACATTACACACACGCCATGGTGGGCCTGGCGTAACATGCCGATGAGTCTAGGAAGCTCTCTGGGGCTGCAAGAAAGCCCAAAACCTCTACCGCAAATTTTTCGTTCAAGGGTAAATTAGTGAATAACTCGAACCCGTGGGGATCATTCAACAACAACAACCCACATGGGCACATATCTGTCTGGCCGAATTTCACTTTGTTGTACAGATGGTATTTGAGTCTGCAATGTCCGGTTCTTAGTCTGGAAATGATTACTTGATCTCTTCTTGGTATTGTATAGTTTGTTTCTGCAGTATTGGACTCTGTGTGTTCCTTCTGCCATTTTTCTGTAAATTTATTTTTAACTATTGATTTATTGTCTTCATATGTTTCTGTGTCTTCATTTTGGAGTTTTCTTCTTCTTTCTTTCAATTTTCATTGTATCTCAATCTATTTTTTGATGCATCTAATTTTATGTTTCAAAATCACAGTTTTCGTTCAGGTTACGCATTTCTTCATTCTTTCACTGGCAACCTCATGATGTAAAACTAAATACCACAGAAACCACTGCTACACGAGTATGTGAACGCCTGGTGCAGGCATCCTGCAAGAAGACCTTCAATTATGACTCCATGCTCCACAAGGAACGTAAAACTCTATATATGTATTTGTCCACGTTTGACGCTGTTTTCTCTCTCACTCTCTCCTTCGCGTGCGCGTGCTCTCTCTTTCACTCTCTTTTTCGTATTCTCTCTCCATGAATAAATGAACGCATATTTACAGCAGATAGCACTACACTGTTCTGGGCCATACAGTTCAAGCACTACTCTCTTTGTCTCCAAGTTCAAACATTGCTTTCACTATATGGCGCCGCAGGCTGCCAGAACAACCAAGACAACACAGCCAGTGAGAAGCTATGATGGGAGGGACTGAGAGTTGCACTACAACTTAATGTTGTTGTGGGGATGTTCGTGCTTGTTTACTTTTTCGTTTTATTTTCTGTGTGTAAGAGCAAACAACGTTACGTCCGCCGAATAATTACATCGTTAATATTTTTGTAAATAGAATGCAAATATTAACCTCAACCTTGTTTGCGCAATACGCTAGTGTTGTGACAATGTGCTGCATGGCTCTCATATTGGCCAAAACGTGTCTTCAAAAATTTGCCGGAGTTGTTTCAGTCAGCTGTCTATCTCTTAATTTTGATCAAGAAAACTATTGTGATTGACACATTATACTGAAGGCCCTGTTTAGTTCCCAGGGGCCTCTGAAAAGACAAAGATTCCTGCAGACTCAGGCATGTCGTACAAGGCGACTAAAATGAGGTTTTGCATGGGGTTGGATGCCAAACCAAATCCTAGATATAAAATCCCAGCTTTTTCTGTCAGAGCGTAACGCTAAGGGATGCAACTTTGGTTGAAAGACATTAACTGTATTGTTTCCCTTATATGTACTCTCCCGAAAATAGTAACACTTACCAAAGAAGAATGCGCAAACGACGGTTTGCACAAAAATATTTATAGAATGTGCGATCCCATATACACACATTGGGATCCTCGCTGCAGCTACGTAGTTTGTGTACTGTGGTGATACACAGTGGTTTAAAAAAATTCTTTTAAATAAGTAAAATTGCCGTTAGGTATTGGTGCTTTTGAATTTAATTCTCGTCTTATGGCGGGCTTTTACACTAGTGTAAAACTAATTGCCACATATACCACCGCTGCAAGATCTTGTGACCACTTGGTGCAGGCTTCCTGCAAGAGGACCAGCTTCAGTGAAGGCTCCATCATCCGTAAGGATCGCAAAGGAAAATGATGATAATGGTGATTACATTAAACGATCGTTTTATCTTTTATCTTTTATCTTTTATCTTTATGCTCGCCATAGACAATGGAGATGTTCCCTCAGCTTGACCCCGTGCTTGAAGCTGTACCATTGTATTCATGTCCTCTTACAGTTGTGATATCTGTAGCAATTTGTGTTACATGATTAAGCTGCCACCTCACATTATTGCTTTTGTTGTTATTCCATATATTCCTGGTGTCGCTGTTCCTCGCAGCTGCTTCAGTTTCATGGAAACATTCATGTGGTTTTTTGCTGTTGACTGTTCAATGGGGTTGATTAGTCTGTTAATTCTGTTTCGATTTTCTCTCAATCGCTTTAATTTGTAAGTGTTAAATGCGATCTAGTTAATGATGCAGCTACTGAGTCCCATCCCTTTATATGGCCTTGTGACACCAATACCAATCATCCGGGAAGCCAATTAACATCAGTTTACAGGTTGACTAATTAAAGGGTGATACACGTTCAGAATTCAGAACGCGTTGATGTATGGCAAATATTTCCACAAAAAACATGCTATCAAACATAAGAATTAGTAGAAACACTTTTGGAGCAGCAATTCAATTGCACTAGCAGTTTTGTTCAATTGATTGGAAAAGTATTTGGAAACAAACACTTACAAATACAACATTAAAGAAAATATTGCCGTTAAGCGTAGTTGGTATATATAGACATATTTATATTAGCAGTGAAATAGTTCATTTTTAAACCATGGAGAACAACAAAAACGACTATTAAAACGTACATACTATCATAAATAGTGGCTTGCGTACAATAGAAGCATTGAATGGTATGTCAAGATCATCAATGTGGACAGAATACAAGAATCGGACACATGATAATGGAGTAAGAGACGCGAAGAAGACGCTGGAGATTGATAGGACACACATTGAGAAATCAAATTGATAGCCTTACAAAGCAGTCAGTGTTCTGGAACCCCTAAGGTAAGAGAGAAAGAGGATATTGAAAAGATTTGGAGAAGAGAATTAGAGATAAGATAAAAAGATAAGGAAAGACCTTGAGAGATGGCACAGGAGATGAAGATTTAACATGACTTTGATGAGTGTCTATGCTCCTTGGAAAGTAACGGATTAAAAATGAGACGAAAGTAAGCACTTCTGACTTGCTAGTGTCCAAGAGTTTTTGTGAATGTAATATTTTTAGTTGCAACTTTAAATATGAAATAGCTTTATTGCTTCCTCTCTCTCTCTCTCTCTCTCTCTCTCTCTCTCTCTCTCTCTCTCTCTCTCTCTCTCTCTCTCTCTCTGTATATGTGAGTGAATGTACGTGTGTGTGTGTGCTTAATTATTTAATGCGATGATAATATTGAATACTGTACTTGTGATTGAAGTTAATAATATTTTAATTTGACAGCACTTTAAGAATTGTATTATTGCAGGGCAGAAATGTAAAAACTCAATAATGTCTATATATTTACCCTGATGAAATCAAGATTTCGTTCGTTCGTTCGTTAATTAGATTCCTCGTGGGGAGCGCATACTGGTCCCTGAGTCACTGGTGGATGGGTTATCCACTTCTCTGCCGAACAAACTATCTTTTGAAAGATCAGCACAATGTAATTAACGTGCTTCTGTAAACCACTTTCAAGAGGACAAAACTTTAAGCCAGAAGAATTGTACTCAGCAGTATTCGAGACACAGACACTCATAAAACGTTGTACTGTTTCCGTTAAGCTCACTCCGTTGTAATGACCAATTTACGCATACCTTGACCTGTGTCTATAGAGACAAAGCAAGAATATGACTACTACACCTTTAGGCATGTCGTACTAGGCGACTTAAACTGGTAGTGAATTGGACTGGAAACTTCATCATGTCAAACAAACTGCCACAACCGCGGCAAGAGCAGGTGACTAGTTGGTGCTCTGTAAGTAGCGCAAAGGAAAATGTAATGATGATGATGATGATACTAATGTGATAAGTGATGATAATGATGATGATGATAATGATGATGATAATGATGATGATAATGATGATGATAATGATGATAAGCATGCATAGCTGACCTCCAGGTCTGTAACACCCATTCAACTGCCAGGGCTAACAATGGGACCCATAAGTGGTATGCGAGCGTACAAAACGCTATACTATCCTCTGCCTGTCTTTGGGGGTCGGAGTGGCTAAGAGGTATGGCGTCTGCCTCGAAATCTAGAGGTGCCGGGTTCAATTCCCAGTAGACGGAATGTAGTTTATGGAAGTTGCGCACGTTACAAATCCCACGGCAGTTGGAAATCGTAAAGAGTAGGCCATAAGGCCGCAGCCCTGGAAAAATTTAAAAATTAGAAACCTACCCACCAAATATATTTTTAGAATCTGTGATTCCTATATACACACATTGTGATTCTCGCCGGTGCTACGGAGTTCGTGCACTGTGCTGAGATCCTCCTTGTGTGATCTAAGGGAGGAGATCGGAGCACTGATGTAGTTATCCGTGTGCAATGAAGATAGTCATTAAAACCAAACCAAACCAAACCTGCCTGTGTGCAGACTGGCTTTGACAATTATATGGCGCGATTTCTTACGGTCTCTCGTGTGCTCAATCGGTTATATCTTCAGTCCCTTCCCATGCATTATGCCATCAGTTTGTCAAGTCTAATATATCTCATGCTTTTTGTTTTCTTCGTTTGACATTTGAATTACCAGTTGTTACCAGATTCACCTGGTTGTATCTTCTAGTGACATGTCCTAAACTGTAAGTTGTCAATAACATGCATACATACTCACTCAAAACACTAGCAACTTCAAATTGTGAAACCTGGTAAATATTTATGCACCGGTTTTTGTTTAAACTTCAAGAGTGTGTCTGAAGATGCCTGAGATAACACCAGTTCTATTCTTTGTTTATCGCATCAGCGACCCACTCTGGGAACTAGAAATGCTGTACCTTATCTATACCCTTCAATAAAAGTTAAGGACCATTTTTTTTAAGGGTGCAAAGTGAAATGAAAATGAACAATAAAAACACAGCACTTCAAAATATAACATGACAAGTTTATCAGTGACAATCAACACTATTTTCATGCAAGCCTCTGAGCGACATTTCGGACATTAAGACCTTCCTGCAACCACGCAATGGCTCTTCCTTTATCCACAACACTCAGCTTTCGTCGTTGAGGCATATTGTTGTGCAATGGTTATGCAGCACTTGTGTTGCTTATAAAGACAATTTTGTGAGTACAGCTCAAGACCAACACTATAGTCTCCCACATGCATCACGCATTTTTGGAATAGCAGGTATTTTTTTCATGCTCAGACATTATTAAAAACACCCACATTTTGGTGTCTCAGCAGCATTTTTTCATCGTGCATGCTGAGCTAAACACTAGCCACACGGTATGCTGGTGGCCCACGTAGCACGTGTTGAATGTTTGTTGTTCGAGAAAAATCAATGTCAGATTAATTGCTTATGAAATATAATTTTTATAATTTTTATTATTTTTGGGTCATTTTCACCTACTGGTCCTTAACTTTTTTTGAAGGGTATATATTACAAATACGTACTCGCTCAAACACTCACAACCTTTATTGTTGTTTAATTGGGGCTGCTGAGCTTCTCGCTCTTTTGCAGCCAATACTAAATTGAAGACTCCTTGGTATATCTAAACTGTAGATATAGATTTTTCCTGTGGCTTTTCTGCAATTCCCAACACATGTTGAGTTGAAGCCATGTGCTCCAGTTTCTCCAGCTTGGTTTACAATTAAAGGTTCATCACATCTAGTCCCAAGATATGCGAAAGAAGCGTGAGGCATGTGGCATTCCCCTCCATCCAAGGAGGCTCTCCAAATATGCAGAGCTAAAATACTGTGCTTTGGTTCTGGGCTCTCCCAAGGAATTGTCACGTCTTAAATAGAGTGAGATCGTCCTGCATGTAGCCAACCAGGTAAAAGTCAGTGTTACGTCAGGGGTTCAAGTGCCTCCTACAAGCTTAGTGTGCATTGCTGGGTTTTCAATATGTTTCACCACGGGAGAATCCCTGGAAAGGTGTAGGTGATTTCACGAGTCAAGGAGGGTGTAATTAGCCTCCCAAACAGAAGCTTACTTCCACATATGTATACTATAGCATTGCGCTTAGCTGCTGATGACCCCAGATACCCTCCATGGAAACTGACAACGGTAAATTACGGGAATTAGTAACTGAATCGTGCAGAAATTCTTGTTTAAACTCAAAAAATGTTCGTGAAGATGACATGCACAGAAAAGACACTAATTCTTATATCTGATGCTACTCTGCTGTGTCAGGTTTTAATTCAAATAATTGTGTTTTCTAACCGTTCTTAATTATTTCTACGCGAGGTCAGCGCTAGTTACAAATGTCAGGTGTCCTCCAAGCACTCACTGTCAGCCTGTCTTACTAGGTCAGTGGTTCTCAGTCTTTGTATAACCACGACACAAATTTCACAACTTGTGAAGCTGAGGATCCATGTACCAAAATTGACAAGTAAAAATCAATCAGCCAGTCATTCCGCTTACAACTTTGAGTAAGGAAAAGGTAAGGGACGCGACTCATCACAATATTTCCTGCGACCCAATTTAGGGCCGCCACCCACAGGCTGAAAAATCACTGTACTATGTGGTAGCAGATACATTTGGTTCGTTTATTTGTCGATAATACTAGTTTAATCTTTGACATAAATTAACGATGTATTTTCCACAATACCCACAATTTCTTTCATTTAAAAAAAAAATGTTGCCTCGTTTTGGTGCGGGACGTTCAAACCTAGTCGGTTATTTTAGGGCAAATGTCCAAATATAACAGACCTTTAGGACTGGTGTATTTTCTTACACACAATTCCTGCACGTTTTGATGTCATCCAGCGATAATGATTTCTGCACTTATCATCACGGTTTCCGGACCTTTATGTAATAAACCTTGTCTAGAGCACCGCTTTTAAATGTCATAATATTTGTTTATGTCACTCCTGCGACGGAGACCATCACAATTGTGATTTGGATGTAATAGTTTACTTTGGCAATGGTGCTAGAAGTAATGTCGTTGTACACGGTGTGAAACAGGTTGATGCTATAAAATGGCCTGGCATAGAGTGAAAGTGGGTCATTATGTTTGACGATGTATATCGACCTCAACGTTGTTACAGTCGTTACGCCTAACTTTGCTTGTTGTTGTTGGTTTTTTTTTTCTATCAGATTGAAACGAGCCAGCTCAATAATCTGATTGGAAGATCTAAGCTGAGAGTTATGATCAATAAAAGGTAGGTAAAGTTTATTAGCATGACAGGACATATGAGAGTTGTGATCAAGAAAATATTGATAGAAATTATCAGCATGATTTGAGAAATGAGTTGAGAGTTATAATTTAAAAAAAAAGATTAATAGAACTCATCAGCATAACAGAACGAATGAGCTGAGAGTTATGAACAAAGAAAATACTGGTAAAGGTTATCAGCTTGCCTTTAGAAATGAGGTGAGAGATATGATGAAAAAAAATTGATAGAAGTTATTTGCCTACCTAGATAAATGAAGTGAGAGTTATAATAAAAAAGAAAACTAATAAAACTTAATGAGTATAAAAGAACAAATCAGGTGAGAGTTATGACAAAGAAAATATTGTTAGGAGCATGCCTGGACAAATGAGGGGAGAGATAAGTTAGTTGCTTATCCTTTACAGGACGTGGCAATCAACCCCAGCTTTTATTGGCTGTTTGTGATTTTTCTAGGCAATTTTTTTCATTCAGTAGTTTGCCATTGCTTTCTGAACGGTACGGCGCTTATACCATTGTTAAAAATCCACACAAAGCGATCTGCTACCAAACCGCTTGCAGCAGGTTTCGAACCTGGTATATCTGGATTATGAAACTGCGTTCATATCCATTAGGCCACAGACGCCGATAAGATCAAGAAAATATTTATAGAAGTTATCAGCCTGCCATGAGAAATGAGTTGAGTTATAATTTTTTTTTTAAATTAATAAAATTTATCGGCTTGACAGAACAAATGAGGTGAGAGTTATGATCAAGAAAATATTGACATAAGCTGTCATTATGACATAAAAAGTGAAGTGAGACGCATGATTGTTAGACGATACCAGCGTGACAGGACAAACGACAAGAGAGTTACGATCAAGAAATGTTATAAAACTTAAGTTTATTCAACAACAGTATCTTTATGTTGCATTTGTTACTTTGCCGAATAACATAGCTAGGTTAGCGAATGTTTGCAAAGCAGTAAATAAATCTGCAACATAAACCTACATTATTAACAATAATAAGCCAGTAATTATGAACAAACATGGGATAACCAGCTAATTAATCGCTTGAAAATAACAAGATACGACAGTAGTAACTGATACGATGGCTAATCTAGTGACCGTAATCCAGGTAGTCAACGCTAAGACGCCGGTCTATCTCACTAGTATAACATATCAACAGTTATAACTGAGGAAGTGAATTAAGTAATGATTATGACTGTAGGCTGACTACCCTCAAGAATGTCCATCATGCATCATCATCATCATTTCTCTTCAGATCCTCAAAGCGAATAGGCCGTCATTATACTTATGCCAAGTCTTCTTGACCCTTGCCATCAGTTCAAGGTCTTTCAATGTCTTTCTCAATCCTTTCACTTATGTTTCAAGTTCTCTTTTTCGCGTGCTTTTCGGTTTCCCCCTACGTCTCTTACTCTGAGTATTCCAGAATAAAGACTACCTCAGTCTGTGTGCTATCCATCGGCATCGTCTTCTTCTCATCTCATGTTCCACTAGCATTTGTCTGGGCCTTTTCATCAGCTCACACTGGTGATCCTGTCTCCTGTAGCACTACTTCATTCCCTCTACTCCACGCAACGCAAACATCCATTTATGAATGTATGCAACGTGTGGCCGTGCATGCTGATAGTTGTGTTGATCGTATTATAGTGCGTTTCACAATGTTTGCCGCTGTTTAATATTCAATATCTCTGCAACCACTTGATCGTAATTGTTGCAACTTTGCATATGACCTAATGATCGCTATGTCCCGTGGGGGACATTATTTTCCTCGTTAACAAACTTATGGTTTTAAATTTTCTTTATTTAAAGTATACAAAATCGACTACCTCCTAGTCCAACCGTAATTTTAAAGGGCTTACCCCTTCATATTTGTGAGCTATTTCGATTTAACATCTTGAACGCATGTCACGTGATTTTCTAAGTGTTTCAGCTCACTACTGCACTGTTTTGAACATTACATTGACCATTCCGGTGTGTTCAGTTACCATTCTACTGATTGTGTATTTCAGTGCATAGGCGTATCTTGCGGTATTCTAGGTCTGAACTTATTTTCACTTCCAATTATACGGACAACCGGGACTATCATACCGAGATGAACGGTAACATATTTAGAGAGTGGATTGAAAATACTCTTCTTCCGCCCCTAGACAGACCGTCCTGTCTGATAATGGACAACGCATCATACCACAACGCTGTGGCAGAAGAAGACAAAATCCCGACATCTTCGAGTACAAAAGATGCTATAAAGATTTGGCTCAGAAAAGAAGACATTCCATTTAACGAGGGATTTCTGAAACCTGAATTACTGTCCCTTGTTAGGAAATCACAAAAGACCAAGATATTCCATATAGACAAGTTGATTCAACAGAATGGTTGTAGCGTGTCAGGGATGTTATATGTCTGGCCACTACTGTAGAATAAACGTGTTGTTGTGTATTTGCCACTGTTGAATGTCTGGATGCGGATGTTATGTTTTTGGGTCATGCACTGACCATTACTGAAGAAAGTCTTCTTCAGTTACCTCTGCATCATCGAATGAACCGGTCATGTAGACATTGAGTGGGAGTGTCAAGTAACGCGAATGGTGTAGTAGTTCGGTGTAACAGACCACTTGATAATAACTCTCACACACTCTCATGTAATGCAATGACGACTTGAACTGCCTCTGACATTTCAATAGTTTAATGAAGGCACGCAAACTGGACAGCACAGATACAGTCACGGATACATGTTGACATCAATTCATTGGTTATTTGAATCGTGGATGATACATTCATGTAGTAGTGAAATATCATTCAACCCAAGGTAGCATTCACTGTTCTAGTAACTAATCGCCGTATCCTCTACTGACTGAACGCGTCAATGAGGATCGGTAAACATACAAAAGTCATTGGTCGAACTTTCATTTCATGGCTAAGTTCTTAAGCTGAAATATGTCCAATGTTTGTATAATAATCATAAACCACGATAGTGGGTTTTCACCTCATAACAAGATCTCGATACCACTGCCCGATAGTAGGATACATAATCTGTTCTCTTGACAGTGATCAAAAATATGATGACAGGAATATAACATGGCCGCCTTCCTGAGTTGTCGCTCACTCACTCGTAGGAAGGTAGATATCAGCCAAAGTTAATTTATAATGAGCATATAAATAATTTCATAAAGTTTTCCATACAGCTCTACAGTAATCAAGTTAATTCACGTAGACATAACTGCTGTAGGAAAGCCTGTCATCTTCGTCGATACAAAACACGACCCTAGCGATACGAAGCACAATGTTCCATCTAAGTCTAATCGACTCGAGATCATCAAAAATAGGGTCTGGCATAACTGGAGTCCGAATCACACATATGAGGAGGATCTCTGACAAATAGACTCTTGCAGAGACATAAACTTCTCCTAGAAAACCATCTATGAATCACTGTTAAACCTTAAACAGTGCCAGCCCTGGAAAAAGCACTCAGCCATTTCTTGGCGACATTATCGGAACTCTTCACAACCCAGTAGGACTACGAAAACCTGCGCTAGATTCTGGCAGAAAGAATATAGTCCGACCTGAACATACAAAGGTATACAATATACGACTGAATCTACTTGCACTAGACAAGTAGTACACATGAATTCAGGCCATAAACATAACAAGCAAAATTAATCTATTTTCTGACACGAACAAATAAGAATGGACATGAATACAATATCCATGCGCCGAATCAATATCAAGAAAGATCACTCATATAATTAAAAGTGTAAATCAATCATGAATTATCTAGCTTTACCAGAGAAAGCATTTTCATACACAAATGAATGCAAATATATATTTTCCATATTAAATAGCCATATCGTATTTTTGTAATATGTGCGTCAAAATATGCACGCAACAGATTACCACACCCCTCGGGGAAAAAAAGGAACATTTTTTTTTTGAAATACATCTAGGAGCAACATACAATAGGCTCACAACGCACCAATAACAATGCGCAGATGATAAGCATTGAGAATATATTTCATGAACTTAGAGAAAGTATTTCTCTAAGTATAAATATTTCCAGAGAGGTGTCACCAACGCATACTACAATACTGGCAATGCCACACTTTCTACATCAGTTTATACATAAATTTCATCTTAGATACCTTAACATCATGATCATCAAAGACGAAAAAAACATTGAAAGACCAGCGGTGAATAAACATCAATGAACCGCTAAGTAGTGTTACAATCAATATATGATATATTCCATATGTGTACACATTTCAACTTAGGAACAACTGTAGCAAAGTTAGGCATATAATTTAACAGTTATGAATCATGTGGGCATCTAGAAAAAATATCTGCCATCACATTTTCTGACCCACGGATAGCTCGCACCGAAAAATGAAACGGCTGCAGAGCAATCGCGTATCGCGTTGATCTCGCGCTCTTCAGATTTTTACTCTGAATAGCCGTAAGAGCTTTCTGGTCAGTTTCCACAATGAAATGCGCGCCAAGAAGAAATCTTTGCAGTTTAAGGATTGACCAAACCATAGCCAATAATTCACGGTCTAGGACCGAGTAATTCTTCTCTGCGGCATTTAATTTTCGAGAAATATACATCACAGGATGCAGAGTTCCAGAGTACTCTTGCATTAGTGCTGCTCCAATCCCTGTGGATGAAGCGTCACTACGAAGAATAAATGTCTTATCCTTAGAAGGCAATACTAGGATAGGTGAAGTAGAAAACATAGTTTTAACCTTATCCAAAGAGGATTGACATTCTTGAGTCCAATGGACTACATTAGGAGACCCTTTCTTTAGCAAGGAAGAAAGAGGTGACATAATGGAGGACAGATTCGGAATGAATCGTCCATAAAATTGTATTAGACCTAAGAGACTTCGCACTTGCTTTTTAGTCTTAGGAATAGAAATGTTAAGTATCTTACTTGTATTATGGTCTTCTGTTTTTAGGAACCCATGACCAACACGGTGACCTAAGAAAGATATTTCGCTAAAACCAATACAAGCTTTAGATGGTTTCGCTGTTAGGTTATGCTCGCGTAAGATAAAGAATAGTTCGTTTAACCCGTTATAGTGATCTTCCCAAGTATCACTGAAAAGACAGATGTCATCAAGATATGCAATGACATCTGAGTGATGAGATAGGATTCGACGCATCATGCGTACGAATGTTGCAGGGGCGTTCATAAGGCCGAAAGGCATGAAATTCCATTGGAATAGACCCCTAGGCGTCGAAAAAGCAGTAAACGGTTTGGCGTGTTCGGATAATGGAACTTGCCAATATCCCTTAGACAAATCGAGTTTAGTAAAGAAATGAGAATTCGATAGTCTGGTAAGTAGCTCTTCAAGTAAAGGCATAGGTTCAGCATCAAATTTCGTCACTTGGTTCAATTTGCGATAATCAACGCAAAGACGTATGTTATTGTCTTTTTTTCGTACAATAACCATCGGCGAAGAATATGCTGATGTGGATGGTTCAATAATTTTTAACTCTATCATCTCATCCAACTCTTTCTCTACCTGTGCTTGAAAATGTATCGGGATAGGATACGGTCTGACTCTTATAGGATTATGGTCAGTAAGAATAATGTCATGTTGAATGACATCAGTTTGACCAGGAATGTCAGTAAGGACATCCTGAAATTGTTCTAACATAGTAGAAACTTGTTTCTGTTCTCCTGGAGATAATTCAGGAGAAATCGCAACATCTTTCCATGATTCATTAGAGTGAAGCGGAATCATTGGAAAAGGTAGATTTACATCCGAGAAACTCGTTTCCTCATCCTGTATTACTGACAGTGATGAGTAATGTCCATGTTGGACTGGAAAATCGTCCGTTGCCTGGAAAACAGGTTGTAAATAATCCGGACGTTCATGGAATTCCGTGAGCATGTTGATGTGGAAGGTTTTATGCTTCCCGTCAATATCGACGATATAGTCAACATCGGAAACTTTTGATATTATATCGTACGGACCTTTCCAAGAAATAAGGAGTCTGTTTTCTCTACAAGGTAGCAGGACCAATACTTTGTCACCTGGACAGAGTTGTCGCAAGCGTCTGGTCTTATTGGCAAATTGCCTTGCCTTCTGTTTCGCAAATTCAGAAGAAGCAGTTGCCAATTTGCATGCTTCGATAATCTTATGTCTAAGTGCAATGACATATTCGTAAGAGGATTTTGTGTCATCGACAATATTATCAGCAGTTATGAGATCATGAAGTAAGGACATAGGACCTCGCGGTTTCGCGCCGAAGACAAGTTCAAAAGGAGAAAATCCTGTATGTTCGTTGGCGACCTCTCTATATGCAAAGAGAGCCGCGGGTAAAACCCTGTCCCAATCCTGAGGATGATCCTCAGTTATCTTACCTAGTAGGTTTTTCAGAGTTCTATTTAGACGTTCTACCATCCCATTGGACATAGGATGATAAATACTACTCAGTGAGATTTCTATCTTAAGAGTTGACATCACTTGAGACATGGTATCCGATACGAGTTGGGTACCATGGTCCGATAATATTTCTGCTGGAAATCCCAGACGAGAAAATATTAACCAAAGTGCATCTGCAATATCAGCAGTAGTTATGCTCTTTAGAGGAACAGCCTCTGGCCAACGTGTGCACATATCCACACACGTCAAAATAAATTGGTGTCCTCTAGCAGACTTTATCTTAAATGGACCAATGATGTCTATCGCCATTTTTTGAAATGGTCGAATGGGAATGTCTGCAGCCTGAATAGGTGCAGCATGGCGTGGACCTCTGGATTTAACCTCTTGACATACTTTACAAGATCGACAATAGATTCGTATGTCCTTATTCACAGCAGGCCAAAAGAAAGATGCAAGAACTCTAGATTTAGTACGGGAAAAACCCATATGTCCAGCACACTGAGAATCATGAGCGTGCTGTAAGATTTTAACTCTCATATTTTTGGGCACAAGAATTTGAGAATGAATGGATTTAGCGGAGTCTTGTACCATACGTACAAGTACGCCATTCCTCATCGTAATCCAAGATTTACGATTCGTGTCCTTATTCGGATCACCTTCTTTTGCTAGAGTAAAGAATTTCTTTAGAGTAGGATCATCTTCCTGCTGTTTTATAAAGGAAACATGCGAAATCTCCAAGAGATCACCTTGGTTCTGGTCATCATTATCTCCAGAAGGCGAAGATTGCGGCATGTTTAGAGCTTGAGCTCTAGTGACTACAGCATTTGCAGTATGCATATTATCACTTTCCCACTCGGCAATTTGTTGCGGAGTGCATTCTTTCGCACCATGAATGCGACCGACGATAAGATCAGCGATCGGATTCGGCAGAAGACATGCGTGCACATCTCCTGTAAAGAAGGGAGTAGAAATGTTGATAATGGCAGTGGAGTACTTCTCCAATGTGCCACCAAATGTTATGCATTTGATTATTTTGCCAGTGGCTCGAGAAGGATGTATAAGTGACTGCCTCACTCCAATGGTTGTGCACCCGGAATCGAAAAGAATTGAGACCGGAGTACCTTCTACTAGACCTCTATTCAAGACAAGAGCACCTCTTCCATCATGCGCGACTGACGCAGGAAGAGCAGGAAGAGGATGACCACAGCTTAAAGTCGAAACTGTGGTTGGCTCGAATAATGTTTTGCATTGGGAACACTGAAATGCTCTGTCAAAATCGAAAGCAGAACATCCTACATTATTAGAGTCTTTTTTATCATTATTCTGACTACCGGACTCATGGAACTCTTGTTGTGCAGAGTTAGCCTGGTAATGAGATTTACCCTGTCTTTTGTGTTGTGATCTACCTCGGTTATAATTGCCTCTGTAATTATTATTACCTCTGTTATAACCCCTATTTGGGTTTGAATCATAATATTCATGATCATAATCATCATGCTCATTATAATGAGTATCCCTGTAATGTTGGTTTTGTTGTTTCCATGAAGAACTTGGGTAGTTCCTATGGTTACTCCCTTTTCGGAAATTTCTAAAATTATGGGCACCCCTCGCGTATCGAGGACTGTCAGCCCGATTCCAGTTCTTCGAAGAAGAACCCTGATTTGAGTGGTTACCTTGGTTTTGATACTTATTCCAATTAACCTTTTTATCAAATTTATTTTGAGCTCCTTGGAATTTGTGTGAGTAATTATGATTATATTCTGTTGCTGAAGCAACTGGCATACCCTCTTTAATGTTAGTGTTACTAAGAATCATGTCAGGGTGTGCCGTGGCATACTGGTCACAATATTCTTCCATTTGCTTTAATGTACTAGGTTTACGCTCATGTAAAAACTCTAGGAATGGTTTATTTACCGAAGACATGACCTTGTCTCTTAGCAATAAATCCGTAAGACCATCAAATGTTTTCTCTATTTTGGATAATTCAATCCATCGTGAGAGTGTAAGTCGTGCTTTTGAAATGAAATCTGAGAATTCTAAACCTACCTCAGGTCTCATTGTTTTAAACAAAAGACGATAACCTTCTTCTGACAGCTGATATCTCTTTATCAAAGCTGCCCTAATAGCATCATAATTATCCTTGTCGGCCTCTTCAACCAAACATAACTTAGTCAGAGACTCCCCTTTTAGATTTTGAGACAACTGATTCACATACTGTGATTTGTCAACATTATGAGCTCGACAAGCACGTTCAAATCTATCAAGCCAGAATGTTATATCATCACTGGCAGAGTTGAACGCTGGCACCTTGACCTTATAATTGAAGGGTTTACCATTACCACCAGATGCTGATTAACATTAGTCATACTTGTCAATCTTAATTTCTCTAACTCAAATTCATGTTCTCTTATTGCTTTTCTCTCTTCAGCTTCTCTATCTAATTTTTTTTGTTCAGCAGCAGCTTCTAATTTTTTCTGTTCTGCAGCAGCTTCTAATTTTTTCTGTTCTGCAGCAGCAGCAGCTTCTAATTTTTTCTGTTCTGCCACAAATCTCCTTTCCTCCACCTGCATCTGCAATTTCTTTTGTTCAGCAGCAGCAGCAGCTTCTCTTTCTAATCTTTTCTCTTCAGCCAGAGCTTTTCTCTCTTCTGCAGCAGCTTCTAATTTTTTCTCTTCAGCAGCAGCAGCAGCTTTTCTCTCTTCAGCAGCAGCTTTTCTCTCCTCAGCAGCAGCTTCTAATTTTTTTTCTTCTATTTGAAGTTTTCTCTCCTCAGCAGCAGCTTTTCTCTCCTCAGCAGCAGCTTTTTTCTCCTCAGCTTGCATCTGCAATCTGAAATTCTCAGCATCTATCTTCTTTTGTTCAACTTCTGCTTTCCATTTATTCTCATCTTTTTGTTTTTTCTCTTCTGATTTTAATGCAATAGCAAATTGAGCGGTTGTCCATTCTTCTAACTCTTTACCAGTCTTATCAAGGGATTTCCCTTGTGCAATAAAGTAATCTAATGTAGACATCTTGTCTTATTAAATCAGAAACCTGAAAAAGTAAATAATTTACTCTATCCCACTTTAATGGGAGACAAGTCTATACTATAGACTTAGTCTTAGTGAAAAACCTGTATGGTTACTTGAGTACCTGTGGAAAACAATATCTGTATATCCCAAACACTGTGGGAGACAAGCCTTACAAAGGTCTTGTATACTTCCTTAATGTAATCAATGATCACTTGAGTACCTGTGGAAAATAATATTTTCTATCCCAACTACTTTATAATTCCTTGTACACCAATGATAGTAATTAAGTACTGCTCTGTACTATAATATAAATATATTCAAATATACCTTATATATTATTTGTCAACCAAAGACATTAACAAGGACAAACAAGAAAAGACAATATGAAAACAATTGCGGGAATCAAATTAAATCAAATAGAAAAAAAATCAAAAAACAAATGATCACAGAATCTGTGATGATAACCGCAATGAAATCAACAAGACAAATAACGCAACAGTGTATAAACATAAGGGTGTAAAGAACTGAAATGAAAGGAAATATGAGACCTACAATTATACAAACAAATCAAACAAAACTAAAGAACATAGAAATATTACAAAAACAACAAGAAGGACAATTTCGTCACAGCTAACAAATATTTGCAAACAATGTTGCATGCAAATTTCAATTAAGAAATTTGCTCCCTATAGAACGCTAGAGCAAGACCAATGTCACTTGGTATTTCCTGTTCTAGTCACCTCCCATCCAGGCCCGCAGAATACAGACTAACTTAACACACAACAAATAACATATAAACATAAATACATGTAAACCTTAATAGCATAAATGCATATATATGTATATATATGTATATATATATATATATATATATATATATATATATATATATATATATATATATATATATATATATATATATATATATATATATACTTAATAGAATGTATTGTGGATAGAATGTGATGCTGGTATAGTGTTGTAACAATAACCTGCCACTTTTAATGAACAATTAAATAATAGATTTGTTTTCTACACTACTACAATGTTCAATTTTTTTTTGAGCATATGAAGATCCAACGATGAAATATGCACTTTATGTTCAACAACACTGTGATTCCTCTGTACAGGATCAACAATCACTTCTTTCTTCTGTGCGATGAGAAATGTCAACAGTACTGCTCCCGATATTTTCTACACTTGATACAAATGTCCTGTGTAATACCGTCTGTACAGCGAAAAACTGTCAACAAGCGCTGACCTAGATACAGCATCCGATCGGTAATACAGGTCAAGCTGACATCGACTGCCCTGTTGTAACTTGTACACTGGTGTTCATGCGTGTCGTATGTGGCGTCAGGGATGGTCTGGTTATCATAACCCCAGGAATCTGGTTCACCACTGTAGCGTGTCAGGGATGTTATATGTCTGGCCACTACTGTAGAATAAACGTGTTGTTGTGTATTGGCCACTGTTGAATGTCTGGATGCGGATGTTATGTTTTTGGGTCATTGTTGCAAGTGGATTTATGGAAGGGAAGTAATCTTTGGAATGGTTTTTTAGACAAATTAAATTTCGAGTTGCAACGCTTGATTAAGCGGATACTTGTTTGAATTTAGGATAGAATTATCTTTTCCTATTTTTCGGGTGACAGAGTACAGATAAGCGTGTGAACGCTGTTTTATGTATTTATTCTGTACTGTTTTGAGTCATGTGAATTGCTCGCAGCTAGTCTGCATATGTTATCGAGAGCGGTGTTCAAGACAGCCGAATCTCGTGACGGGTTTTTTGGCGGGACTAGTGTGTGATTTAAGTGTTGTGTTTTTGGGCGTGGACCGTGGAGGTCGGAGTCCCAGTGATTTTTGGATAGTGTATGCCTACGTAGGACTTAAGAAAAGGCCGACATATATATATATATTCTTGTGTGTACAGCCTATTTGATAAACTGCAGTGAAGACTGATTAGGCCATATGAAGATTATTATAGCTGCCTTGTGTTGCAGGCTTTATTGAGTAATGCAGTACTGTTTAGGCCATATGAAGATTATTATAGCTGCCGTGTGTTGCAGGCTTTATGGAGTAATGAAGTACAGTTTAGGCCATATGAAGATTATTATAGCTGCCGTGTGTTGCAGGCTTTATGGAGTATAAGTACTGTTTAGGCCATATGAAGATTATTATAGCTGCCGTGTGTTGCAGGCTTTATGGAGTAGTGAAGACTGATTAGGCCATATGAAGATTATTATAGCTGCCGTGTGTTGCAGGCTTTATTGAGTAATGCAGTACTGTTTAGGCCATATGAAGATTATTATAGCTGCCGTGTGTTGCTGGCTTTATGGAGTAATGAAGTACTGTTTAGGCCATATGAAGATTATTATAGCTGCCGTGTGTTGCAGGCTTTATGGAGTAATGGAGTACTGTTTAGGCCATATGAAGATTATTATAGCTGCCGTGTGTTGCAGGCTTTATGGAGTAATGAAGTACTGTTTAGCCCATATGAAGATTATTATAGCTGCCGTGTGTTGCAGGCTTTATGGAGTAATGAAGTACTGTTTAGGCCATATGAAGATTATTATAGCTGCCGTGTGTTGCAGGCTTTATTGAGTAATGCAGTACTGTTTAGGCCATATGAAGATTATTATAGTCCAGGAGGTGGACAGGCCGTATTATATATATTCAATGCAGTATTATATTATATGATTCGTGTTTTGCTGTCGAATGTGTGTCATTTATGTCATCGTGTCTGTGTTGTAACGGAATAAACAGTAGCGAACTGTTCCAGTCGTTTGCAACCCTTTTTGACTCCTGCATGTACTCTTAAGTACGCACTGTGGTGTGCGAACATATCAACACACACCCAGGTCAACATTCCAGACACAGTGACAGGACAGCAGTACACATATATTGAATTAGCCTGTGTGGCGATGATATAGACCGAACCACTACACTCGCAACAGTGGGTGTAAACAGACTAATAACATTAACGTTTAATTACATTTATTGGAAACCAGAGTAGAGGGGGGTGTGTCAGTGGTGGCCAGTGTGGGGTGTATCAGTGGTGGTTTTCAGTTAAAAGGATCTGACATCTACGACTATTCGCGTCGATAGCCTAAGTGGCGTAGTTTTCGTATCATTGGATATCATTTAAGATGTGCCTGAGTGGCGTATACGATTAAGAAATGGTTACCTCTACAGTGATATGTACTTGAAGCAAGAGGATAAAATGAAGCAAATTTTGTCCACCAGAACATAACATATCTAGAGGATCAGTCACTACAAGTTGGAAATAATACATATGACTTTCAAGTGACAAGAGTGTAGAACACTTGACTGTGTTATAATTAGCCTTATGTAGGCGTGGCTTGAATCTCCTGTACTTCAGAACTGTGACCTAGTTATTATCTGCGTGGGTGGCGCATTTGAGAAACAACACACGCTTTATTTGGTAGAAGGCAACTTTACACCAGTAGCAATTGACGTCCTATTTCGTGCCTATAGACTACAACAGCGTCTGCAGTGGTCAAGAGCGTTCAATTGGACTTGGACAGTATTTGTACCAGCATTTGTACGGGTTGTGACAGATTTCTGCAATATTCGGGTTACCTGTGCCAGTTGTCACCATCACAAGTTCGAGATGTTATGATACACGGAGTTGCCGTGTACATTTCAGACTACAGAAGAGTCAAGAGTTGCAGTGTGTGCTGTATTATGGTTCCTGTCAACCTTGTGCATTGTTAAGCACATATCATATTGACGAAATTACCTGAAGAGAAACGAATCAAGTTGCAGTGCTTTCCCGAAGTGGAGGTTTTAGCAGTCTATGTGATATCCAGTGTCGTGGCGGAAAGGAACGGGATCATTGACAGATAAGTGATTGTTTCTTGTGTAAATTGTGTCACTTCATATATGTCACTGGGCCTCCCTAATTGCTCATTCTGTTGTTGTTGTTGTTGTTGTTGTTGTTTATGTCTAATTTGACATATGATTAAGATTTTATGCATAGGTGTTAATGGCTGTTGACATATGTCGATTTTCCTGATAATGATGTGACTTGATAAAGGTGCTATAAAAAGGAATTGGTGATACAGAATTGAGGAATAAGCTCATTTCTTGACAAATAGTTAACTTTGTGATCTGGAGGGGTAATTGTTAAACCTTTTGCGACAGTAATTTGTCATAACTATAAGTGATTACTATATATAGTTGATTAAGTAAGTGAATCACCATGGATCGTGATATGTACCCTACAGATATAAGGCCTATGTTGGAGTCTGCATTGGTGGTAGGTAGAGATGGTAAGGGATTGAGAGGTGCACGACTTGGAGAATGGATAATGGATGATTTTTTTATTAATGTGTCAACATCCCTGGAGTTATTTGCTGAACACAACTTTAAGTTTGTTTGCAATTTGGTAATGACCAAGGATTTGGTGAATTTGCTACGGCACCTTCGTGTGTTTTTGCAACAGTATATTGAGCTTGAACACGGACATATAGTGCAAAGCATGTTCAAAGTAATCCACAACCATACTTCTGATGAGCAGGGAAGGGAATTGAGAATTGAGAAACAAGCAAAAGTAAACAAACAAAGTGCTCTACAGCAAAGAGAGAATTTCCTAGAAGGTGTTGCTAAAGAGAACGAACTACAGGCAACTGTGTATAAGCTTAAAAGTGAGATACTTGAATCAAACTCAGAACTTTCTAGTGCACAAGCTACATTAAATTCAGCTTTAAGCAAAGTCCAAGACTTGGAAACTCAGATAGGTAATCTCACGCGGGAACTTCAAGAACAGAAAGAGATGTATGAGAAATTGAAGGTTGAGAGAAATGACTGTGAGAAGACTTATAAAGATATGCTTCAGGATGTGTTGGATGACAATGATATTCTCAGTCGCCAACTGAAAGAAAAGAGTAATGTATCCTCGGAGAATATGAATGAGTTAAAGATACAAGCTGCTCAAATCCAAGGACTTCAGGCTCAAGTGGCTCGACTTCAGCCACAGATAGAAGAGGTTCAAAAGATCAGATTGAGGAAACTAGCGCGACAGAGGAGAGCAAGCAAAGAAAAGGATGAAAAGGTGAAATTAGAAGAGTTAACTATGGAGAAAGAGAAGGTCGCTAAAATTGAAAATTTGCTAGCAGAAGAAAGCGACAAAGTTTTGGCTGTTAAGGAGTTAAATAAAAGGGTAAGTGAAGAGATTTCACTTAAAGATAATGAAATTGCGGAAGCAAGGGAAAGAATATTTGGCTTACTAGATATGGTTTTGAAAAACAAAAGGTGCTCTTCTGTCAATGTTGACAATGATAGACAGAAAGTTGCTCAGAGAGAGGTCATTCATGGTAAAGACAGATCTTTTCGTGGTAAATACAACTTTAAAAGTTCTAATATTACTGATAGTTCCAGTAATAATTCTTGGCGTCAGACCAACAAAGATTCTTGTGTAACAGCCAGTTCTGTTGGTCAGGAAAAGAAAGGTGATAAATTTCAGGTCAAGACTCATAAGAGCAAATATTTCTCTACTACTGGAAATACTCAGAAATTAATAGTGGGTGTTGAGGCTATTACTACTTGTTCCAAAGATGAAACCCATATGCGGAACAATAGAGATACTATTGTTTCTGGCAGTTATCAAACTCAGCACAGTCAGTTTGAAACTATTGGTAAATATATTCCCATAGGGGAAAAGAAAAACAGTTCTAGTAAGAGAGATAACCCCAAGATTAAACATTACTAAGGGAGATCAGTAAATAATAATTTTCCTTCTCCTAGATACTGTAGACAATTTAACAAATCTCAAAGTTTTGATTGTAAGAATGTTGGAAAGTATAATAGAGATAATGGCTTTTCAAATGTTGCTTTACATCACCAGAATAATATTCCTCAACAAACGACTAAAGTCATTATTTGTAAACAAGACAACGGTAATAATAAGTATTTTGATCATAGAACAAATAATAAGCGCAATTGTGCTAATTTTGTTCAACATGAGCCCAGAGTCATTTATAATCAAAGTAAACAGAGGAAAAATAACAGTGGATGCTTGAATACTATTGCCTGCTCTGGTTGTTGTTGTGAATATAACACTTTGTTTCAGCGTAAGGCAGCGGCGACATTCAAGGTCGGTCATGTTGTCCCCAAGAATTCTATGATATCTACATGTGATAGAGAGAGCTAGAGACATCGTGAAGAGACCGGGTTTTTACACAAGCCGGTGTTGGGTAATTGTAAATGTGATTTCTACGTTTTTTTTCATTAAATTTCACTATTGAGTAAAATGGAAATTTTCATTTGTATTTGTTGACAGAAGCTACGTTGCGATAAGGGTCAAGGCTTCTGTGACATATTGACGGTCAGAAATGTGAGTCAACTTTCCGCTCGAGTAGTCAACCAAAACCTGTCAGCGTCTAAATAGCAACTG
Source organism: Oreohelix idahoensis (assembly GCA_024509875.1). NCBI lineage: Eukaryota > Metazoa > Mollusca > Gastropoda > Stylommatophora > Oreohelicidae > Oreohelix > Oreohelix idahoensis. The sequence continues at coordinate 1,030,210 of JAMPIV010003705.1, forward strand.
ATGGTTACTTTCTGAAGGTCAAGCATGTTTACAAGAGAGTGGGAGACTTCGCGTCTGATTTTTTTTTTTAATGTGAAGACAGTAAATATTTTTTGTATTCTATATTAGTATATGACATGTTGTTGTTTTGAAATAACATATAATTTTGTTGTAATGATTATTTCTATGCATCATTTGTTTGCCATAATTTTTTTTAATTGTTGTTATTTTTATGTCGGTAGTTTGATGTCATGGTTAATTAATATATAGAACATACATATTTTTATAGAACCTTTTTTATATTTCCTATTAGCAACAAAGGGTAGATTTATTTATAATGTATATCTTATCGATTTGAGTAAGAGATAGAGTTATAGCTAAATAGCATTTTACTGAGCTGAACGTAATTGTCAGCAGAAAGAACTTAAAGGATAAATTAAATTTACATGGGTTGATTTAAGGGTTTGTTCGAGATAGGATTTTTGTTTTATATTTCACTCATTTTGTTAAAATATTGATTTCATTAGTAGGTTTTAGTGGTCTTGAATTACTTAAAAATTAAATACTGTTTTATGTAACTTATTGTAAAAAAATATGTTTGTACGGTACTTTTGAAAAATGATTTTTTTTTTGGCATTGTAATTTTTGTTGTGTGTGCCAAGCATTTGACAGTACGATATCATTGATATGTAGTGTGATTAGTTCTTGTAAAAAGTTGTTTTTGTTATGATGTATTTTTTATTTTAGCGCTTGATTGTGCGTTGGTCGTATTAGTTATAGCAATGCTATTACTTATTGGTTCGATGCCTATAATTTATTTATTTTTAGTTTTGTATAACTCTTGTAACTTGGGTAAATTACTTATTAGCTTTTGTTTAGTTATAAATTATTTTTTGATGGTGTTAGTATAGATATACTTTGATATTTTGTGTTGTGCCTTTCGATCATGTTTATATATTTATTTTTGAATAGATTATCTGATCAAAACATTTATTAGTATGTATTGTTATTGACTTTCTCTGCGTTTGTGCCTTTACTTTCTATCTGTCTTTGGTAACTATTCTTCATTTCATTCCTTCTTTTCTGTTGTCTTTTCGGTATGGATTTCATATTTTGTTTATACTTTCGTACCTCATCTTCGTGTTACTTGATTCTCTTGTATACTTTGTCTTCTTTCAACACTTATACTTCTATTCTTTGTATTGTTGGAGTGGTTATATGACTTGATATAACATATCTACTTTTGACAGTTGTATTTATTTTACATGTAATTGTCCAACGTAATTATGAGTATATGGTATTGTTGAGTTTTTACTTTCCTTTTTTACAGATCATTCTTCTTTTGATTGATCTTCTGTTTTCTCTTTCGATCGGTTGTTGTTAGTTTGGTTTGTACTAAATATACGTAACTTAATTTTGGAACTGATCATATGTGTATATTTAACTAATTACTTTTTATACTTAGCTGATTATACTGTATGCTTTAATTGCTACTTTACACTTTAATGCTGATATTTGTTGTAGATATAGTTTGATTTAAAATAAGATATTTTTGTAGGCATACGTTAGAGCTTAATTGTCTTCTAAATTTTTCGTTTTTGGGAGTTAATTTTAAAAAAAAATGATAGAATCATTTTTTTTCCCGGAGCGGGTGGTAACTGTTGCAAGTGGTTTTATGGAAGGGAAGTAATCTTTGGAATGGTTTTTTAGACAAATTAAATTTCGAGTTGCAACGCTTGATTAAGCGGATACTTGTTTGACTTTAGGATAGAATTATCTTTTCCTATTTTTCGGGTGACAGAGTACAGATAAGCGTGTGAACGCTGTTTTATGTATTTATTCTGTACTGTTTTGAGTCATGTGAATTGCTCGCAGCTAGTCTGCATATGTTATCGAGAGCGGTGTTCAAGACAGCCGAATCTCGTGACGGGTTTTTTGGCGGGACTAGTGTGTGATTTAAGTGTTGTGTTTTTGGGCGTGGACCGTGGAGGTCGGAGTCCCATATATATTCTTGTGTGTACAGCCTATTTAATAAACTGCAGTGAAGACTGATTAGGCCATATGAAGATTATTATAGGTGCCTTGTGTTGCAGGCTTTATTGAGTAATGCAGTACTGTTTAGGCCATATGAAGATTATTATAGCTGCCGTGTGTTGCAGGCTTTATGGAGTAATGAAGTACAGTTTAGGCCATATGAAGATTATTATAGCTGCCGTGTGTTGCAGGCTTTATGGAGTAATGAAGTACTGTTTAGGCCATATGAAGATTATTATAGCTGCCGTGTGTTGCAGGCTTTATGGAGTAGTGAAGACTGATTAGGCCATATGAAGATTATTATAGCTGCCGTGTGTTGCAGGCTTTATTGAGTAATGCAGTACTGTTTAGGCCATATGAAGATTATTATAGCTGCCGTGTGTTGCAGGCTTTATGGAGTAATGAAGTACTGTTTAGGCCATATGAAGATTATTATAGCTGCCGTGTGTTGCAGGCTTTATGGAGTAATGGAGTGCTGTTTAGACCATATGAAGATTATTATAGCTGCCGTGTGTTGCAGGCTTTATGGAGTAATGAAGTACTGTTTAGGCCATATGAAGATTATTATAGCTGCCATGTGTTGCAAGCTTCATTGAGTAATGCAGTACTGTTTAGGCCATATGAAGATTATTATAGGCCAGGAGGTGGACAGGCCGTATTATATATATTCAATGCAGTATTATATTATATGATTCGTGTTTTGCTGTCGAATGTGTGTCATTTATGTCATCGTGTCTGTGTTGTAACGGAATAAACAATAGCGAACTGTTCCAGTCATTTGCAACCCTTTTTGACTCCTGCATGTACTCTTACGTACGCACTGTGGTGTGCGAACATATCAACACACACCCAGGTCAACATTCCAGACACAGTGACAGGACAGCAGCACACATATATTGAATTAGCCTGTGTGGCGATGATATAGACCGAACCACTACACTCGCAACAGTGGGTGTAAACAGACTAATAACATTAACGTTTAATTACATTTATTGGAAACCAGAGTAGAGGGGGGTGTATCAGTCATGCACTGACCATTACTGAAGAAAGTCTTCTTCAGTTACCTCTGCATCATCGAATGAACCGGTCATGTAGACATTGAGTGGGAGTGTCAAGTAACGCGAATGGTGTAGTAGTTCGGTGTAACAGACCACTTGATAATAACTCTCACACACTCTCATGTAATGCAATGACGACGTGAACTGCCTCTGACATTTCAATAGTTTAATGAAGGCACGCAAACTGGACAGCACGGATTCAGTCATGGATACATGTTGACATCAATTCATTGGTTATTTGAATCGTGGATGATACATTCATGTAGTAGTGAAATATCATTCAACCCAAGGTAGCATTCACTGTTCTAGTAACTAATCGCCGTATCCTCTACTGACTGAACGCGTCAATGAGGATCGGTAAACATACAAAAGTCATTGGTCGAACTTTCATTTCATGGCTAAGTTCTTAAGCTGAAATATGTCCAATGTTTGTATAATAATCATAAACCACGATAGTGGGTTTTCACCTCATAACAAGATCTCGATACCACTGCCCGATAGTAGGATACATAATCTGTTCTCTTGACAGTGATCAAAAATATGATGACAGGAATATAACATGGCCGCCTTCCTGAGTTGTCGCTCACTCACTCGTAGGAAGGTAGATATCAGCCAAAGTTAATTTATAATGAGCATATAAATAATTTCATAAAGTTTTCCATACAGCTCTACAGTAATCAAGTTAATTCACGTAGACATAACTGCTGTAGGAAAGCCTGTCATCTTCGTCGATACAAAACACGACCCTAGCGATACGAAGCACAATGTTCCATCTAGGTCTAATCGACTCAAGATCATCAAAAATAGGGTCTGGCATAACTGGAGTCCGAATCACACATATGAGGAGGATCTCTGACAAATAGACTCTTGCAGAGACATAAACTTCTCCTAGAAAACCATCTATGAATTTCTTGGCGACATTATCGGAACTCTTCACAACCCAGTAGGACTACGAAAACCTGCGCTAGATTCTGGCAGAAAGAATATAGTCCGACCTGAACATACAAAGGTATGCAATATACGACTGAATCTACTTGCACTAGACAAGTAGTACACATGAATTCAGGCCATAAACATAACAAGCAAAATTAATCTATTTTCTGGCCCGAACAAATAAGAACGGACATGAATACAATATCCATGCGCCGAATCAATATCAAGAAAGATCACTCATATAATCAAAAGTGTAAATCAATCATGAATTATCTAGCTTTACCAGAGAAAGCATTTTCATACACAAATGAATGCAAATATACATTTTCCATATTAAATAGCCATATCGTATTTTTGTAATATGTGCGTCAAAATATGCACGCAACAATGGTCATATGTGTTTGAGACTGCCACCTTATCATTCACATTTAAACCCAATTGAACTCGTTTGGGCAAAAGTTAAAGGACAGGTGGCAGCTGAAAATAAAACTTTCAAACATATGCCGCCCTCTCGCAGATAGACAAAGATTATTGGTGTAAATGTGAAGACCATGTCTTAAAAGAGGAAAATGACTATTGGAAAAAAGATGGACTGTCGTTCGTTCAGCCGAGAATAGTAATCAATATGTTAGACTCGTCTGACTCAGAATAAATGTGTAAATACCTTATATGTTTTATATGTTTTCTCCTCCATCTATGTGTACATGTAAACCAATTCATTTCCTTTTTATCTCCGCGATTTCCCTACTATTTTTAATATACACAGTACTTTCACCTCTTCATGCATCCATTCACATTTAGTATAAAAAGTAACATTTACAACGAATAGGCGTTATTATTCTCTCAAATATTTCGAAGAAATAAAAAAGGACCTCACGTAGTAATCAGTTAACAAACCCCTCTAACATTCGAATTGTACATACGGCTATGCCGAAAATATGCAACTTCCTTCATTTACGGTAAATTATTTTCTTCCAGGACAAAATAATTACTTCGTTAAAAATGATCAAAGGGAATAGCCGTTGCAAGAAAAGAACACTACCTGCAACATTGAATTTTATAAAAACTTTGGGACATTGAAAATATAAGACCACATGCAAAAAATCATGTTTATCAGTGCAAGGAATATGGAGATATTTGAACTCAATCGTCGACCGATCTTTTTGAAACGCACTATAGTGGACATTCGTATCACTGCCCTCCAGCAGACAGGTTATGTTGATGGAGATGGTATGACTATCTAAACTCACAACAAAACAAAACACCAGCTCACAAATACTGATGGATGATGAATCAAGTCAACGAGTGACTTCACGATGACAGCGATGACAAGGACAGTTCCAAACATTTATTTGCAGCTCCAAACATCTGTGTGGTTGCGACTCATCTCCCTGCTTTCATTCTAGGTCTAAGTCGCTGTCTATCTGCATCTAAGTGCTGTCTCTAACTTGCCTAGGCTGGTCACAGCTGAAGAACCATTGCTGTCGATAACCATTATTCTGTCCTTGCCCACTCTTCCTGTCTATATTTGCTGTATTCAATAGTGGACATTTCTTTTCCTGCTCTGTCTTGTTCTCACATTGTTAGTAGGTACTGTTATGGCGTATCTTGGAAATGACTAAACCGCCAGGGGTGGAGATTTCCACCTATGTTTATGTTCCCTACTTGACACGTTGGTAACTGTCTATAAGATGCACTTTGGACTATATTGATTAATACTGCTGCTTACTTCACATACCTGTTAGACATGTAGTCTTGAAACTTGGTAACGAAATCTTGAACTGGCAACATTGTATTTCTTGACTTTGTATACACAAACGTGGCTAACACTATAATGGTGGCGTAAGAGCGACTTGCTGGTTCGGAAAACAGTTTGGTATGATACTGTGACCACAGAAACGACCACCTTCAGTGGCTTGTTTGCCAGAATGAACCATCAAACAGCGCTCGCCACTACACAACTTTAATACTTGCAAAACTTTGCAAACCCTACGCTAAGCGCGTTCAAAATCTGACTGACTATATTATTTTCCCCGATTTACTATTACAATTTTCTTCGAAGCTTCTCAATTAACATCGCTCACTCACTTCAACTAGAGCTCCTCTATTTATAAGAGTTGCGCGAACTATGTGTTACGTCCATTTTCGCACAACCATTTATGATGCGAGACTTAACAGATTACCAGATGCCAAAATCTAACTTTGTTAAAGGTACTTAGGTAAGCATCTATGTATGTGATAATAACTTAAATTTATTATGCACGAAAGTGCACGTATTCGGTGCGCCAATATTCGTTGGTTGCCTGACAGCACTGATGACGTCAGAGACACGTCAGAGAGAGAAGAGACAAGATGCCGGTTATTCAAGACAGACGTTGTTCTGGTCTTTGAGTCCCATATTGCGGGAATAGTTGATTGTGATTATATATCTTAGCTACCTTCCAAGGCGAAGCGTTAGCCACAGCCAAGTTGATTCATGCTCTTCAATATCTCTATGTGATATTTGAAGTAAGTACTTTACAAGATTTTGACAGGGCTTCAGTACGGCATCATGACCTACTGCTAGTGAGTTCAGAATCCCTTTTGCAAAGTAATAGTCAAGACGATAACTTTATGAAGTCTCAAGATAAGATGTCCGGCCAAATTTATACATAAGTATCTTTGATAAAAGATTGGATATGGAAAAGAAGTGAATAATCTTCACCTCAATACTTTGCCGTTTGCGGGTTGTTCAACGGTCATTGAGGTCAGTCAAGTTTGACATTGAAACATTATCTACATGTAGAATTCGTATTACCATGCCTGATGTTCCAGTATGTCTTCATGATGATGTCGTCTATGCATCGTCTAATAAACTTGTTATATAAACTGTCAGTCAAGTCCTGAATTTAGCGTCCATCAATTACACCATATTAGTCGGCCACCTGTAAGCCCGACCAAACTGACAGCCTTTCTAGTCAGTAGCCTGATGAACTATTAGTAATAGACATAACCAATATTCACAAGAAATAACTGTCGTAATCACTACATGTAAAAGTAACTACTACATCTCCCGTGAACCATGAACAAAATTAAGCGATACTACATCTGAGGGCAGTAACAAATAGTTTAGACTTTTTATCCTTGTCCTATCCTGAGACCTACCTTTGTGGATGTTCCCAGCACATAGTTGCCGGAAGATTATTTTAGTCCACTGCGCTGGTTCTCTGCGAACTATTTTCGTTTAGCTGTGACGTTGAGTTTTTATTGTTGTTATTGTTATATTTCTTCTATCCGTACCTTGGTTTAATAATTGACCTTGTTCGTGTTTGTTTTTCTCAACCTTGCTATCGTTACTTTCTTTACAAACTTTATGTTTATACCTTGTGTCGTCACTTGTCTTGTTTTTATTCGCAGCTGTTATTGCATGCTTTGCAATAGTTATCACATTTTTTCTGCCTTATTATTTAGTTGATTTCTGCGAACGTTGTCATTTGTTCCAGTGTAGCTTGTCATTGTTATTGTTGTTATATTGGTCTATATCGTGCGTAATTTATTTATTTGTCCTATTACATGACTGTTAATGCATTAATAACTAAGGGCTAAATAATAATTATACTATAGCATCTACTTCATCATAACATATATTTCGACTAAGTCAGTCATTGTGAGTGGGAAACATGGCCACTCTAGAATCCTTCATGAGGATTGGAAAAGAGTTTGGCTATAAAGCAGATGCTTTACGAGAATTTGCTTTTACAGAATTAGCCAAAGTAGAAGAAAAGGCAGCTAAAGCAAAACAAGAAAAATCTGAAAAGGAAACTAAATTAATGCAGGAACAAGCTGAAAAAGAAGCTAAATTAAAACAGGAATTAGCTGAGAAAGAAGCTAATGATGAAAAAAGGCGACTAGAAGATAAAGAGGCGGAAGAGAGAAGAAAAGAGGCAGAAGAGAGAAGAAATGAGACCGAAGAGAAAAGAATGCAATTTGAAAGAGAGATGGAGGAGAAGAAAGCTCTGACTTTAGCACATGAGGAAAAGATGATGCTCCTTGACTTGGAGGAATTAAAATTAAGGGGTCAAAATGCAAATAACGTTAACTCCAATAATACTGCACCTTCAGATAAAAATTATGGCAGTGATAAATTTAAATCGCCTGAATTTAATCCACATAGTGACGACGTGGCATGCTCCCTGTCACGCTACGAAAGTGTATGTGAGTCACGTAAACTGGATACGGCTCAATGGAGTGTTAAACTGATGGAATGTTTGACAGAAGAACCATTGACTATTGTAGAGATAATGGATCTCACTCTGCAAAAGGACTACGATTTTGTCAGAGCTGCACTACTTAAAAAATATCAACTTACTGAGGAGGGATACAGATTGCGCTTTAAATCCTGTCTGCCTGAAACTGGGAAGGATTTCGCTGATTTTATATGCAAAATACGTCTCACACTCGATAGATGGATAGAGTTGTCAAAAATAGAACATTCTTTTGACGCTCTTCGTGATTTAATGTTGCGTGATAAAGTACTGTCATCAGTTAATGCGACATTCCTCTCATTCTTACATGAACGGAAGCCTATGAATTTTAAAGATATGGATCAAATGTGTATACAGTTCTGTACTGCACATCCTAATATGCCATACGGTCATCCTCACATTAGAGAAGAATTACACGTTGCTTCAGCCATACAACACAATAATCACTATCGAAGTCGCTCTCTCAGTCACGATAGAAACTTCAGAAAGGGAGAGTATAAGAATTGCAATGGTTTTAAAGGGACACCATTTCGTGGTGGTTCTCCATCTTAACAAAACTGGAGACAGTCCAATAGGCCATATAATTTCAATAATAACAATTATGGACATTATCAAGGAAATAAATATAACAACTTTGATAGATCGCGATCTCCCTCATTTTTTAATAGGAATAACTCATTATATCGAAACTACGGTCAAAGGGACAATACTTATCACTGTAATTGGCGTTCATACCAAAATAGTGATCACAACAGGTCATATAACTGTAACAATGTCAGAAATGATGATCTTAATAGATCTAGAGGTAGAGACAGAAATGTAAATAATAAACAACATCGCCAGGCTAATTCTGCTCATCATGATCTTCAAGCTAATATAGATCAGAGTACAAATCTTGATGTGCATAATGCGTCTTCTTGTTCCGTAGATTTCGAGCAGGCTAAACTTTGTCATGAATGCACAACATTGTTCCAGCCCGAGGCGATCACGACGTTGAGTTGCGGCCATGCATTGCCAAGTCTCCCTGCGATGTCTACCGCCATGTCAGCATCTACACACGACAGAAGAGGATCTCTAACCTTACAGAAAGGATTTGCAAATAAAGTTCCCGTGTCTATTTTATTTGACACTGGATGTTCAACCGTAGGAATTAGACAATCCTTAGTACACCCGTCATTAGCGACCGGGAAAACTGTTAAGTGTGTTACATTTGGTGGTACAGTTGAGACATTCCCAACTGCGATTGAAGAACTAAATACACCATTTTTTACAGGGAAAATTCATGCCTGTTTACTTCCTTCACCAATCAGTGATTTGATAATCGGTCATATACATGGTGTTAAAGAGTGTACGCCACAACAGATTGCTACTTTGGAAAAGCAACATATGCATTCTGCTTATGCAGTTGTCACTAGAGCGCAAGCTAAGAATATGTTGCAGGTTACACAAACAACATCTCCTGACAATAATAATGATGATCATGACTCCACTATATCACGAGAGTCCTTTATAGAATTACAACATAATGATGTTGTTTCTTTACAGACATTTTTTTCTGTTGGCTAATAATAATAATACATCAACATATAAAACAAATCCTAAACATTCTTTTGTACTGAAAAACGGGGTGTTAGTTAGAATTGCATGTGATACTACTTCATCCGTACGTTCGCAAATTTTGGTACCCACTAACATGAGAGCACGTATATTACGTCATGCTCACGACTCTCAATGTGCAGATCACATGGGTTTTTCACGCACTAAATCCAAGGTGCTATCTTCATTTTACTGGCCAGGTATTCATAGAGATGTCAATATCTATTGTCGCTCTTGCACTACATGTCAAGAGGTTAAGGTATGTGGTCCACGTCACGCAGCTCCTATTCAAGCTACTAACATTCCTATTTGACCTTTTGAAAAAATGGCTATCGATATTATTGGACCTATACAACCTTCTGCTAGGGGACACACATACATTCTCACATGTATTGACATGTGTAGTCCTTGGCCTGAGACTATACCACTTAAGAGTACGTCATCTGCCGATGTTGCGGATGCACTATGGTTAATTTTTCTCACGTCTAGGTTTTCCTAAAAAAATCTTATCAGACCATGGTGTACAATTTGTATCTGAATCCATGTCCCAGGTCCTGGCCATGCTACACATAGACAGATCACTTAGTAGCATATATCACGCCATGTCAAATGGCTTAATTGAGAGAAAAAAATAGGACACTTAAGCAGTTGTTGGGTAAGATTACTGATGACCATCCTCAAGACTGGGACAGAGTATTACCTGCTGTTCTATTTGCTTATCGCGAGGTTCAAAACGAAATCACAGGTTTTTCACCGTTTGAACTCGTCTTCGGTGATCAACAACGTGGTCCCATGTCGTTGCTTCACGACCTACTCACTGAAGAGGATATTACAGATGACACACAATCCTCTTATGAATATGTAATCTCTTTGAGGAAAAAAATTATTGAGGCATGTTGGTTAGCTACCTCATCGTCTGAATTAGCAAAAGGAAAAGCCAGACTTTTTGCTAATAGATATCGACGTCTTCGCCAGCTTTGTCCTGGTTACGAGGCCTATGTTTTACTCCCACGTAAAGACAATCGTTTACTCATTGCATGGAAAGGCCCTTTTAAAATAATTTCTAGAATTTATGATGTCGATTACATCGTCGATATCATGGGTAAACATAAAAATTTTCACATAAATATGGTGAAAGAATTTCATTCTCGTCCTGACAATCTTCAGTCAGTATTTCAGGCGACTGACGACCCTCCACCTTGTCGTCACCATTATACCGCTTTGTCGGTTATTCAGGAGGAGGAGTCTTTTTGTGATGTACCTTTACCTATCCCGGTAATCCCACTTCATTCTACTGACATTTGGAGTGACGTGTCTATCTCCCCTGATCTTTCTACTGATAGACGTCAGCACATTTCTTCTCTTCTTCAATCTTATCAAGATGTCCTCACTGACATCCCTGGTCGTACCTCAGTCATTCATCATGACATTGTACTGACCGATGACACACCTATTCGTGTCCATCCCTATCCCATTCCTCTTCACTTTCGGACTCAGGTAGACAAGGAATTGGATGAGATGCTTCGATTGAACATAATTGAACCATCTGCTTCTCCGTACTCTTCATCCATGGTTATTATTCGTAAGAAAGGTAATAACATCCGTATTTGTGTCGATTATCGGAGATTAAATAAGGTTACCCGATTTGATGCAGAACCGCTACCGCTCTTAGAAGACTTGCTTGTGAAACTTTCTAAGTCTATTTTTTCCCCTAAGCTAGATTTGTCAAAGGGCTATTGGCAGGTCCAATTGACAGATCATGCCAAACCTCTCACTGCTTTTTCTACCCCACGGGGTCTATTCCAATGGAACTTTATGCCATTTGGACTTGTTAACGCTCCGGCTACTTTCGTACGCATGATGCGTCGTATTTTGTCTCATCATCTTGATGTCATTGCCTATATCGATGACATTTGTCTTTTTAGTGACTCCTGGGATTATCATTTTCGGGGATTAAGCTCATTATTATCCACCTTACGTTCTTATAATCTGACAGCTAAACCATCAAAAGCATATATTGGTTTTCATGAAATATCATTTTTGGGTCATCGTGTGGGCCATGGTCTCATCATACTGAAGATAATAATGTTTCAAAAATTCTTAATATCACTGCGCATAAGACCAAGAAACAAATTCGCAGTCTTTTGGGGTTAATTCAATTTTATGGAAGATTCATTCCCCATTTATCCACCATTACTGCGCCTTTCTCTAGTTTATTAAAGAAAGGCTCAGCTAACATGATTCAGTGGTCGAAAGAACATCAAATCACGTTGGACCATATTAAGTCACTGTTTTCATCTGCACCTGTGTTACGTTTACCAAACGCAGATTTATCTTTTGTTCTTCGCAGTGACGCTTCTAATTTTAGAATCGGCGCCGTACTGCTACAATCCTACGCAGGCACCTTGCATCCAGTGATGTGCTTGTCCAGGAAGCTTACACCTGCTGAACGTAATTACTCAGTTCTGGATAGAGAACTCTTGGCGTTGGTTTGGTCCATAACCAAGCTACAAAGGTTTCTTTTGGGCGCACACTTCGTTGTGGAGACGGACCAACGAACACTTACAGCACTCCAAACCAAGGATTTAAAGTCATCGAAGTCTACACGTTATACTATAGCATTACAGAGATATAACTTCTCAATTCGAGCGATTCCTGGTTCTGAAAATGTGTTTGCGGACGTTCTTTCACGTTGTCCTCAGGATTCTACAGAGCCACTACGCCTTACCGAGAGTTAAGCCTCTACACCAATTCAATTCTAGTTTACCCTTTGTGACTCATAACTTTATCATCGTTCAATGATATTATTATGTTGCATGAAACACCATATCGATGATTAAATTGACTATGCATCGTTGCTTCAACATTAACATTTCAAGGATTTTATACATATAACATTCCGTTCATAAAGTGTGACGTGGTGAAATTAAAGAAAATAATAGAATTGGAATTTAACTTTTCCCGACATAATGACATCTACACTGCAACTACATATTAATGATACGCGTTGTTGACAATCTTACCATATAACATTATCATTGGTGACTCTGTTGGTTGCTTCATTTGTGGTGCCGTGAATAATTCAGGAACTTTTATAACAATGACATAACTTAATTAGGTTTATTATTCATTATATATATATAACATGAAACACCATATGACATAACTTAATTAGGTTTATTATATATATATATATATAATATAGCGATTATTCTATATATACCGTTTTCTTATATATATATATATTCTATATATAATACTTATATATAGATTATCTCTACACCAATTCAATTAGACTATAATATATATATATATATATATATATTATGTTGCATGAAACACCATATCGATGATTAAATTGACTATGCATCGTTGCTTCAACATTAACATTTCAAGGATTTTATACATATAACATTCCGTTCATAAAGTGTGACGTGGTGAAATTAAAGAAAATAATAGAATTGGAATTTAACTTTTCCCGACATAATGACATCTACACTGCAACTACATATTAATGATACACGTTGTTGACAATCTTACCATATAACATTATCATTGGTGACTCTGTTGGTTGCTTCATTTGTGGTGCCGTGAATAATTCAGGAACTTTTATAACAATGACATAACTTAATTAGGTTTATTATTCATTATATATATGTGTGTTATAAATCAATTTGATAATTAGATATCACGCTAGTTTCCATTTTTATTTCTTCATTCATTTAGAATTTTTTCGCTAGCATTTTGTTTGATTACTATCTCCATTCATCACCTATTTTCACTAGTGCTATAACATGTTCCGATTTTTATTCATAGTTATTGTACTATTTCGTACATTCCATCTCATTTCGTTTAGTTGAATTTAGTATCACAGCTCTTTCACCACTATTCTTAATTTCATACTCATATTTTAATAATATCTATTGATTGATGTACCAGATAATTTGATTGACCTCGTCGCGATAATTTGAAAAACAAAAATAACATAATAATTTTTTTTTATCCGTGGTCGAAGTATTTTGTTACGTCCATTTTCGCACAACCATTTATGATGCGAGACTTAACAGATTACCAGATGCCAAAATCTAACTTTGTTAAAGGTACTTAGGTACGCATCTATGTATGTGATAATAACTTAAATTTATTATGCACCAAAGTGCACGTATTCGGTGCGCCAATATTCGTTGGTTGCCTGACAGCACTGATGACGTCAGAGACACGTCAGAGAGAGAAGAGACAAGATGCCGGTTTTTCAAGACAGACGTTGTTCTGGTTTTTGAGTCCCATATTGCGGGAATAGTTGATTGTGATTATATATCTTAGCTACCTTCCAAGGCGAAGCGTTAGCCACAGCCAAGTTGATTCATGCTCTTCAATATCTCTATGTGATATTTGAAGTAAGTACTTTACAAGATTTTGACATGGCTTCAGTACGGCATCATGACCTACTGCTAGTGAGTTCAGAATCCCTTTTGCAAAGTAATAGTCAAGACGATAACTTTATGAAGTCTCAAGATAAGATGTCCGGCCAAATTTATACATAAGTATCTTTGATAAAAGATTGGATATGGAAAAGAAGTGAATAATCTTCACCTCAATACTTTGCCGTTTGCGGGTTGTCCAACGGTCATTGAGGTCAGTCAAGTTTGACATTGAAACTTTATCTACATGCAGAATTCGTATTACCATGCCTGATGTTCCAGTATGTCTTCATGATGATGTCGTCTATGTATCGTCTAATAAACTTGTTATATAAACTGTCAGTCAAGCCCTGAATTTAGCGTCCATCAATTACACCATATTAGTCGGCCACCTGTAAGCCCGACCAAACTGACAGCCTTTCTAGTCAATAGCCTGATGAACTATTAGTAATAGACATAACCAATATTCACAAGAAATAACTGTCGTAATCACTACATGTAAAAGTAACTACTACATCTCCCGTGACCCATGAACAAAATTAAGCGATACTACATCTGAGGCCAGTAACAAAAGGTTTCTACACTATGTCAGAATCGAAAACGAGGCTGAACGACCTGGGCGCCATTTTTGGCTGGACGTAGCCTAAAAGGGCTAGTAGAGTGAATAAGCCAGCATCGAGTAAGATGCATAATTGTTCAGCTTTTGGCTGTAGCAATAGCTCTAGCAGAGGATACAGATTGTTCTCTTTTCCAGCAGACAAGAAACTTAGATCGATCTGGGAATGCAAAATGAGTAGAAAACACTGGAAAGCTTCTATTAATGCAAGGCTGAGTGAACAACACTTCGAGACGACTGAGTTTGAATTGAAGCGACTGGATGGGAAGAAGAAACTTAGATGGAATGCAATACCTACCAAATCTTTACACCGTGTACCTGGTCAGCACAGACGATTACCTAAGATAAGGGATGTTGTTGTAGGACACACTGCAGCGCTAGGCCTAAACCATGATCACACTTACAAGAAGAAAAATTCAGCAACTGACAGTTCTATTGAAGACAATGTAGGAACAGATAGTATTAATGACAACCACACGGACTCCTCAGTATCAGAAAATAGCCTGCAAATAGAAGCTTTTAAAGATAACTGTGCCAGCTGCGTTGCTAAAGATACACTGATTAAGACACATAGAGAAAAAAAAATCAGTAAACTTGCAGAAAGTTTAGCTACAGAGAAGAGGCAGAACAATAGAATCAAGAAGAAATTGTCATGCCAGACAGATAAAATATTAAACATGCTATCTGATTATCAGATCCGGGTCCTTAATTGTAGGTCTTTAAGATTAGTAAAATGGGACAGTAAGACTGTAAAGAAAGCAATGCAAATTCGATTCGCATGTGGAGCAACAGGTTATAATATGTTGTTGAAACAGCATTACCCACTGCCTGCGATACGTACTCTGCAGCAACGAATACAGCTCATTCAATTTTCTGGGGGAAAACTCAATCAGATGTTTGATTACATGAAATTAAAGGTTGTAAACATGTTACGAGTAGATCAGATGTGCTGCTTGACATTCGATGAAATGTGAATTTAATCTGTTATTGAATATGATGCAAAAATAGGAGACATTTTTAGTCATGTCAATGTACCTGAACATAAGGGCATTGCGACAAATGCAGTAGTATTCATGCTAAGTGGACTATCCAGCAGATGGAAGCAAATTGTTGCTTTTTATTACTCAGGAAGGTCAACTAAAGGCCATGTTTACAAACCCATTATTGTGGAAATAATACATAAAGCTGTTGCAATTGGTCTGCATGGGGTAACTGTCACAAGTGACATGGGAAGTGCAAACAGAGCTATGTGGGCCAGCTTTGCTGTTTTTGCTTCCAGAAACAAAATTGCACATCCAGAGCAATCAAAAAAGTGGCTATATTTCCTAGCTGACACACCTCATTTAATCAAAAATGTCAAGTCTGCATTTATCTCTGGCCATAATTTCAGATTATCTAAGGAGATGTGCGTACTGTTAAAAGTGACCCTTTCATTGCAAATATACTGCCTGTTAGGGAACTGGCTGACTTACAAAGGAACAGCACCCTGAAACTAGCTCCACAGCTTACTGATGACATACTCTGCCCTGGACATTTTGATAAGATGAAGGTGTCACAGGCACTTCATTCTGTATATCTGTCAGTACAGGGATCCACTACATGGTAGAAAAGTAGGGCAGAACTGAGAATAATCTGACTGCTCGGTTCATTGCGGTGATATCTAAATGGTTTGATTTAATGTCAAGTCGCAGTCGTGTCATGGCTCTGACTAAGCAGCTTCCAGATAGGTATGCAAATGCTGTTGAAATGTTACGACTTGTGATTAGAATGTTTACAACGCTTTCAGTTGGAAAGCAGGGAGTATGGAAACCATTTCAGACAGGCATCCTTTTGTCCACCACATCTGTGCTTGCTTTTGCAGAGGACATGTTGAGTGGAAATTTCAGTTTCTTGCTGACATCACGTTGTGAGTCAAGACTGCCTGGAAAATTTTTTTTAGCTCCATAAGATTAAATAATGCAGTGCCAACTCCTCTTGAATTCAAACATAGATTGAGAACTATCTTCTTGTCACAATTCCTCATAACTACATGTGGAAGTAGTTACGACGAAGATGATAATGACTTTTTGCTTGATTGTACTGATATGAATACAACAATTGTTACACAAACCGAGCAGCATGTTAATTTGTCAGATGTAGAAATAGAAATAGAAAGCACAGCTGAGGTCCATGCAATTCATTATTTAAGTGGCTACTGTGTGAACAGTGTATTAAAGCAATATACTGTCAGTCGTATCTGCATTGCAGCTGTCACTGCCCCTCAGTGTGCAAAAGATTACTGACATTTCACGACTAACAGAACATAAAGAGTATATTCCAGGCTCACTTGTTTATGCCAGTGACACAGTAGTAAATCTGATGTTAAGAATTGAACAACTGATCCGTCAGCATGAGCATAGATTTGCAACCATGAAAACCATTGCAACTTTACTGTTGGATATGGCATTACATGAAAAAGCTGAATGCACACTGAGCAACTGTCATGATATTAAACAAAAATTCTCGCAACATCGTTTTATTTCAATATCTGTTTTATAACGCAAGGGCAACAACTGCTTGAAATCTATAGTCACTTTTCTCGGTAAGCATTTGTCTTCTCGCGTTAGTATCGAATGCAGTTAACTTTTGAGCTGTGGTCATTTTTGCGCTGGACTGCGCATGACTTGTCTTGTTGTTTGGTCGATCGGTTTCCGCCCACCACTAGTGGGAGTGAGCGATTTGGAATGGCGAAAGAGATGCCTCGTTGAAGAGGGGATCTCCGCTTTTTTTTGTTCTGTCAGGGATGTGTAGTCCTCTTATGGATATTTCGTTTAGTCGAGATAATACCTCTAGTGTTTTCCCACATGTCGGGAGGCGTGATATTTCTGTGTATTTCATGAAAGCAAGGTAAATTGACTTTTTCATTAACTCTATCGATTTTGGGTCGTGAGCGATTTCGATTCATAGCCTGTCTCCGAAAGTCGTCGTCACGAGATGTTCTTTCCCAGCTCACATGTCGCTGCATTGTACTGCATCGGTTGATGCATGTACCAAGGACCATTACTTGCTACTTTGTTAAATGAACTAGGTTTAGAAAACCTTTATTATCTAGAGGATATTCTTGAGGACATTATTTATACTTCGGCAGACGTGTCTGTCTTGCTGAAGTCAAACTAAGGAGAGTGAACTGATCTCATACATCTGGTTATCTCCTGGCTGTTATAGAAAGGATGGAGTTGTTCATCTGACTACATTTACAGCACTTTGAAATATAACATGCATCTGACTCATCATTGTAATGCTGTCTACCGTTTATTGCTGTATTGAATGTTGCTGTGATAATGACTGTTTGATGTGCCTACACATTTGCGTAACCATTTTGTCACTGTGGCGTCCACAATAAATAATGAAGAAAAACGTCAACGGCTGTTTCAAGACTCATTGACTTTATACGTCGTGAGTTTACTGACGTCCTATGTGGATTGCCCTGTTATTGTTGCATGAACATTGTTTTGACTGAACACATCTACACACTACACAAAACCAGACATGCGGATGCCATCCATCATCATATGGCATCACGCATCATTTGGTGGCCATAAGCCGGTTTGATTCTGGTACTAGCAAACACGGGGTCCCTTACCCACTTCATTTTCAACAAGAATTCATCAGCATCCTTCAAGAAATTAACATTCTTCAATACAGTCAACATCTTCAAAATTTTCAAAGTACTCGGCGTTGCCCGGTAAAAGTCAAAATTTCAACTTTTTGACGGAAACAAGAATTTGACAGTACCCGGCGTTGTTACATGTTGCCGGATAACTCGGACTGCTGTTATCTTTTACGCAAGTCAAGCAAGTTGCTGCTGTCAAGGTTCCAGTGCTGTCGTTTTTTGAGAAGGTCAAGTGCCGGTTGAAACGGGGTTGTTTTCTGAAGAAGGCCAAGTACCGATTTCCATCAACTTACTTTTGGATTAGAAGGTCAAGTGCCGAAACAATTCAACACACAGTATTTCAGAAGCTCTTGTACCATCGTGTTAGCAGTGGAAGCAGTTCAGATGTGCCATCATCGTTGGAGCTTCGCTCTTTAGGACGTTGATTGACATCCGTTTTTCTGCTGTTCTACGATTGGAAGCCTTTAAGTTAAGTGGCCTGTTTGTATGTAAACTGTGCCCTTATACTTCTGCTGAGTCTTCTGTGTATCATCTCATTCTATATGTTATATGTCTATATGTTATTTGTATATTTATATGTTTATATTTCAGCGGGTTCTCGGTTGGGTGGTGTCTCCGTTAGATTATGCCACGTCATAGAGGTCGTCTATTGTGAGCGTTTTCTGTAGGGTTTGCAAATTTCCGATACTGGAATTTGCTAAGCGACTTCTGTTGCTATTTATGTTAGCTGTGATGACATGTTTTAATATTGTTTTCGTTATTATTTCACATTCTTTAGTTTTGTTGTGATTTGTTTGTATTTGTTAGCCTACTCTTGTCTATAATTTAGTTTCATACAACATTTTTGTTTATACACTGTGGTGTCATGTATTTTGTTTAATTCTATCGCAGATATCGTCACATTTTTTGTGATATTTCATTAATTTCTGCTTTATTTTTAGTTGATTTCTGCGAAAGTTTTTGTATTGTTGCTGATCTTTGTTATTGTTTACATTGTTATTGTTTACATTGTTTGTATTGTTTACATTTTCAATGTTTACATTCTGCATGTGTTTACATAGTCATTGTTTACAGTTATAGTAATTAGTTAATGGGCTATGCTAATGCACTGTTACTACTATACTGATGATAAATGAATGATGAATAGTGTCGTGCACTATTGAATGAGAAGTGCACTTATGATCAAGATTTGAGTGCTGATATTTCATATACAAGTTCTTTGATTGGAGACTTGTTTCCCACAGAGACTGGGATAATATAATGTGATGTGAATATACAAGTGCTTAATTAAGACTTGTTACACTTAGGTTTGAAATAAATTAGTTAATTATTTCAGGTTTTGGACTCATATGTTAGACAACATGTCTACATTTGAGCACTTTATTGAGCAGGGTAAATTGCTTGGGAAGACTGGTGATAAGTTAGAAGAATTTGCAACTGCTCGATATGATAAAGCAATGGAAGCTGAACAAAAGAAACTGCATATGGAAGCTGAACAAAAGAAACTGCAGATGCAGGTGGATGAAAAGAGATTCCAAATGGAAATGGAAAAACAAAAAAGGGAATCAGAAGCTGAGGAAAGAAAGCTACAGCTAGAGGCTGAGAATAAAAGACTTGAAAAAGAAGCTGAGAATAAAAGACTTGAAAAAGAAGCTGAAAATAAAAGACTTGAAAAAAAGCTGAAAATAAAAGACTTGAAAAAGAAGCTGAAAATGAAAGACTTCAAATGCAGGCTCAAGCTGAAGAAAGGAAGTTACAAAGAGAGTCTGATGAGAGGAAAGCAAAAATGGAACATGAAGAAAAACTCTTAGCTTTAGAGTTGGAGAAATTGAAATTGACGAGCATGAGTAATGGTAATGATTCAAACAAGGGTTCATCTTCTGGGAAGGCTAATAATGATACTTTTAAGATTAAATTACCAACATTTAGTCCTTCCAGTGATGACATAATGTTCTATCTGGACAGATTTGAACAAGCATGTACAGCTCATAACATAGACAAAGCAAAATATGTTTATCAGTTATCAGGGATACTGACAGGTAAAGCTCTAAGTATATTAAATATGGTGGATGAACCTGACAAGAGCAATTATGAGGTTGTCAGGGCCGCTTTGTTAAAGAAATATCAGCTTAACGAAGACGGCTATCGTCTACAATTTAAAAACATGTTACCTGAAAATGGAGTTGAATTCTCCGAGTTTATTGCAAGAATACGCATTACTTTCTCACGATGGGTTGAACTATCTAAGACGGAAAAAACTTATGAAGGACTTATGGACTTAATACTTAGAGACAAAGTCATGTCGTCTGTCAATGAGTCTTTCCTTGCTTTCCTTCATGAACGTAAACCTAAAACAATAAAAGAAATGGAAGATTTCTGTTGCCAATACGTAACTGCGCACCCACACATAACCATGGGTAACTCTAAGGTGAAAGAAGGTTTGCCAGTTGCTTCGGCAGCTCCGTATGGTCAAAACTTTGCTCGTAGATCCCAACAAAATTTTGATAGAAAGGGCAGCGGTAATTTCTGTCAAAATCATGGAAACCAATTTCATGGTGATTCTTCTTCGAAGAATTGGAGACAACCTGATAGTGGTCGTTACTATCACCCTAATAATTATAAGCATTTCAAAAGAGGATATGGTAATAGAGGTTATTCCTGCCGAAGACCTCAGAACCAAACAAATAGATGTTCGCATCAATGTGAACATGATAGTAATCGTGGAAACTGGAATTCGAACCAGTATAACAATTACAATAGAGACAATAATAACTGCAGAGATAATAATAACTCTGATAACTTCAGAGGTAATAATAGTCGGGGTAGATCTCAACACAAAAAAAAGAGATATCAGCAGGCTAATGCTGTACAACAGGAAACTGAGGGAGCCTGTAATCATGTTGTTGATAGTAAAAAACTTTGACGCTGTCACTAGTTCTGCTTTTGACTTTGAGAGAGCAAACAAATGCCCCCAATGCAGTACTTTATTCGAACCGGGTACCATAACTACTTTGAGTTGTGGTCACCCACTTCCCGCTCTTCCTGCTGCTGTTGCGCATGACGGGAGGGGTTCTTTAATTCTACATAAGGGTCTTGTTAATGATACTCCGGTCTCACTACTTTTCGATTCCGGATGCACCACTATTGGTGTTAGACAATCGCTTGTAGATCCATCTTGTGCTACAGGAAGGGTTATTAAATGTGTCACATTTGGCGGCACTCTAGAAAAATATCCTACTGCTGTAATTCGCATTGCCACTCCTTTCTTTACTGGAGATGTGCATGCTTGTCTCTTACCTAATCCTATTGCGGACCTTATTATTGGTCGTATTCACGGAGTTAGGGAGTGGACCCCACAGCAGATTGCTGCTTGGGAAGATAATAACATGCAAGCTACAAATGCAGTAGTTACAAGAGCACAAGCTCTACAAACACCCGAAACTTCACTGAATAGTGATAATGAAGTTGATAGCCAAGATAGTCACTTAGTAATTACTCGTGACTCTTTCATAAAATTGCAAGAAGAAGATCCTTCTTTAAAAAAATTCTTCGTTCTTGCGAAGAAAGGTGATCCGAATCAGGATACAAATAGAAAATCTTGGATTGCAATGAGAAACGGGGTACTTGTACGTATGGTACAAGATTCGACTACGTCGGCACATTCGCAAATTCTTGTTCCCAAGAGCATGAGAGTCCAAATATTACAACATGCTCATGACTCGCAATGTGCTGGACATATGGGTTTTGCCCGTACGAAGTCGAGAGTCCTTGCGGCTTTCTTTTGGCCTTTTGTCAATAAGGACATTCGTATTTACTGCCGATCATGCAAGGTATGTCAGGAGGTCAAATCTAGAGGACCACGACATGCTGCGCCTATCCAGGCTGCTGACATTCCTATTCGGCCGTTTCAGAAAATGGCCATAGATATTATTGGCCCTTTTAAGGTCAAGTCGGCCAGAGGACATCAGTTTATCCTTACATGTGTCGATATGTGCACACGTTGGCCAGAGGCTATTCCTCTTAAGAGCATATCTACTACAGATATCGCAGATGCTCTTTGGTTGATATTTTCTCGCTTGGGGTTCCCCAGAGAAATATTGTCAGACCATGGCACTCAACTCATATCTGACACTATGTCACAGGTAATGTCTACCTTACATATTGACGATCTCTCAGTAGTATCTACCATCCTATGTCTAATGGGTTAGTTGAGCGTCTGAATAGAACGCTCAAGACTTTGCTTGGTAAGATAACTGAAGATCATCCTCAAGATTGGGACAGGGTTTTACCCGCGGCTCTCTTTGCCTATAGAGAAGTCCCTAATGAACACACAGGATTTTCTCCCTTCGAACTTGTCTTTGGCGCGCGTCCACGCGGCCCTATGTCTTTATTACACGATCTCATCACTGCTGATGATATTAGCGATGAAACTCAATCCTCATATGAGTATGTCATTGCTCTTAGACAAAAGATCATTGAGGCATGTAAGCTAGCAACTGCTTCATCAGAAATTGCTAAAGAGAAGGCAAGGCAGTTTGCTAACAAGAATAGATGTCTACGACAACTTTGTCCAGGTGACAAAGCATTCGTCCTACTCCCCAGTAGGGAAAATAGACTTCTTATTGCATGGAAAGGTCCGTATGCAATAGTCTCTCTCGGATTTCCGATGTTGACTATGTGGTCGATATTGATGGAAAGCATAAAACTTTCCACATAAACATGCTTTCGGAATTTCACGAACGTCCGGACTATTTGCTGCCTATTTTCCAGGCAACGGATGATGCTCCTGCACCTCACGGTCATTATTCATCCCTGTCTGTCATTCAGGATGAGGAAGCTACCTTCTCTGATGTCAACCTTCCCCTTCCAGTGGTTCCATTACATTCTACGGAATCTTGGAAAAACGTTTCTGTTTCTCCTAATCTTTCTGGTGACGAACATCGACAAGTCTCGTCGATGTTACAAACATTTCAGGATGTTCTCACTGACATTCCTGGACACACAGATGTCATAGAACATGACATAATTCTTACCGACAATAATCCAATTAGGGTTAGGCCGTATCCTATTCCTATACACTTTCAGTCGCAAGTGGAAAAGGAATTGGATGAAATGATTCAATTAAATATAATTGAACCATCGACTTCACCATATTCTTCTTCCATGGTTATTGTCCGGAAGAAGGATAAGAAACATACGAATTTGCGTTGATTATCGCAAATTGAATCAGGTCACAAAGTTCGAACGCTGAACCGATGCCTTTGTTAGAAGATCTACTGATTAGACTTTCTAATTCTAGATTCTTCACTAAACTTGACTTGTCTAAAGGTTATTGGCAAGTGCCTTTAGCAGAGCATGCCAAACCTCTTACTGCTTTTTCTACACCTAGGGGTCTATTTCAATGGAATGTTATGCCTTTTGGTCTCATGAACGCCCCTGCCACTTTCGTTCGCATGATGCGTCGAATTCTGTCACATCGTTCGGATGTCATCGCATACTTAGATGACATCTGTCTCTTCAGTGATACCTGGGAAGATCACTATTTAGGGTTATATGACTTACTGTCCACTCTACGTGAGAATAATTTGACAGCAAAACCTTCTAAAGCTTTTGTTGGTTTTGGTGAAATCTCTTTCCTTGGTCATCGTGTTGGTCATGGTCTCTTGAAGACAGAAGACCACAATACTTCCAAAATACTGAACATCTCTGTTCCTAAAACGAAGAAACAAGTTAGGAGTCTCTTAGGTTTAATTCAATTTTATGGGAGATTTATTCCAAATTTATCTTCGATCATGGCACCTCTCTCAACATTGTTGAAGAAAGGTTCGCCTAATCTGGTCCGTTGGTCTGAAGAATGCCAAACTTCACTAGACCAAATCAAGAATATATTTTCTTCTCCTCCCATCTTAAGATTACCTACTCTTGATAGGACTTTTGTTCTTCGGAGTGATGCTTCATCCACTGGGATTGGAGCAGCACTGATGCAAGAATATGCAAATATTCTGCATCCTGTTATGTACATTTCTAGAAAACTAAATGCGGCAGAGAGGAACTACTCGGTTTTAGACCGTGAGTTGTTAGCGATGGTTTGGTCAATTCTAAAGCTACAAAGATTCCTCCTGGGCGCACATTTCATTCTAGAGACTGATCAGAAAGCTCTTACAGCTATTCAGACTAAGAATTTGAAGAGTTCGAGATCCACTCGATATGCTATAGCTCTTCAACCTTTTTCACTTCACGGTACGAGCTATCCGTGGTGCGGATAATGTGATGGCTGACATTTTGTCTAGATGCCCACATGACTCCAACTAATACTTCTGTCCTATATTTCTATATATTACAGAGTCATAACACACCTATATTTCTACAATAGATTAGCACATCTGTACTTACTTTATATGTACACACTATCGTGCTTTGTTGTCATCTTCTTCTGTTCTTTTTTTAAAATGATAGAGGAGGACTGAGTAGTTAATATAAGGGCCGTTAGTTTACTAAACAGCCACAATTATTAATAATGTATTGTACCTTATGAAGCATATTAGTTATTAATTAGCATTATATTGCTTGTACTTTCTCAGAATGTCATTGTTGAGCTGAGGACTTACCTTACGAGTTCTAGATTGTGTACTTACCCTCGGAATACCAGAGCATATGTCCTGGATCGTCATGTAGTTTAACTTTGCTATGTACTTATGTCATTACATGTCAAAGAATGTACTATTTAAATTTTCCTATCAGATTTGTACATCCATTTTTAAAGACAATATTAGAGTATGCTGTTTAATGATGATTATAGTAACTTGCATACGTATATTGTGTTTACATGCTAACGTGATGTGTGTTGGTGACACCTCCCCGATGTGAATATTTTTTGAGACATATTTATTTTTCTGTTGAGGTATATCCTCACCAGACACTCTATAATTAGCCTATTGTTTGGCAATTTAATTAATTATCAGCGCATAATTCGTGCGTTTTGAGCCGCTTATCGCTTGCTCTTTGATATTGAAAAAAAAATATGTTCCACATTTTTTTTTTTTATCGGGAGGAGGTGGTGATATGTTGCGTGATAAATTCTCGCAACATCGTTTTATTTCAATATCTGTTTTATAACGCAAGGGCAACAACTGCTTGAAATCTATAGTCACTTTTCTCGGTAAGCATTTGTCTTCTCGCGTTAGTATCGAATGCAGTTAACTTTTGAGCTGTGGTCATTTTTGCGCTGGACTGCGCATGACTTGTCTTGTTGTTTGGTCGATCGGTTTCCGCCCACCACTAGTGGGAGTGAGCGATTTGGAATGGCGAAAGAGATGCCTCGTTGAAGAGGGGATCTCCGCTTTTTTTTGTTCTGTCAGGGATGTGTAGTCCTCTTATGGATATTTCGTTTAGTCGAGATAATACCTCTAGTGTTTTTCCCACATGTCGGGAGGCGTGATATTTCTGTGTATTTCATGAAAGCAAGGTAAATTGACTTTTTCATTAACTCTATCGATTTTGGGTCGTGAGCGATTTCGATTCATTTACTGCAGAAATAAAAACAAAGGTCTTAAACAGAATGCTGGAGCATCAATGAGCAGTAAATGCCATTGCAGGAAATCTCTGGCCCAAAATATGTAATTTGATTTTGTTAAAACTATCTGTACATTGTGCAATCTTTATGAAAACAAAAAAATGGTGTGATCATCTGAAACTAGTAAAACTGTCAGTGTCTACAACAGTCATTCACCAGTTTCCACATTTCAAACTATGTAAATAGTTCAATTCGAAGGGAGTATGTTTTGCTAAGTGCTGCAATTCTAACGGAATATATGTTGCTAAATAGTGGAATTCTAACGGAATGTAAAATTCAACGAAGTATGAGTTAAAAATTCACGCTACTGATTCTATTCAACAAACCGGTTAGTAAACGAGTTTTCTTCTATTTGTTTTGTTAGTTGTTTTTTTTTCATTTAGTTTTCATAACAAAGAATAATACAAATATGTGCTACTGTATTTGGATCTAATTTTATTTCAAGTTATTAGTTAACCTAAACGAAAATGCAAATTGGATCTGAAACTCGCGATTGGGTTCATTTTCCTGCAATACGGGTGCAGCCAAAAATGGCTATCAAGTTTTAGTTCGCAACTTACTAATAGCCCAAAGGGACGTAATAATAACTTATCTCCCTTCGCAAATTAAGTCAAAAAGCCCAGCATTTAACAATATGTATAGTACTTTTAAAAGCGTATGCAAATTTATAAAACCATAACCACCAACATTTTGACAATTTACTAGTCAAATCCAAGACATTTTCTTAAGGCGCGCCTCTAAAGATTTACCTCCCTTAGTCCTAAAAATCAAAACCTTTTAATCTTATCTCCCATACAATAAAAACTAATAGAGCTTTTCTACCGTACGCACATTTTGTAAACCATATTTTTCCACTTTACCTTATATCTTTATTATGTCCTCAACCTCAATATTACAATCTAGATGGTTGAAAGGGGCGTGCTACAAAAAAAAGTAGCAAACACATTAATTTAAAAAAAATAAAAATATTACAATCATAGTGATAAAATAATCTCCAGACCTAAAGGTCTTTGATATTTGGATATGCGCCCTAATATAACCATGTGCCTGGCACAAAAGATCAATACAGTGGCACTTATGTGTCATTAGATCTTTTGTGTGAAAACACAGAGGATCATTGGTGACACTTGTTTGTCATTGGGTCTTATTGTGTTGGGACATGCGTTTATGTTGGGCGTGTTCCAATGCGACCTCATGCAAGGAAAAAAAATGATATTTGGACATGCGCCCTAATATAACCATGTGCCCGCACAAACGATCAATACAGTGGCACTTATGTGTCATTAGATCTTTTGTGTGAAAACACAGAGGATCATTGGTGACACTTGTGTGTCATTGGGTCTTTTTGTGTTGGGACATGCGTTTATATTGGGCGTGTTCCAATGCGAGTTAATGCGACCTCATGCGAGGAAAAAATATGCGACCTCATGCGAGAAAAAAAAAAGGCACTTATGTGTCATTAGATCTTTTGTGTGAAAACACAGAGGATCATTGGTGACACTTGTGTCATTGGGTCTTGTTGTGTTGGGACATGCGTTTATGTTGGGCGTGTGGCAATGCGACTCATGCGAGTTAATGCGACCTCATGCGAGGAAAAAAAAAAATGCGACTTCATGCGAAAAAAAAAATATTTGGACATGCGCCCTAATATAACCATGCGCCCGGCACAAAAGATCAGTACAGTGACACTTATGTGTCATTAGGTCTTTTGTGTGAAAACACAGAAGATCATTACAGTGACACTGATGTGTCATTGGGTCTTCTTGTGTTAGGACATGCGTTACTATCCGGCCTTGGCTAGGATCATGTGTCTTGACCAAGGCTGGGGTTGGGCGTGTGCCAATGCGACTCATCCGAGTTTAAAGAATGCGACCTCATGCGGGGGAGAAAAAAAAATATAACCGACTAGGTTGAACGGGACGCGCCTCGCCGAAACGAGGCAAAAGTTTTACATTAAAAAAAAAAATATTACAATCATTACAATCAATCAAAAATAATACCTCTCCATTCCTGAAGGTCTTTTATAAATTTGGACATGCGCCCTAACGACTAGGTTGAACGGGTCGCGCCTTGTCAAAACGAGGCAAAATTTTATTTAAAAAAAATATTTCAATCAATTTTTAATATAACCCCAGACGTAAGCGTCTTTTATGTTTGGACATGCGTCCTAATATAACCGACTAGGTTGAACGGGACGCGCCTCGCCTAAACGAGGCAAAACTTTAATTTAAAAAAAAAATATTACAAAGGACTTGACTGCCGTCACTGTCGCCCTAGATAGCGAGAACCACGCAATAATTGACAATCTGATCAGAAGATACTTACGTCCATGTTGAACCTGATTTCCTTACATTTCCACTTATTTCCAAACGCAAAGAAAGCCAAAATTGGCCCCTGAAGACTCGTGCTGATATCATCGGCCATCCCTTAAACTAGGCGTTCTTAACCTTTATTCGATTATAGACCCCCAATGGAGTGTCAAATATGCCCCCATACCCTTCTTAACCAGATGTATTTCTATAATAACGGCAAGTCACAACTCAAAAAGCTGTTCAGCGATGGAGTCAGATATCCCCATCATTTGGTTCCCATACCTCCAAGGGTTATGGATACCCCCAGTTAAGAATCCCTGCCTTAATCAATCTTTACAGCGGCGTTAAAACATATGTACAACTCCCCATCCTGCAGGAGTGTTTGCTCAAGTGCAGTCCCGTGATCGTTGATCGTTCGTCACACCCATTCTCATAATCTATGTCCCTTCCCTGTGTACACCCAGACTCACTAGCTGTGCCTTCCCATCAAAGTCTCCCATCTTGTTTTGCATCTGACTCCGTCCATGGGACAGAAGAGCCAAATCGTTGGGAAAAATCTAGATCGTCCAATTGTTTTATTAGACCTCATGAATACTTTTAATTAATAATTATGTCTACAACAATGACTTACCTGACTGCTTTGACGGTCGGCGGCTAAGGATCAAAGAAGAAGAATGACTTACCTCATGAACATCTCGACTCCAGTGCCTTCCATGTTCCGTCTAATGGCTTTCCAGGATTGCTTGATCTTAAACGCCTGTCGAATATCAATGGGACATTGTTCGTCTCCTGCGAGATCACTTGAAATCACTCTCTGTGGACGGAATTTCACAGATTCTGGCTCTGGACACACCACGTTACCTCTGGCCAGCTCTGTTATTTTACTTTCCTCGCAACCCATAATAACTTCGATATTTAACCAAATCTGAGTTCGTAGTCCAGTATTATGTGATGCAGATGTAGAAACCAGGCGAATCTCCGGAGAATAATGTAGTTGGGAAAGATGAGGGGGTCTACAATAAGATGTGGAATATGGTGGGTAGATATAAAAAAATTAAAAAAATGGTGGATCGTCTCGCTAGAACAAAAGACAAATAAGAATAACCAACGTTTCGGTCACATGACCTTCTTTAAGGGAAGGAACGAAAGTGAGAGCTAAGTACTGTAGGAAACATGAGAACAAAGATTTAAAGTGGGTACTACCTGACAAATCTATTAAGCGTATCCTTCGATCAGAAAGCGCACTACGAATACATAAAAACATAAAATAATGTACCATATCATGGCCAACCACACAGTTAGTCGGGAAGAAAGAGTTAAGAATAGGAGAATGGTCACGTTACGATGGCAGTAGGACAAAGCTGCATGTTAGTATCCAAAACGTGTTCACCATTTTCCTGGAGAAAAACATGCCAAAGACTGTGGATGGTCAGAAGTGAACCATATGTACTGAATGGCGCATTGCTGCAAATCTTTCATTTGCAGATTATATCGATGAAGTGGCTGGAGAAGAAAAAAAGCAGAAAATGTAATAACGAGGATTAATACCATCTCCAGAAAATTTAGTAGGAAAATTAAAGCAGAAGAAACCCAGGTAATCACAAATAATAAAGAAGAAATCATAAGACGCATCAAAGTTAATGACAAGACTTCATGACAGTGAATCATTTCAATTATGTAGAAACTATAATTAATGATGTAGAAACAACAGCGGAGCCAGGAACTAGGAAGACACATAAACTGCATACTAATCAACCCACTATACCAATCTCGAATGACAACAAGGTAACTTTTAAAACTAAAATTATAGTTATACAGACACTGGTTGTGCGTGAGAAGACAAATACAAAGTATTTCTTATAAATATCCTTTGCTAATTTCATTATTTTGTTTGTTTGGTGGAAACGGCCTTTCATTTTCTTTTTAATGTTATTGATGCTTTCTATATGATTAAGTAATTCCTAGCAAAGCACAATTGTGGCTAAACATAATAATTCCTGCGAAAATACATCTGAAAACATTGCTGGCATTAGACTAGCGACTTATTCGAAAAATTCACTGGCACTTGAGTTACCTGGTCAGTTTGTCCGGAAAAACCATCTTATCGTAATCTACTGAATCGCTTAGTGATATTCCTATCAGAAACCTGCAATGACCTTTCTACCGTCTCAGTTGAAAAAGTCATAATCAAACTACACTTTGATCGAACAGCAGCAAGCATATATGTCAGCATATATTTAAAAAAAAAACTAATGGATTTCAGATTGATTCTTGTGAAAGAGATCAATGCAAGTTTGAAGTTTGTACCAACAGTTTTAAGCACAGAACCTGGTAATCCAAACGTTTACATCAAACATGTAGTTAACCTAACACTGAAGTGGATCAATCACAATGTTAAGCGACAGTTGGACCTGCTGACGCCGAAGTAGGATGTCACTTTCGACCGTTTGAAGCTGCATGAATGCTAATATTTATTGTTTCAACTGCAAGTTCTCGTCTTCTCATCTCTGCGTATAGCAGACATTAGGGTCGTCGCATGATTTTGAAACTATATTAAATGTTTAGGTGCTGGAGGACGCAATATTTCAGAAAACCGCCATCAAAGAATCTTCCCCCAACAGTATAACGTGATATCAAATTTTTGTCCATTTTAGCGCAGTCCATAGTCAAAACGAATTCATTTTAAAGGAGCAAAAAAAAAAAAAAAAAAAAAGAATAAATAAATATAAAAATAAATAAAAAATACGTTTTTATAAAACATATTATAGAGAAGAGTTAATTGAAATAATGTATTGCTTGAATGCGTTAAGGAAATTCATCTTAAATCGCTGTAACAGCTAAATGCATTCAAGCAATATATAATGCTTTACCTAGATTCTCTTTAAGGCTACAGTAATCAAAACAAAATGCGGTATCTGCGACGCTTCGGGATTCCGTGACCACATAGCTGTTAACTGAAATAAAGTAAATTGTATAAAACTGGTTGTCTGAAATTGTGTCAAATTACTGTAGTACATTTATAGTGTGAACATTTTAAAAAAAATGTAATTACCAAGCAACGCAAATAGATTATGTTTTACCTCGTTTGGCCAGAACGTTTGAGAGATGGTGAGTTCTGATTTGCGGAAGATTCCAAAATAGTTTAAATATTTCTGACTCTAGCAACAACAACAACAAAATGCTACGCATTCGTCGTTATTTTCCTTTTCGCTCCCTCTGGAGCATGGAACTACCACTGCAACTGCCCTCTTGCAGGAAGCCTGCACCAGGTATTCACATGCTCATGCAGCAGTGATTTATGTGGTAATTTGTTTAACGTGATGAGCTTGCCAGCCAAATACACAACCTGCTGTTGTTAGTCTTCTAGTTCGAGATGTCTGAGGGCACAGTAACTCTTTTTTTTGTCTCAAAAGAGGCCCCAGGACCTTCACAAGTCTAAGGTTATATTATTGATACTGTATTTCGGCGGAGGTGGGGGGGGGGGGGGGGGGGGGGGGAAGGGGGGGGGGTTTAGTGGACGGAACCCGCACAAACTGAATTTTAAAAATTCACAACTTCGTGACATAACTCAACGACACTCTAGCCTGGATCATCTTCGATGTCTTTAGAAATATTTGCTTTACTGTAGCAAGACACGCACCCTTCAAACTGGACAAAAGTCCATTTATATTGGAACGCAATTGCATGTCCAAAAAATAAATTAATAAAAAAATATCAGTGAAATCCAGTACAGCGCAGATAAAAACTAAGCCCTGAATAAAAAAAAAACTTCTAGTATCTTTCAGCTAGAATGATATAGAACTGATAAGATTTAGGATTGGAAAAAAACATTACTGCTTAATTCGGTGTTAAGGTGACCTAAACAACTTAAATAAACTCACGTACAACAAATGCTAACTGGCCATGAACACCAAACCTTGCCTGAGAAAATAAGCTGAGCACTAGATAAACGCAAAAACCTTCAGTCTTTATCTACTGTTTTACACACAGTAACACGAATACGTATTTTGGTTATAAATCACCTTGGGAACCATTTGAGCGTACTGAGAATGAGTTTCAATGTGTTTCAAATTGTAGATGTTTTTATTTGCCCCAAAATTTCCGCCTACACACCCTTTGTACAAATCTATCACTACTCGTGATTTTTAAGCTGCGACGATAATTAGTTCTATTTTATGAAATATGAGAAACATAATGCAGTTTTCTATTATACTATTTTGGGACGGAAATAAACTGTAATTCCCTAAAGTTAGATCTTGTAACGAATCGTGTGTGCAGTTTGGCGATCACATGAAGAACAAGGAAATGCCATACCATACAGAACATTCAAACAGCGTTGTGAGTCTAATGTTAAATTCATGTCTGGCGTTTGTTTCAAATTACACACGGTAAAGATCGCTTGAAAAATCACAGAGAATTATTAATTTAAAAAAAGTAAAGTTAATCACATAGCAGAAATTGCCGTAAGGGAGAGAAGTGTTAGGGACTTCTTTACACTAGTTACAACTTTATGAGGTGGTGTGATCAGTTCCCTATCTCGCTGTCTTTGACTAAAAAGCAGAACCAGGTACCCATGTACAGCTGGGCAAACTGGAGCATGACGCAACCAGGTTTAGATCCCGGAATCCAGTAGCTTTGCCTCGAAAAGCGAGCGCTCTAACCGTTTAACCAATCGCATATTTCACTTAAACACAAACAAATAAATCCCATAACACAGGAAACGTCTTTGT
The DNA here is from genome assembly GCA_024509875.1 of Oreohelix idahoensis. Taxonomy (NCBI): domain Eukaryota; kingdom Metazoa; phylum Mollusca; class Gastropoda; order Stylommatophora; family Oreohelicidae; genus Oreohelix; species Oreohelix idahoensis. The sequence goes on from JAMPIV010003705.1 coordinate 1,063,358, forward strand.
GAGAATGCGACTGTTAGACATCTCCTCAAACAAACGTCAATATTCAGGAATGAAAACGTCAGAATGCCAACATGACAGTACACAGTCCCGAACACGTATAAATAGTCATGTTTATTTAATACATGACTTTCCATGTGGCGTGTCTAAATACTCAGTCATTTGCTTTTCAAAACTCAGATTTTCTACAACACTGTCACACGAGACAAGAAAACTGTAATAAATTAAACTTTGCGTTTCACAAACCTTTAAAATATAACACTTCACCATTAGACCATGTTTGGATATATTTTGGACGACGTTTAGCTGAAACCAGAAAGTTTGTAGCAGAAAATCGCGGTGAGTACAGGCAAGCAGATGACAAGCTAATAGATTTTTCAAGCAGCTGCCGGAAGCAATCTACCCGACATTGTTATATACCCACAAACCCGTATCTCTGTCATGTCCTAATTCCGGGCTTATGTTCAATGAAATATGTTCTAGGCTGAAATATTTTTTGTAGCGTCATTCGTTAATTAAACATTCCAGAGAGTGCACATTTTAGAATGTAAGTTTGGGAAATATTCATTCATTCATTCATAACCCTCCACTCCCAAAGGAACATTGGCCTTCAACAAACACATGCCAAGTCCTCCTGTCACGTGCCATCATCTCAAGTTCCTTCCACGTTCTCCTTATCATTTTCATCTCTGTTTCCAGCTCTCTTCTCCGTGTGCTTCTTGGTCTACCTCTGCCTCTCTTGCCCTGGGGGTTCCAGAACAAGGTCTGCCTTGTAATGCTATCAACAGGTTTCCTCAGTGTGTGTCCTATCCATCGCCATCATCTTCTTCTCATCTCTTGTTCCACTGGCACTTGTCTAGTTCTTGTCATCAGTTCCACGTTGGTAACCTTGTCATACCATTTTAATCCCTCTATTCTACGCAAGCACCCATTTATGAAAGTATGTATCTTTTTGGTTGTTGTCTTTGTTGTTCTCCATGTCTCTTCTTCTTCTTCTTTGATCATTAGCCGCCGACCGTCAAAGCAGTCAGTGGCCATCACGCCTAGTGGCGTCTTGTAGGGCAACAACAAATTGATTCCACTTTGCTCGGTCGGTGGCCATCCTTCGTACAGTGCCCCAACTCTGGTTCATTATTTGCATCTCAGCCTCCACAGTCCTCCGGCAGGTTGTTTTTGGTCGGCCTCTCTTTCGTTTTCCTTCAGGGGTCCAAAGCATAGCTGTTCTTGTGATGGCATCGGGGTCTCTTCTGAGGACATGACCAACCCAGCTCCAGCGTCTGCCAGCTATGATGGTGTGCATGTACTCTTGCTTGCTACGAGTAAGCAGATCTTGGTTAGTGATGGTATTTGGCCAAAAGATTCGGTAAATTTTTCTTAAGCATGTTGTGTGAAAAGAGGACAATTTCGACATTTCCTTCTCTGTAACTCTCCAGCATTCCGCACCATAGAGAAGCACAGAAAGCACACAGCTCTGATATAATCTTAAATTTGTGCTTGTGTTGTATATGGAGGACTTCCAGATGTTGTTTAGGCTAAAGAAGGCTGTTCTTGCCTTATTCATTCTGACATTGATGTCTCTGCCTGCCCCGCCGTCTGGTGTTACTATGCTTCCTAGGTATGTGAAGGTATCTGTCTGTACCAATTGCTGATTCCTTACTGATATGGGCTCAGGGTTGCTCACATTGAGCGTCATGACCTCAGACTTCTTTAAATTGATATTCAAGCCCACCTGCTGGCTAAACTTATTAAGTCTATCCGTTTTTTTTTCTCCATGTCTCAGAGCCATACAATAGGACTGACTTCACATTTGAGTTGAAGATTCTTATTTTCGTGTTGGATCCGATTTCTCTTGATCTCCATATATTTTCCAACGCAATGAAAGCTCCTCTTTCTTTTTGTATTCTTATTTTGATATCCCTGTCTGTCCCTCCAACTTTGTCTACATTGCTGCCAAGATATGTGTACGATTCTACATCTTGTCTTGATGCTTCTTCAAGTTCAACCCTGTTTTCATTACTGTCGTAAATTTATTTAGAGAGAAAGAGTCTTAGAAATAGTGGTCCGGTTTAGAGTGTAGAATGATGGTGAAACGCTCAGTGATAGAAATGTAGATAGTAAATAGTTGCTTCACAGAGTGCTGGAGGAGAGTAAAGACAGACTTATTTACGACATTTCGTTTCTCTCAATCTACTCTGCAGGCTCTCCTGGTCAAACAATTATTTGCCAGTTTCCAGACACACACCTGCTCTCACACCGATTTGGTGCTTCAAACACACAGACGACGTGGATACAACTATCTTAAACAACTAGGGGAAATTTTGCGCTTTGGGTATTCCAACACAGTAACGATTAAGTTTATGTTGTTTATTAAGTTAAAAAAAAACAATCACTACAATAATCATGTGTTTACAGCAAAAATTATCATAATTACAGAAAATGCAAATAACAAGGTAGGGAGAGGGTGAAGAAGATTGGTATCGACTAAGCCCGTCCCACTTATTAGACAAAGATAAACCCAGTCCAAGGATAGATAGTTATCAGGAACATAGGTACGTTAACCTAACCGTGAAGTTAATCACTCTGAAAGAGGTGTTTCAAAATTAGGTATGGGTGGTAGAAAGAATCCTGTTCTTCCAAATTGTTCTTCCCTTTACTAAGCAAATGAAAAGGAGGGGGATTAAACAGAGTTAAAAAATTATCAACTATCCCACTTAAAGGAACAATGCAGGGTATACAGAAAATTATATTACCAGGTAAGCAAGTTAACAAAATGGTTACAAAAAAAGATTAAATTTCCTGTCATTCATACACGCGCGTGAGGATCCACACTCATATATTCACACACTTACCGATTACAGCATCAGACAATCCAATAGAATTATATAAACAGCAATTACACTCTTGGTGTATGAAAAGGTCTGGTACTTTCGTGTCCCACCCCAGATGTTGCGAGGTTTGCTGATAGCAAATATTCTCACTTATCGCCGGACTTGAAGCCTAAGAGTTATTGTGTTTTATTATATAAAAGGAGCCTATGGGATGGCACTGACACAGTTCGACACAGGGGTGAAAATGAAGTGGTCTCTTTAATCTTCCGCTATGGTAAAATTCCTTCAATGCGTGATGATAGTAACTGACCGGTAAGTTTATTAATCCAGTGAGGAAAAACTTAAGCCGTCACAGTTCAGGAAAATATGTACTCTCTCACAGTAGGGCAGTAAATCAAGTATCGCTACTGGCACTGTTCAACTTCCAGTTTATCTTACAGATTTGTAATTTTAATATGATGATTGTTCTTTAAATAGTCTTGGGTAAGCTTTCTTTCATGTAATTATGATGGCTAGGTCGCATTGAACCGCCACAAGATTAAATTTAAAAAATGTTTCATCAATATGTCTGGAAGTTTTTAAGATGATTTCTTTATTGCTTTCTTTATGCTGGGATCGCAAAGGTACGATCACTCGTTTTGCACAGAAATAGAATTCACTGCAAATATATATAAAAATCCATGGGATAATCTAGCAAGATTTCAAATATAGCTAGTGCTTCTATCAAGGTCTGGTCAACGAGTGATAAAGTGTATTTCTACGTGGTCTGTATATATCTAACTTAATTGTAAGATGAGTGGGACATGAGAAAATTGACACCTTTTTAGATCTCAGGACACTTTTGGGTATCTGACCGCCAGACTAAAGAGAGAAGCCGTCCCTGGTCTCTCGTATCTTCGCTCGCTGCTTGCACCGGCTTTCCCGTTCACTCCCACTGCGATCGGTTTCGTGTTTAACACCGAGATGCGAAATACCGGCAGGAAACTTGCGTCGCTCGTTTCAGGGACCACTACTGCGTTTGATCGTGGCGCTAGTCTTTCCTGAGATCCCCCAGTCCGTGTCTTTGATCGTGGTCGCTACTATCTGTTTGATTCTGGCGCCGCCCCCTCTGGGCAAGTTAATGAAAATACTGCATATGATTGCTCAAGAGATGTCCATGGGCGTGATTTAATCTCTCCTTAAATAAATGCGATGACCAGAATGAACGGTAGATAAACTGTCCACATATTAATCAGCAAACGTGTGGAACGGTTGCATAGCTAATGAGTCCAGGTGAAAAAAAAATCCCGTTTGACGAAAGGTTACAATATTCGGGGGCACTGATGTTATCCAAGGGGTCGCTACGAAGGTCGTACTATATCATCCAACACTTCAGGGTCATTCAGGGTCGGCTGAGTTCATCTGTCACAATTACCTGCATTTATTCTCAATAACTTTGTCTTTTCCCTGTGTATTTTCAGACCCAATTGCTGTGACCTCTCATCGAATGTTTTCAATTTGTCCTGCATCTGATTACGGTTATGGGACAGAAGAGCCAAGTCATCAGCAAAACCCAGATCATCCAACTGCTTAGTCAGAGTCCACTCGATTCCATTTCTGTTGTGTGTTGTTGATGTTCTCATAACCCAGTCTATTGCTAATAAGAAAAGAAATGGAGACAAGAGGCATCCCTGTCGCACTCCTGTTCTTATCCCAAATGGTTCTGTAAGCTGTCCTTCATGAAGAACTCTGCAAGTCATGTCTTCATATGTTTTCTTTATTAAATTAATGATCTTCAGGGGAACTCCATAATGCCTCATCAATTTCCAAAGTTATTCTCTGTCTACACTGTCAAATGCCTTTTCGTAGTCCACAAATCCGATGTATAATGGTGAATTCCATTCCAGACTTTGTTCAACTATTATTCTCAAAGTGGCTATCTGGTCTGTACAGGATCTGTTTTGTCGAAAATCTGCTTGTTCATCTCTCAGTTTCTTGTCTATGGACTTTTTTAATCTCTCAAGGATAATCCTATTTAATACTTTTCCTGGCACTGAAAGTAACATTATTCCTCTATAATTTTTGCAATCTTGTAAATTTCCTTTCTCGGGCAGCTTAACCAGATATCCTTCCTTCCATTCTGCTGGTATCTCTTCCTTTTCCCAGACTTTACCAAGTAATTTATATAACATCTCTGTAGCCATGTCGATATCTGCTTTGATGGCCTCTGCTGGAATGCCATCAGGTCCAGACGCTTTTCCATTTCTTAGAAGCTTTATGGCTTTCTTTATTTCTTCCTTCGTTGGTCTTTCACCGTTAATTTGTAGCTCTTCTTCTGCTGGCTGGATGTCCGGGGGCTTTTGTGGAGCTGGTCTATTGAGAAGGTCTTCAAAATATTCTGTCCACCTCTTCATTTGCTCTTGTATATTGCTGAGCAGTTTTCCATTCTTATCTTTTATGAGGCAACTTGTTTGCTTGTATTTCACTGTCAGCTTCTTTGTGCTGTTATACAGTTCTCTCATATTTCCTTTGGCTGCAGCATCTTCTGCCTCTCTTGCCAACTCCTCAATATACTTCCTCTTGTCTCGTTTGATACTTCTTTTAACTTCTTTGTTTGCTTCTGTGTACACTTCTTTAGCCTTGGCTTTGGAACTTCTGGTTTTGCTTGTGTTTAAATCTGCTTTCTTATTTTTTCTGTCTTTTATCTTATTGATGATTTCTGTTGTTATCCATGCTTTTTGTTGTCGTTCCCTTTTCCCCAGTATTTCTTCACATGTCTCATTCCATGCCATTTTGATTTGCTGCCAATAGTCTTCTGTATTCTCTACATCTTCCAGCTGTTGGAGCACTTGGAATTTGTTGGATATTGTGACCGCAAATGTGTCTCTTGTTTCTTGATTTCTTAGATGTCTTACATTAAATTGATAATTTTGCATTGTTGCATATCTCTTGAGTTTCATTTTTACTTTGGCTATCAGAAGGTGGTGATCTGATGTCACATCTGCTCCTCTATATCCCTTTACATCCTGCAATGATGATCTAAACTTCTTGTTTATGCATATATGATCAATCTGATTTTCTGTTCTATGGTCTGGTAATATCCATGTTGCCGTGTGTATTCTCTTATTTGGAAACATGCTTCCTCCTATAGCCAGTTGATTTGAAGCACAGAAGTTTGAGAATAGTTCCCCATTTTCATTCATTATTCCTAGCCCCTGTTTTCCCATGACTTTTTCAAATCCGGTGTTGACTGTACCTATCTTTGCATTCATGTCACCCATCAAAATTGTGATGTCTCTCCTTTTTACTTTTTCCATAATTTCCTGTAGTCTAGTATAAAATGCTTCTTTCACAGACTCTTCTTTGTCATTAGTTGGTGCATAACATTGGATGACATTTTCATTTATTTTATTTTTAGCTGTTTTAAAAGTAGCTGTTATTATTCTGGATCCAACGGCTTAACATTCAATGAGTGCTTTCTGTGCTTCTTTAGATAACATAAGAGCTACCCCTTCACTGTGGTGGGAACTTTCGTCTTCATGTCCTGAGGACAGCACCAATTCACCTATGATGAGTTTCTTCCTGTCTACCCCCTTCCACTTTGTTTCACGCATTCCCAGAACCTCGATTTTATATTCCCTCATCTCTGCTGCTACTTGTGCCACTTTCCCTTGTTCGTTTAATGTCCGAGCATTCCAGGTGCCAAATCTGGAAGTTCTCCTAGAAGAAAGAATGTTAGTCAGTAACACAGACTCCTTTCGGCTTTCTCTGTGTTGCATCATACGCCTCCCTGCGAGAGGACCTTCCCCTGTCTTGGATGGCTGTGTTTTATTTCCTTTAATTGACTTGTCCATGTTTGTTGAAGTTTTTTGTGGTTTAAATTTTTTTACAGGATGGGATAACCAGCCCCATGCCCAACCCTCTTTAGTCGCTTCCTATGACATGCTTGGCAGGGAACAGTGTTACTAATCTTTGCTCCCCTTTCGGGCCCCGGTAACACACGGGTGGTTTGGGAAATATGCAAATCGAAAATGTATGAGAGACAATTTGACTTGACAATGTATCACTAACTATAAAAGTTAAGAAAATTATAGCAATGAGTCTCTAACGTAATGGTCCGTGTCTTCCTAAAAAAGGGTAAAGGTAATCCCATAGCAGATACTGCAGTAGGGGAGAGAAGTGTTAGAGATACTCTTCTATATTTAGTCCAGCATCGATAGGCGGTTTGTCCACTTCCCTTCCTTGTTGTCTTTTCCTTCCTTAACTCATGAGCAGAGTCAGGTACCCATTTACAGCTTCGTAGCACAAGATTGGAGCGTGACGACACCGTGTTTTGAATCCCGCACCTTTACCGCGAGAGACCATCGCTGAAACCGCTCTATCAATAGGACGATCACTCTTACTTCCTTTGAATCTCTATATATTTCTTCTGGATTACATTTCCGCCTTCGTCTAGTACTTTAGTATGTGTGTTCAGCCCTTGTCTCACATCTCACGCCAGTTTATGATTCAAAATATCAAACAAGCGAACAATGTTGTGCTATATCAACTAAAATTCTATCTCAATATACAAAATTCACCGACAGTGCAATACCGACTACAGTGATTTTTATACCCTCTGATATACATGCAGACATATCTGGAGTAATCGTTATATGACCACCAGCTAAGCACAATGCTACAGTATTGAAATGTGAAAGTGAACCTGTCTGTGAGTCTAATTACACTCTCATTGACTTGAAATCATCCACACACTTCCAGGGATTCCTCCTGCGTTGAAACATGTCAAGAATCCAGCTGTTGCACGCTAAGCTTGGAGGCGTCACTTGAGCCCCAGACGTAACTCTGGCATTTAACTTGGGTGGCTGAGTGCAGTAGATCTCAGTATCGGCCCATAATGGGCAAGGGAAGATGAGAAGTTGCTCTGTGTAGGACGCGACAATTCCTTGTGGGAGCACCGAACCAGGGCACAGTATTTTAGCTCTGCATATTTGGAGAAGCTATGCTTTGGACCCCTGAAGGAAAACGAAAAAGAGGCCGACCAAAAACAACCTGGCGGAGGACTGTGGAGGCTGAGATGCAAAGAATGAACCAGAGTTGGGGCACTGTATGAAGGATGGCCACCGACCGAGCAAAGTGGAATCAATTTGTTGTTGCCCTACAAGACGCCACTAGGCGTGATGGCCACTGACTGCTTTGACGGTCGGCGGCTAAGGATCAAAGAAGAAGAAGAAGATATTTGGAGAGCCCCCTTGGATGGCAGGGATCTCACAGTATACCAAGCATTTCTTCCTCCTAGCTTTGGACCAGATGTGACGATCCTTTAAATGCCAGCCAAGCTGGAGGAACTGGAGCTCATGACTTCAACTCAGCACGTTTCGGAATGGCAGAAAAGCCACAGGAAAAGCCTAGATCTACAGTGTAGATAACACCAAGGAGTCTTCACCTTGGTATTGGCTGCAAAAGAGCAAGGATCTCACCAGTCCTAGTTAAACACCTAGTTAAACACCTAGTTAAACAACAACAAAAATATCCCCTGAAGAATTATCCTTTTTTTGTTTTCAAGAACAGTCTCGATGACTACTCTCTTTTCACAATTACTTATAGCATTCCTTATAACCTACATTGCAAACCTGTTCTGACAACGCTAAGCAACACACCTTATATAAAATAAAGACTAGACATGTCCAAACAAAGTTTCAACCTCTTAAGCTGAATGTTCAAGTCAGATACCAAACTTAAAATTAATTTGCAATAGGCCCTTGACTGCATTATTGTTTCACCATTTGCCAAAATTTTAGAAATGCGGTCCATATTAGCAGGCTTTTAGTTCCAACAATGAGTGTAACAATTCTGATCGACTGTACATTGTGTTATTAATTTGCTTTAGATCACCATGCTTGATTGGTGGAAATAATAAAAGAAAATTCGATACTTAGAATCTAGGTCACTTAGCGGATAATAAAGGCCCAGTTTTTATCTTTAAAGCACCGCAAGTCTGAGTGGCCAGATGAAAAGATGGCAAACAGAAAGATAATTACAAGCTGAATATGAGCCTCTTAACTGGGTCGATAGAGTGGCTGGTCGTGTTTGATAATATAAACTAATAAATAGCCCAAGTGTATATTACTAGAGACCTTTTCTGTGTTATATAACTTTGATCCACTTTCGTTGAGAGTCAGCTCTTGGTGAATCTGTTATATGTATATATATATTCACCGGAAAGGAAGAAATACAAAATGGATTCCAGCGATAAGAATTTTCATTGATGATGCTGCGAGAAGAGAAACAATGTAGGAAAATAAATAAGTACACAGAACAAGCAACCAGAAAAATTTAAATAAATCTAGCCAACAGAGATCGAAGAGCTATAAAAGACAAAGTCAATTCAGCGATCAGAGTGGCAGACTTGCTAATTGGGATCGGATCAGAAAGGCAAGATAAGCAATGGAAAGTGACCTAGATGTAAATAATTTTCATATTTAAGTTATTGTTGAAGAACCTGTGCGTGGAAATACTACTCAGACTTGCAGTTACGTTATGAAGAACAAAGGAAGTTAAGTCCAGCATAACAATCCAAACATTAGTTAAGTCATTCCTATCATATGGCTCTGAAACATGGAGAAGAACAAAAACAACATTTAAAAAGCTATACACGTTCATAAATGCGTGCTTCCGTAGATTAGAAGGAATTAAATAGTTTGGCACGACCAATAATGTGGAACTGATGACAAGAACCAGACAAGCACAAGTGGAGCAAGAGATGAAAAGAAAACGCTGGTTGTGGATGTGACACACAAGCTGAGGAAACCTTTTGTAGCATTACAAGGTCGTCCTATTTCTGAATTACCCAGGGTAAGATGGGTAAATGGAGATCAAAGAACACATGGAGAACAGAACTGGAGGCAGAAACGACAATAATTAACACATGTAAAGGTCTTCAGCTGATGGCACGGGCAGTAAAATCTGGCATATCATTTTTGAAGGTTTATGGTCTTTGGGACTGATGGACGATTATAATGATGCAGTTACTTATAGAAAAGTTCAAACTAACCAGGTCTCATTTCTGACGGGCTATATTCAACTCTTTTAAAAATAATATGCATTAAAAACATTCAAAATATGAAATTTACCTGCATTGTTTCACTCGCGTGTTATTAATAGGAGAAAAATTACGAACACAACTGCTTTAATGCAAACTACTTAACTGAAAATAACATTGTCTATCCTGACACATCTCACCAACACAAGGACTACATGAAAACTGCCTTGCGACATCATCGCACATTTCATCTTCTCTGAAACACAAGAACGTTCAACCTGCTAATTGTACCACCAATCAAATTACAACTGTTTTATCACATGATTCAAATATCCGCTCACACATGCTTACCACGCAAGTACTCCACACTTCCCATTCTATGTACAACGTTTGTACAAACTATGCCTACCAATAAAGTCACAAATGCAATGGAATGTGATTCTCATATCAATTTCATCGATAATTATCTTTGCCCTGTGATTCCCAGGGATCTGTGACAAGACAGCGAAGTAATACACTGCTTCCACAAAGCATCGCGTAAGAGGCGACTATGGCGAAGTTGTGCACGGAGTAGTCACCCCCCACCACGTAAAACAACTTGTTACAGAGACCGCCACTGTAAGACAGCACATAATTTAACTGGTGCATCCTTCCTAAACAGGCGTTACAGGAGAAGTCGCCCATGCTCCATAAGAAGCGAAGAAGGGAACAACAGATGTCATGTTCCCTCTTTCCATCATCATCAATTTCATTTTCGCTCCCTACGGAGTATAGAACCACCACTACTGCTGGTCCCCCCTGCAGAAAGCCTGCACCAAACTTTCACACGCTCTCGCAGTGGTAGTTTCTGTGACAATATATTTGACATGATGAGGTTAACAGCCTCATGTACAACCTCATATTAGTGGCCTGGTACGACATGCATGACGGTGCAGTAGTTCTGTTCTTCCTTTCACTCAAGAATCTCCACGGAACTACATCCGGTCTTTCTTCTTTACACCTGCATTGTGTAAGAACGCACGCACACTTGTATACGTACATTTACCAGACGACACTGTCTTTTTTATTCGGACTTGCGCCCTAATTTAACCGATAGACATTGTGTCTTGGTTGAACGGCGCGCCTCGTCTAAACGAGACAAAATTCCTTCTTAAAAAATAAAAATAAACTTTTATAAGTACACACATTAGGAAACAAAATATGGCTACACATTTCTGAAGCAAAGAAATAGTTCATATTAATATCCGGTGTGAGACAGAAGATGATCCTGTAAGGAAATAATGGTTGGAGCAATTTTTTATAACGAGTTTGATTAAGCCACAACTGTTTGCCACTAGCACGTCTAAAAAGCAAACGTTATCATTGATCAGTACATTCCCGAGTTAGGGGAAAGGAAAACACGCGGCGTATTGTGAACAATATTTATCATTAGCCTTGGAGGTGCCCGTGGAGCTTGGAGTAAATACTGTAGACGGTCTCATTGCTGGAAGCCTGTGTCGAAACATTTGTGCGTTCTTACAGCTGTGGTTTCTGTAATAATTTGTTTTACATGATGAGGCTCCCAGCCTCATGAGCAACCTCATATTAGTCGCCTATTACGAAAATACAGTGGGATGAGTTATCATGTTTTATGTCTACTTAGTGACCCCTCAGAACTACTCGTGGATTGTAATAAGTATTAACAGTGTGATGAGGTGGTTCTATTCTTTTGTCGACTTTTACTTTTTTCGCATTTGTTCAAGTTTCTTCTTTCCTGTCTTTGTCCTTCTCATCTATTATAGCTCGCAAACTCATTTTGGTGTATATACTTTTAACTTTAATGTTTCCTGTCTTGACGGTTTCCTGTTACGCTGCCTAATTTATGTTGGAAATCTCATTTTCCATAATCACTTTGTGTGGTCAAGCAATGAATACTAATTGTACTTAATTTGGTTGTAATACTGAAGTTATATGTATGTATGTATGTATATATATATATATATATAATAGATGTTGTCCCGCCACTGTCTGCTTTCCCCATTGGGTGCATGGGGATTAGGGTCAAACCCGAACTGTGGACAGAAAATTTTGCACCAAGCAATTATCGAAAAATAGAAATAAGCAAACTCTCAGATTGGGATGCTGGAACGTCCGGACTATGTTGACTGGACTATCCGAAAACCTACAGGATGTAAACGATGTAAGGAAGACAGCCATAATTAATGATGAGCTTAAACGACTTCAGGTGGATATAGCTGCACTTCAGGAAACGCGCCTGGCGGGCTCTGGAACGGTGAGCGAGAAGGACTACACATTTTATTGGCAAGGGAAAGATCTTAATAAAGCTAGAGAACACGGAGTAGGTTTTGCGGTCAAAAAATCGCTAACTAAAATGGTTGAACCAGGCGAGAATGGATCAGAACGCCTGTTAACGCTTCGCCTGCAAACTAGCACAGGTCCCATCACCCTTGTCAGTGTGTATGCTCCTACTCTGTACTCTGCCTCAGAAGCTAAAGATGAGTTCTACGAGAATCTAACAGCAATTATCAAAAGCATACCTAGGCAAGAACAGCTTGTTCTCCTTGGTGACTTTAACGCTAGAGTGGGTGCCGATAATGTTTCATGGCCTTCATGTCTGGGCAGGTTTGGTATTGGCAAGATGAATGAAAATGGACAACGGCTCTTAGAGTTTTGCGTCCACCATGACCTCTGCGTGACCAACACCTACTTTCAGACAAAACCCCAGCATAAGGTGTCATGGAGACACCCACGATCCAAGCACTGGCACCAACTTGACCTGATTCTCGTCAGAAGGCCACTCCTCAGGTCTGTGCTCTCCACGCGCTCGTACCATAGTGCAGACTGTGATACAGATCACTCCTTGGTTTGCTGCAAAATCAGAGCACAACCAAGAAAACTCTATCGTGTCAGACATGAAGGAAACCACGCATTGATACCAGCAAGATGTCAGACCCTTTCATGATCGCTCAATTCACTGCGACCTTCGAGAAAGTGCTCAGTAGCCCTCAGCATGGTGATACTATTACAGAGAACTGGGAGCATCTACGGAACACCATTCAAAGTACTGCACTTGCCACCTTTGGTAAGAAAATAGCCAAGTCAAATGACTGGTTTGATGCTTCATCAGATGTGATGGCACCTGTCATTGAAGCTAAGCGCAGTGCTATGAATGAATACAAACGTTCACCGAGTGCCAGAACCCTACAGATCCTGAGGGCTACGAGAAGCAAAGTTCAACAAACTGCTCGACGCTGTGCAAATGACTACTGGCTCCAGCTCAGTGAGAGCATCCAGATCGCAGCGCAAACAGGCAACATTAGACAAATGTATGACGGTATAAAGAAAGCACTTGGCCCCCATAAAAGTAAGACGGCACCGCTAAAAAACCATCAGCGGAGAGAAGCTAACCGATAAGGGTAAGCAGATGGAGAGGTGGGTCGAGCACTATTCTGAGCTTTACGCTAGAGACAATACCGTTACGCCTGCAGCCCTTGATGGTGTCAACAGTCTGCCAACTATGGAGGAGCTGGATGCCGAACCAACATTAGAGGAACTCAGCAAGGCCATTGATAGCTTGGCCTCTGGCAAAGCACCAGGCAGTGATGGATTCCTCCTGATTTAATCAAATGCTGTAAGAGCACGCTATTACATCCCCTGCATAGGATGCTGTGCCAGTGCTGGGAAGAGACAACTATTCCTCAAGACATGCGAGATGCCAAGATTGTAACACTGTATAAAAATAAAGGAGACAGAAGTGATTGCAATAACTACAGAGGCATCTCTCTTCTTAGTATTGTTGGTAAGGTTTTTTTGCCAAAGTCATCTTAATGCGACTACACAAGTTAGCTGAGCGCATATATCCAGAGTCACAGTGTGGATTCCGAGCTGGCAGATCAACAACAGACATGATCTTCTCTCTCTCCGCCAGCTTCAGGAAAAATCAAGAGAGCAGAAAAGACCATTATATATCGCCTTTATAGACCTCACAAAAGCATTCGACCTGGTTAGTAGGGATGGACTCTTTAAAATCCTCCTGAAAATAGGCTGCCCTTCTAAAATGCTGGAAATGATAAAGTCATTCCATGACGGCATGAAGGGAACAGTCCAATATGCTGGAAGCACGTCACAGCCCTTTGATATACGAAGTGGCGTTAAACAAGGCTGTGTTCTGGCTCCGACCCTCTTCGGAATCTTCTTTGCCTTACTCTTGAAACATGCATTCAGAGATGCAACTGAAGGAATATGCCTTCACACTAGGTCAGATGGCCGTCTGTTTAATCTTTCAAGGCTGAAGGCAAAAACAAAAATCAGAAGGGTCACTATAAGAGACTTGTTGTTCGCTGATGATGCTGCAGTCGTCACTCAAAGCCAACAGGAGCTTCAGAGCTTGATGAATCGCTTCACTAAAGCATGCAAGGACTTTGGCCTCACAATAAGTCTAAAGAAAACGAATGTGCTGAGTCAGGATGTGGGTGCTGCACCAGTTATCACTATCGATAGCTATGAATTGGCAGTGGTGCACCACTTCACATACCTAGGGTCTACCATCAATGACAAACTCTCACTGGATACAGAAATCGACAGCCGCATTGGTAAAGCTGCAGCTACCTTTGCCCGCCTCACATCGCGTGTTTGGGGAAACTCTAAACTCACAATGAAGACCAAAGCTGCGGTATATAATGCCTGCCGTCACCAGCACACTCCTATATGGCAGCGAGACCTGGACGACCTATGCTAAGCAAGAAAGAAGGCTCAATACCTTCCATTTGCGGTGTCTACGCCGCATCCTCGGCATCTCGTGGAAAGATAAAGTGACAAATGTCGAGGTGTTGTCACGTGCTGGCCTTCAAAGTATGTATACGCTTGTTAGACAACGCAGACTTCGCTGGCTTGGCCATGTTCGCCGCATGGAAGATGGTCGCATCCCAAAAGATATCTTCTACGGACAATTAGCAGATGGCAAGAGAACAGTTGGGCGACCACAGCTGAGGTTCAAAGATGTGTGCAAGAGAGATATGAGGGCACTGGACATGGATCCAGCAACATGGGAGGATGAAGCTGCCGATCGCACTAAGTGGCGATGCTATTTAAGGCGCCACCTCAGATTGGGCGAAGAGAGGCTCACACAAGAAGCAGAGGTGAGGAGAAAACGTCGAAAGGAGCACCAGGAAAATAAGCAGCTGAGGGCTGTCACCTCAGGGGCGCATTCCCATAGTCAGTTATGACTGAAGGGGCTATTATTATATATATATATATATATATATATATATATATATTGTATTCTATAGTCATTTTGATGTGTCTTTATTAGCTCTGAATTAAATTAGGTAATTAATGATCAAAAGAAAAAAAAATGTTATAGATGTGATGATGAGAAAAATAAATTTAGAAATCCTACAAAGTCTAGAAAAAAAACGAGAAATAATGAAAGCGTTCAAAGTTTTACAGATAAAATATTTTGGCCTATAGAAATACATAACACCTTTGTGTAAAAAAACAACCCATAATGAATAGAAACGCTAAAGTCAAACATGCAAGAGGAGGACAGCGCTAGTGAAAAGATACGTGGTAGATCTATATTTTGGAAGCCCTGAAGCTTGCACTCTTTGATGGGCCCCTTTTATTTAAAAAAGTGTTGGAGGATGGAAAAGAATCGTATTAAAGAGACAACTAGATATGGGCTGTCTTGAGGTGATTTAAGAGTATGATTGATGCATTTAAATTGCTAGAGAGATGCTTGACAGTAGACAGAAATAGTTTCACAACTCTGAATGGAGAGTGTTGTATGACAGTCCAGAGGGAGATATATATTAAATCTATTAATTCCTAATACACTCACTACTTTTTAAATGTCACGTGTTCACTCTTTCTCTCCGAGATATAAGGAATATCTTAGTAAGAAACTAAAAGGTTAACATTCAGTAATATATATATATATATATATATATATATATATATATATATATATATATATATATATATATATATATATATATATATATATATATACATATATATTAATACCTAGTGACTTTACTGGTGGGAAAAAAATATTATAAAAACACCGTCATAGAAAAATTAACTTTAAGAAAATTAACTTGGGGTTATTTATACATTTAAGGCTTGTGCAGTTATTTTATAAGTAAGTGTGCTTACCGAAATTACAAGAAATATTCTTTTCTACAATGCATCTGGTATCAGGCCTAATGGCTCAAATTCAACTCTAGAGTTAGAAGATTCTTGTGCACTCCGGAACCACAAGCAACGAATACTGCTTAAGTCTGGAATATTTAGCTAATGACTACAGTAGATTGCTGAACATCTGGTGCAACACCTGATCAACGACGGTGGCGATAAAGACAGGGGACAAAGACCTAGGGAACGGGAAGATTATCCCCTGTAACCCGAGACGGAAGAGCTCTAGCTCTGGTGAACAGGGAAGTAGCGGAAGGCCCACTCACAGGTGTCTTAGTCAAAAATAGCTCAGGGAGACGGACGGACCGATGTTATGAATAGGCATTACGACTCACTTGAGTTCGCTTTAGCCTAACTCAAAAACATTTAGGATAGCCTTTTTTTAGCTTGAAAGAGAGTTTATGGTGAGGGAACGGGCTGTTTAATTTAAGACAGATGCTGCCACAGCAAGGAACTTACTTCTCAGACGCTAGGAACAAGTAAAGGGGAGGTGATAAAATCCAAGATAAGAGAGGGGCGGTCCTAAAGGCGAGAACAAGGACTTAATTTCTGATTCACTTACGACAGGGGACCTGAAGCTCAAGCTTCATTAGCTTCATAGT